>OY282512.1:21743517-22166017 GCA_958296145.1 Hydrotaea cyrtoneurina
AGCGTCCGGTAGCTGTGGTGGTGTTCGCAGTGGTGGCGTTCGTTGCTGTTCGTGTCTTGTCTTATGCTGATTTTTGGGTTAACACAAAAATTTGTCTGTAAGAAAAACAAAAAAAAAACAAAAAACGAAATTAAAAAAATACATAAAATTTAAATGTATGTGTTTTTTGTTTGTTATTATTATTTATAGGCTTTTTAATCAAAACATATTTGTTTGTTCATAAAAATATGTTTTTGTGTAAATGTTTGTTGTTTTTTTCTCTCTCTCGTATTTAACAAATAGCTAATTATTGCCAAGGTTATTACTCGACTGCGCTAGCTAACGTTACAAACAGCTGAGCGTACTTGTGGTTGGTGGGGATACCATTCGCAGCTGTTCATCTCTGTGTCTTTTTGAGCACAACTTAAAAGCAAAGTGTATTTGATTAGCGGCAATAAAGTTTTGTTTGCTATTGCACAATTTATTAATGTAATTTATGGCTCATGTAGGAATTCTCAAAGTTAAGCGACCTTTTTTGTTTTAAATATGACTTTGGGTTTGTTTTGGAGAAAGTGTTGTAGGCGGTTAAGGGAGTTTTAGTTGAAAGGTTCGTGTCTTAGGTCTTTTGTTTTAGATATTACCGCATGAACGAAGGGGTACAGAGGGAACACAGACTTGTCGAAGTCTTTGGTTATAAGGTAGGGTGGAGTGAAAACATGTTTTTTTTTAATTTGAAAAAGTTAACCTCGGAAAGAGATGTAGTCTGGGGTCCTAAGGAGGGGAAAAATAAAGAAAAAAATTTTAGGGGTCGCGCCACTCCCTCGAAATTTGGAAATTATCGCTATTTTGGCGTTGATTTTAGAAAAATCCTAAAAATTAACGACTTAACTTATTCGAAATTTAAGTTCAGTGCCCAAACAAAAGTATTTGAGGCAAATATGAGGATAATCGACTAATATTTGTAGCTTTGGTGGCGATTTCATTGTTCAGTCAATTTTCTGAAGAAGGGACGATTTGACTTATTTTACTTTTTGAAATTTTTGAACAATGAGAAAATTTTTTTTAAATTTTTTCATGCCATTATTTCATTGTTTACGCTATTGCAAACATTTATTGACATAAAACTTTTTAGGATTTTACTAAAATCAACGCCAAAATAGCGATAATTTCCAAATTTCGAGGGAGTGGCGCGACCCCTAAAATTTTTTTTAATTTTTTTCTTTATTTTCCCCTCATTAGGACCCCAGACTACATCTCTTTCCGAGGTTAACTTTTTTTTTTTGAATTTCACTCCACCCTATTATAAGGTCTGATGGGAGACTGAAATCTGTTAAAATGGGCCATTACGATTTTCCGGAACTTGTTCCGGCTTGACAAGCGGGTGTAGTTCCTTTGGGAAGTCCGGCTCAGTGTGGAATTGGAATTTTATTTCACTAACACATACCAGAGACCATTCAGAGGGCAGACGTCGCAAGTCGTTTTCTTATGATTTAGTTCGTAGTTTTACAAAGGAGATCAGAGAAAATACTGGTTGAATGCCGACAATAACTGGTTTTATGATGACAATATACACATACGCCCCCTTTCGGAAATATTTAGCAGTCGACCTAAGGCGTCTGTGTATTAAATGGTCTTTGCACATATAATTACTTCTTCTTCTTCCCGATAGAAATCAATAAGATGATAGGAAACATTGATTAAATATAAACGTATGCCGGTACCCACGTAATTAGTTCGTAACTTACGTACATTAGCTTATGGGTGAATTGTGCTCCTGATCAAAAACTATAACCTACAAAAAACCGCTACATAAATAAATACTCTATTCCTTTGTACCAGTTTTACCAATTTCCCAGCATACAAAAAAAAATCTTGGAATTTGCCACCCTATCTCTACCCGTTTCCTCATTGGAATTTGCAATTACCAATAACTTTCCCCCCTCCCCTGGCCTAGTCATTTCTGACCCAATTGGATCTATGTTGCAATAACATTTAGCAACATTGTAGACAATGTTTGTATACAAATGGGACACAACAATTTAAATTAAACACACTCACATGTGTCTTAAGTCTTTTGTTTAATGCCATGAGGGTAAAAAAAAGTGTAAATACTCCACTTAACTGATTTATTATTGTTGGCAATAGAAAACATCACACATCACATACTGAAATATTAACGATTTTTGTGTAATAATATAATGCAATTACGTTTACTTTCAATCAAATGTTGCAGAAAATAATAATTTTCTTAATTGCCCGATATGGGTTCGATGCGGTTTCATTGTGTGCCGGGAAATATGAAAGTACACAAATAAAAATATAAAATTAAATATGTGGCAAATATGACGAATTAATGAAAATACCATGTGAAATGTAAATGTGAGATTTTTTTCAGGAATTTTTGAGAGGTGGGCATGAAATGGGTTCTCAAACAAAAAGAGAAATTACCACACGAATCCGGCGAGTGAACAGACAGATAAAGATACAGATATGTAGAGAGAGAGAGGGAGAGAGAGAGAAGGTGAGAGCGAGAAATATAGTTGATAGTTTCCTTAAGATAATTTTCGGAAATGTATGTACTCTGACTGATTTGTTTGGATTTCGACTTCACTTCATTTTGTACTTCTAGGAAAGTGGGAGCCTCATTTTTCTGGTTCAGATTTCATAAATGCACAATGCCATTCTGATCTGATGCTCTCACGCGATCTGGATTTAAAACACAGCTAACACGTTATCATAGGACCTCTCTGTATGATAAGGATGCACTCCTGGCTCCACTTTTCAGTCTCCGGTAAATATCTAAAAACATCCTCCCAGTCCTTGTGTACAATCGGATTTTTACAGAGCTCAAAAATTGTAACTACGAAGCAGAATATATTAAAGTTTTTTCGATGGCTAAAATAAAATGTGCTGCCAGGTTTAGTTTTCGTACCTTGTCTAGAATGGAGTTTACAAAGATTTTAACTACATCAGCTATTGAAGTTTTCACCAATGAAAAACTACCTTCACTATGTGTACTACTATCACACTATGGCTGGTCTCCAAACAAAATCCTTATGAAATTAAGAATAGGCTGCACTAAAGTTCAACTGTAAATGCAACCTAAAATGCAACTGTAAACGGTGATTGAATTAATCAGGCCTCATAATAATTTTGGACAACACTTGGTAAGAATTTGTAGATGGTGACTGGATGCTGATGGCAGACAATAGCCATCACTTCCTTATAATAGTTGGAATTACGTCTGTGAAATCACAAGAGTGAAGTTAAATTCTTGTTTCCGGTTTTAGGAATTTTTCTTTATGAGAATTGAACAAAATTTGTCTGAAATCATGGCCACTAAGTCCATGGTCCAAGTCCATTAAAACCTACTGCATCAGCTAAAAACAGTAGAAGAACATTTGTCTGAAATAATTTTCAGAATCTTGATTTTGTCGCCAGGAAATGAAAAATACCAAAAGAAAAAAAAAAAGCTCTGGAGAGGTGGTCACTAAGTCCATGGTGGCCAAATGGAAAAACTTTCCACTATGACACCGACCTCAAATTAAAGCTTTCTGTATCAGCTAAAAACGATAGAAGAACATTTGTCTGAAAAAATCTTCAGAATCTTGATTTTGTCGCCAGGAAATGAAAAAATAACAAAAAATGCTCTAGAGAGGTGGCCACCAAGTCCATGGTGTCCAAATTGAAACAGGTATTGGAAACAGTATCCCACCGAGCTCAAATTATAGCCTACTGTACCAACTAACTATGCTAGAAGGATTTTGGCGTTTCTTTAAAATTAAAGCTAATAGTTTAAGCTATAAATGCTAGATAGAGGGACATTCGTCTAAAATAATTTTCAGAATATCGAAGTTGGAAATGAGAAAATTCTAAAAAATGAAAATACTTTCCACCATGACACCGATCTCCAATTAAAGCTTACAGCACAAGCTAACAACAATTTGTGGCATTTTCACATTTATTGGGGACGAATACGATATTCTGGAAATTCATTTCAGACAAATGTCCCTCTAGCATTTAATTTTAAAGAAATGTCAAAATCCTTAGTTCATTTAGTGATAAAATCTAAATATCGAATGAATGAACAATTTGAGGGGATTTTCATCGAAAAAAGAATTTTAAAACTATTCTTAATATTAGTGAACACCAAGGACACACAATGGGTTAATTATTGCTAACTCTATTTCGGCCACATCTCATCCGATTCTAGGAAGTGTACGTTGGTGTTAATTCCTTGCTTAGTGCCAATGATTGACCAATTAATTGTTATTTAAAGCCAGTTAAAGATCGACAGATCCGTGTTTTACCAAAAAAAAAAAAAAAATGATTACAAATTAATTGTAATTTGCTGTCGTCACAGCTTAAAAGTTCCAACGGGGAAGAAATGATTTTTGGAAATCTCCCACAATCAAGATGTCACAAAAAACCAGCCACCGGTGAATTAACATTTAATAATGACTATTTTGTTGTTGTTGTACATGATCACAACTTAATTATAGGATTTAACAGTATTGCAATTGACGGATAATCATCTGCCGGTTCTGTGTCAGCTTAAAACCCATCATAAATCACAAATCAAAGCGCAACTAAACAGAAAAAATTATTTCCCTTTGGTAAGAAGCTATTTGAAGTTAACAACGAACGAAATCGAGGCATACCTAGACCCTCACACAAACTGAGCCATAAGGCAATTGATGCAAGTAAACAAAAATAAATAAAAGAAAAGAAAAAAAACTGAATAAATAATAACACTAACTAAAATGATAATGAAATGCAATTAATTGTGTTGTACACTAACCACAAACAACTACAACAACAACAAAATGAATTATTTATAAATTAACAGATGCCAACAAAGGCATACCGAAACCGGCCAACTTTGAAATTCCGTTAAACTCTGCCAATAAAAAAAAACAAACAAACAAACATCATTTTTTTGTTCGTGCATTAAAAACCCTCAAAGATGTTTGAATGGCAATGATGTTTTGTTTGTTGTTATTGTTGTTTGTACTATACCATTTTTTTTTTTTGGATCAATGAAAATGTTTGCAAGATATTCCAATAATAATAAAATGGGCAAAATGGGTTAAGATGCGATGTAAAGTGAAGAAAAGAAGAGCACAACTAATTGAATTTATATTTTGGAAATTGCGGCAACCCAATTATCTTTAGTGTTATGTCAGTGTTTTTTTGGTAGTGGGGGGAGGGGTAAGATGATTCCTCACTTTTTTTTGGGGGGGCACAGTTGAAGTGTAATTGAAACCATATTTCGATTAGACAGAGCTGTGCGGTGCCATGAGTATTATAAATGAATGACAGCGTTTTTGTTTGGGCTCGTCTTCCTTTCAATTTCTTTTCGTTTGGGTCTTAAGTCTTTTGTTTGCCGTCTCTAAGCGTTCGGCCACGTCATGTCGCCTTCGATGCTGGTGTCTACAAAGAAATGAAATTATGTAATCTACTATTGCCCGCAAATAGGGTTTGTGGCTTAAGTCTATTATATTCGTAAACCCCCACACAGAGCTCCGTGAAATAGAGCCTTATACCAAGGTGTTACGGTTGTAACACCCACCCATACGTCTTTGAAATAAACATGACATTTATTAAAGCTAACCATTGTTGACAATCTATTAGTCCATCTACGTTCAGGACGGAAAGGTTCCGTAATACTCTGTGAGGTTTCCAACAATGCTTGGGGGACATCACCTAGATGTGTGAAAATAACAACAAATTGGTCTTGAGTGGAACTTAGGGTGTCCAAAGAGGTCAAGTGGAAACGCTTTTCGCTATCACACTTAACTGAAAGTAAATCTGACAGTGACATCTAAACACTCTAGAACATGCATGTCAAACTCAAAGCCTAACGAGGGCCAAATAAAAAATGTAAAATATTATTTTGGCCACAAAAAATAAAATACTTTAAATTTTATAGTAAATTATATATACATAGATTTATTTTAAATTTAAATTTTCGTTTATTTTTTGTTCTATTCCACCAAGTGGGCCGCAAAATCATACAATGCGGGCCGCGAGTTTGACACCCTTGCTCTAGAAGAACATCTGTCTTAAATAATTTTCAGCTAGAAATTCCTGTAGATTAGAACAAAGTGTGGAGGAGGTCAATTGTAAATTCTCTTTCCCCTAAGACATCGGCTTCAACTTAAGGGTAATAGTATAGGTAAGTTAAAACCGGCTAGAAGGACATTTGTCTGAACTAATTTTCAGAATATCGAATTCGTCGCTTAGAAAATTCCCAAAATTGCTCTAGAGTGAAGGTTAGTGCGTCCATGTTGAACAAATGGCAAACAATTAAGGCAAATTCCATTTTTATGTGATGATTCGGGTTCGGTCTGCTTGTCAAATCCATTCGCGCGAAGAACTTTCACTAAGGCACACGACAAATGTTGGATTTTTATTTCCTTTCCGGTTGAATTTTTGACAGATCAATAACTAGAAAAATGGCCAAACGCACCAAGAAGATGCAATCGATACGTACAATGGTCAAGACAATGGAAATCACCCAGCACAGAAAATATACCTGCTCGTTCTGCGGCACGGATTTCATGAAGCGTGTTGTTGCTGGTGGTTCCTGGGATTGCTCTACCACCGCTGCCGCTTCAGATTGCTCTGCTGTCCGTCGTCTCCGTGAAACCGAAGAACAATAAACTGTTCATCACAGTTTGGATTGTTTAGTCATGTAGGCGTTAAATTAACAAAAAAAAAGTAGTTTTTATCTAATTTTCTATGTGCTGTTTAGTCACGATCTGTTGTGTTTTTTTGGTTTTAATTGTTTACGATACTCGCAAATAATGGACCAGAAAAAAGTGTGTGTGAATAAAACAAAACTATTTTTCTGAAAGAACAACTGATGAAAACAAAAAAAAAATTTCGAAGACCAAAGTTTAATCTTATATTTCGGTTGTGGCACCGCGCATTTTTTGTTGTCCTCAACTATAGAAAATATGAGTAAAACGAGTAAAAGCGACACTGAAAACACATTTCAGTGAACAAAACAGTTTCTTTTTTGTCCGTCCGTCCGTCCTTCTTTAGAAAAAGTTGTTAAGGAAAATATGCGAGTAAAAACGACACTGAAAATTAATTTCATCGAACAAAACAGTTTTGTCCGTCCGTCCTTCTTTAGAAAAAGTTGTTAAAGAAAATATGCGAGTAAAAACGACACTGGAAACACATTTCATCAAACAAAACAGTTTCTTTTTTGTCCGTCCGTCCTTCTTTAGAAAAAGTTGTTAAATTTCGGCGTTTAACTCCTACTTACAAAGAACTGGGAAATTGTGGAAAAAATACGAACTAAAAAGATTATTTGATGTTCCTTTTTATGAAAGGAACATTTGGAATGATCAAACCTTTCAAAATTCTCGTTTTGCCTATAACGTCTCATCAAATATTGGTATAGGCTAAACGAACTGCTCTCGATTGGTAGATAGGTCAAAGAATTTACTTTCGCGCCTTGGCTGTGTTGGGTTCGAAGTGTGAAAAACGGCTGTAAAATTACCAAATCGAAAATGAGTACCACGGAGATTCGTTTTGCCGAAAGAAATTTGATCAGCGCGTCAAGTGTCAAATTGCGTCTAAAATCCCGATAAATGTTCCAAATATAATTGCTTAGGATTCACTGTTATGTTAATGTTATTTGTCCTCCAATGATAGCTTGGGCGGTAGGCTTTCCATTGACAACAATTGCATTCATATCGAATGTATTTTTTGTATACAAAATGGAAAACATGTCGAAATGCATTTTTTCTGTCGCAGAAGTAAATGACTTACTTTTGAAACGAACTTTGACTCAAACGATGTAAAAATGAAAACAACTCAAATCACGTGGCAATCTGAGCCACTTGAGAAACACCGCGAATGTCGCAAGAAAAAAAGGGGATTTCTTGTAAAATTCCCACATTGAAAGACGGCCGTTACGAGAGATTTCCGAAGCTCCTTGGAAAGTGACATTGGTCCATATGTGTCGTTGTTTTATGTTTTCTTTTCATAATACCAAATGTAGCAAAAAGCTACCTCAAATTGTGGACGCTAATAACATTTTACAGAATTTTCTTCTCAAGATTTTCCTTTGATCATATCCTTCTAGGACTTACCACATTGGGGTCTGCGTACAGGATTTTCTTCTAAATCACTTCTCAAGATTTTCCTTTGGTCATATTTTTCTAGGACTTACCACTTTGTGGTCAGCGAAGCGAAATCGACAGCCTCGGAATCCCTTGCACACTTTTACTGGCAGCGGCTATATTTTCGGCAGATCTTGCGTTTAGTCTGCATAAGGTGTTGTTTAATTGTTCACTGAACCCAAGAGACACAACTTGATCCACCACATTGCAAAGGACCGTAAAAATGGCAGAACCGAGCGGAACGTTGACCGATTAGAACACACATTTTGATATAAAATTTTTATCATTAGCCCTGAGTCGTTAATCAGCTGTTTTGGTGCAGAAATTGAAAACAAACTGAGCCGGTTGGATGACACTCGTGCCGCAAAGAACAAAGCCGGTCGGCTCACAAACGGCGCGCAGCCGTCGCCGATGTAATCGATTACCTTCGACACAATCGGCGTTACAAAATGTATATAAAAATCATTTTTATACACTCCATCATAGGATGGAGTATATACTAAGTTTGTCATTCCGTTTGCAACACCTCGAAAGAGTGATCTGCGACCCTATAAAGTATATATATTATCGGCCAGTGTAACATTCTAAGACATTCTAGCGATGTCCGTCTGTCCGTCCGTCCGTCCGTCCGTCTGTTGTCTGTTGAAATCACGATAGAGTGCGAACGACCAACGCTAAAAAGCTGAAATTTTGTAGGAAGATGTTTTTTGCCCATAAGCAGGTTAAGTTCGAGAATGGGCCATATCGGACCAAAGGGGAAAAAGTTCCCCTTTACGGGACTAAATATATTCCGGCCATAATCAAATTTTTCAAATATTTTTTTTCACTACATCTAAGTTCTAAGTTTATATAATTATAGATTTATAGACGGCCCAAAAACCGTCCCTTGACAAACATGGACATATGGGTATCGAAATGCAACGAAATTTTCTCGCGAACCCAAATATGCATTTATTTTCATGATTTGGATAAAATTTGTGATCGGGTTCCTGGGACTATCGGGTCACGAGCGGCCCAAAAACTCAGTTAGTTTTCTTATTTATTGACTTTTTAAGGATCCATGATGGAGGGTATATAAGATTCGGCCCAGCCGAACTTACTATTTTTCCACTTGTTTAGTGTATAACGATATACATTTTTTGACGTATAGTAAGAACTTGGTGTGAATAGTGGCACAGCTCAAAACATGTTTTTTTTCAGGAGAGCCGTTAAAAGTTTGCAATTGCGTCTTACTGAGCAAACATAGTAAACAAATCATAGGTTTCCCGAATAAACTAGACCCCTGACATATGTATGTATAATACACGCGCAACATAAAACCAAATTGTTTTGATTTTGATTTCAAACATTTTGACCGTGTAAAGGGCGCTTTACGTTTTTGTCAGTACTTCCAACGTTTTCCACCACAGCAAATCGCATAATTTTCTATCCTATCAACTCTATTCATTTTCTTCACAAATAACTCTTCCGATATTTTCCCATTGTAACACTGACATCGTTTTTTTCCGCTTCGGTTCCGTTCTGCCATTTCAGTCACATTGATTTTGAAATACTCTGGGTGAAGATGTACGTTTGTCTGAGCCTACCTTGTATTCGTTGGCATTATTTTCTTATACATTTTAATTAAAAGTTGTATTTATACAGTTATTGTTTGTTGGTTTTGCTTGTCTGCGTATTGTTGTTATTGCAAGATGCCTAAGGTCATGGGAATTTCACAGATTGTGCCTCTAGGAAAACGCAACATTAACTAACAGACAATAACAATAACGATGAGTGAACAACAACATCATCATCGTCCGTCAAGAAGTATGTAGGGAAGTCACTAACTAAGTAAGTATAAGTTATGATCGCAATTTGAATTTTCAGTTAGCGGATAGAGACACAACATCAAGAAGCAACAACAAAAGAAGAAGAAGGTCTCAATTATAGGGCCGCATGATTGTCGGAGGGTACGGTGCAGTACCGTAACCTCCTACCGTTGATGGTTTGTTAAGATTCAAAAAGATAGAGATAGAGAGACAGATAGTGAAATAAATAAATATGCGGTATAATAAACATGGTAACAATTCCATCATCGACCAAAGAAGAAGATTGCCAATGAACAATTCTGTGGCGTAAGTCTTAAAATCTAAGTCTAAAATTTTTTTCAGGAGAACCGAAATAAATAATTTTCGGAGTTTGAACCAATTTAATTTTTTTTTGTTAATGAAAATGTAGAAGACGACCATACAAACAATATACAGGGTTTTGCAACAAGAGGTTTTATTTTGGTAATCAAAGAAAAATTACCATTTTTGAGATAAATGATTGGATGTTTATTTCATAAGAAAGAGCAAGGAATGCCGTTAATAATGAAAAACAACATCAGCCAAATGGCCACCACGACCACGCTTACAGGACCATATCCTTTTCATGAATTTCTCCACAACCAAATCGCAAAGTGGCTGCCCCATGTTCTCGATAGCCTCACGAATTCTATCTTTGAGGTCTTGAATCGACCTTATCTTTCACCTGGCCCCAAAGGAAAAAGTAACATGATCACCTCTTCGAGAGATAACACGGCCCGGAAACTTTTCCCGTAAATCAGACAAATCATTAATGTACATAGTAAACAACAATGGGCCAAGAATGGAGCATTGGGGAACACTACGCGATGTCTCTAAAAGATCAGATCTCTGTTTGGGAGCGATACGATAAGTACGATGAAATAAGATTGCATGTACTATCGGAGAAATTGAATAATTTTTCAAGCTTGGAGGATAAGATATTGTGATTCACAGTATCAAAAGCTTTGCTGTGATCAAGGAGGACAAGAAACCAGTGAAAAAGTTGCAGTCGGGTAAACCGACTTATATATACCCTCACCCTCAGTAAACACATACAAGTCTCATATTCCATAATAGCAACCTCAAAATACCGAATGTTATAGAAAAATATTGTATTACAGATTTTTACAGTAAGGGCGGAATATAAAGCACAGTGTTTTTCTCGAAAATTGTATGTTGTTAGAGCTTTACTAAATATAGAATTCGTTGAGCGAAGATTCGTTGAGCGAATTTATATAATTGCACGATTTCTAAAGTTGGTGGAATGGTAAATTTGTATGGGAGGTACCAGAAGGAGTCCGACTAGGGGTCAAATTTTTTCTGGAGAGCTTTATATGTTTGTAGATTTACTAAATACAGAATTTGGGCATTGTTCATATTGATCATATTACCCGATTTCAAAGGTAGGCGGGATGGTACATTTGTATGGGAGGTACCAGAAGGGGAGTTTCCAGACTTACAAGTTTTTCTCCAAAACTTTGTCTAGCTATAGCTTTACTAAATACCAAATTTGGGCAAGATCCCGTTTGGCATATTAATATTATTACATGGTTCTTAATGGAGCGGGATGGTACATTTGTATGGGAGGTACCAGAAGGGACGTTGCCAGACTTCCCAGTTTTTGTTCAATACTTTGTCTAACTATACTTTTACTAAATACAAAATTTGGGCAAGATGTCGTTGGGCATATTGGTGTTATTACACGATTTCTAAGGTAGGCGGGATGGTACATTTGTATGGGAGGTACCAGAAGGGTAGATGCCAGACTTCCAAGTTTTTGTTCGAAATTTTTTCCAGTTATACCTTTACTAAATACGGAATTTGGGCAAGATCGAAGTGGGCGTATTGATATTATTACACTATTTCTAAAGTGGGCGAAATAGCAGATTTGTATGGGAGGTACCCGAAGGGGTGTGGCCATATAGCCCATATGCAATCCCATAAGCAGTTTTGGGAAAATATTAAGCCATGCCAAATTTCAGAGTGATTGCTTAACACTTTCGAAAGTTATCGTGCGTACCAGCAGGACAGACAGACGGACGGACAGACGGACATGGCTCAAACGATTTAGAAAGTCATGCATGGAATTTGGTCCAAAGAGACTTGGGTTCTAAAGTGAATATTTCTAGGTGTTACACTTTTGAGCCGTATCAAATGATATATACCCTCCTACCCGAAGGGTGAGGGTATAAAGAGGCCATATTTGCGTCAACAACATCGATCAGCGTAGTAACGCAGTTTCTCGTTTTCCTAAAACCAGACTGTCTATCGGTTAAAAGCTTTTGCTGTTCTAGATATACGGGGATTTGAGAAATTAAAAAGGGTTCAAGCACTTTAGACAGAAAAGGTGTATTCTTCTCGTGGTGTATTCCCCAAACTGTTGTCACTGTCCCTCCACACTGCCATTGCCTAAGGCCTGATTTTCCTATAAAAAGACTTCTCTGCATTGTGGACTTTATTTAATCATTTGGTTTACTTGGCAGATTGCGCTTTTTCAACATTTCATCAACATACTTTTTTTGATTTTTTTTCATTTCAACTTTTGGTTTTGATCAAAAAAAAAACCTAATGGTTGTTATTAATTGTTGATTCACTCTTTTGCTAACGTTTCTGTTTTCATGCGTTGCATTTCAGTGGATCGGTTTTTTGTTTTGCATCTTCACATTTCAGTAAAACCTTAAAAATACTCAAAAGGTCTAAGGTTAAATGTGATAATATTTTTTCATTAATTCGAGTTTTTTTTTTATAAAACAAAACGGCACTCTCGGAGGGGGTCCGTTGTTATTAATACGGTTACACTTGGTGGTAGTTGTTGTTGATTTTGTTTCTTCAATATCTAAATTGTGTTCGCAACTCAGGCGGAACATGTTTGTTTTGTTTTTAAAAAATTCTATGGGTTTTTGCAAAACGTTTTGTTAATTGCTTAACTTAGATGCCAATGCCCAAAGTTTGTGTCTTAAGTCTTTTGTTTTTGTTGTTGTGCGTTGCCGCCGATCAAATGAAGTGTGCAAGGACGCATTGTGTATTCGTCTAGCCTGGTATAGGTCATGGAAACTATTTTGTGTGGCATACTACAACAACAACAACAAAAACTTGTTGTGTAATAAATGCCTTTAAAGTTCAAAGGGTACGTTGGACGTTCTAGAAATCTGCTGAACACTATGACCACTTCCACAGTTGAACTGTATTTAATGTTGTTCGAACTTGTTATCCCTTTAAGAGGTCCCATGTCATTTCCATCGGAGTGATGGTTTTGGTTTTCCATCCTAAACAGGATCACCTGAAAACATTACCATCTTATTTAAGTGGAACTTAAACTTGAACTTGCTACCCCCTTATGTTCCCCGGTAGATCATCCGTCAGAATGATGGTTGGGGATTCCTTTCGAAAGCCATAGGTGGGAATTCTAATCACGATCATGGTAGCCGTCACCGAGATTGGACCTTGAAAACAATATGGAAATATGATCTTAGAAATAACACTGATCAAAAGCATTAAATAAAACGAATAGCCAATCATTAACTGATTTTATTGTCATCAGTGGTGGAATAATTAGAGTGGACGGTCATCACTCTTAAAACGCCAGAT
Source organism: Hydrotaea cyrtoneurina (assembly GCA_958296145.1). NCBI lineage: Eukaryota > Metazoa > Arthropoda > Insecta > Diptera > Muscidae > Hydrotaea > Hydrotaea cyrtoneurina. The sequence continues at coordinate 21,757,049 of OY282512.1, forward strand.
TGAAAACCGGTTAAGAACATGTGATATTTGCGAGCGCGGCAGTTTCGATCGCTGTTCGTGTATAAAAGCCACGGAAAAGCAGTTTCTCTGTCGACTTTCCACTATAAATCCAGGGGTAATTGGGACCAGGTGGAAGCTAGACGTCCCATTGTTACATTTAAATGTGATTTACCACCTAAAAAAATTATAAATTTTACTGCGAATCATTTGTTACAATGGATTGACATCCATAACTTTGAAATGACAAGAGTGAATTTAAAATGTTTTTTTTATTAAATTTCTTGCTGCCTTTCAAACGGCATCATTACTTTTTTACACTTTCATGACATTTTTAAAAGTTATGAAATGTTTTTTATAAATTGCCATTACTGCGTCGAATCGATGGCATCAAAGATTTGAAGACCATGACTTTGAAACGCACTTTTGGGTAAAAACGATAATTTCTTCAAATTTCTTAGAATTTTTCCAGCTTTAAAACTGTATCATTAGTTTTTTACAAGTTATGTAACGTTTCTTTTGTCCTTCATGTAAAATTTTCCAAAAAGAAATTACAAAACTTATGATTTACACGGACACTGGTTATAGCGAACTTTAGTCTATAATGAACACTTTTCTAAGTCCCATCAAATAAAAGCTTGAACAGTTTTCTTTTGAAATGATGAATCAACGACTTTAGAAATGCTTTTTATTGATCAACTTCTGTTTTAAATACGAAAAAGTCAGAAAATTCGAATTTTTCCAAAAAAAAACTTCTAAAACTTTTCCAAAAAAAAATCTGAAAAAAAAATATCAAAAATACTTAACCCCGGATGAGCCCCAAAGGCATTTGAAAAAATATACATTTTTTGGACACCCTAGTGTTGCGGCGAAGGAACCGTGAGCTGTATGAGCTTTATGCCGACATAAACGTAGTTAAGGTCATCAATTTTCCGAGGATGAGTTTCTGAAATGAATCTTCTTACTTTGAGCCGATCTTTCAAAACGAAGTCTGAAATTACATTCTCCGACCCAAAAACATGTTTCCGCCAATTGGTGTGTCATTTCGAAAGTTGGAAGTTTACTGACAGTGTTGTAACAATTGTTGTAAATTCTTAAATACACCACCTACGCACTAGTGAGCTCAGAGTTTTGACAAAAGAACAAAAAATAGAATTTCAGTTCGTTCCATCATGTACATAAAATGAGAGAGCCTGTCGCCTATCGTTCGTCTGAGTCTACATCGATCAAGTGCAACTCATGCCATATCATTCCTGGCCCCGAGTGTATTTCCACATGTACATCCATGAAAGTAACAAGATTTACGCACTCGATAACTGGTGGCCAAATGTACACATCGCACCATCACAACAACAACAAAAATATCCTCCAGCGCCAGCCAATTTGGACAAACATCTGAGCAGCTAATAAACAGACAAACAACTAACATATCTTGTTAATAGAGTGAGCGCCAAAATATGCCAACACCAACTAGTCCATGGTGTACAACAACGAGACGAAAGGCCAACAAAAAAAAAATATAAAACATACGTTTGTTCCGATTCAAACAAACAAAAAAAAAAATAACAAATCATATGAATAAAAAAAAAAATCAGAGAAAAGAAAAATTGCCAACAAACCAGAGAAACAATCGGAAGACAAAAAACTGAGTTCAATCGAATCATGTACACACTTCACCATGGGCCTTTTTCCTATAGGAAAAATGTGTCTCAGTAACTGAGACTTTTTGTCTCAGTAACTGAGACATTTTCCTATAGGAAAAATGTGTCTCAGTAACTGAGACTTTTTCCTATAGGAAAAACTGTGTCTCAGTAACTGAGACTTTTTCCTATAGGAAAAACTGTGTCTCAGTAACTGAGACTTTTTCCTATAGGAAAAACTGTGTCTCAGTAACTGAGACTTTTTCCTATAGGAAAAACTGTGTCTCAGTAACTGAGACTTTTTCCTATAGGAAAAACTGTGTCTCAGTAACTGAGACTTTTTCCTATAGGAAAAACTGTGTCTCAGTAACTGAGACTTTTTCCTATAGGAAAAACTGTGTCTCAGTAACTGAGACTTTTTCCTATAGGAAAAACTGTGTCTCAGTAACTGAGACTTTTTCCTATAGGAAAAACTGTGTCTCAGTAACTGAGACTTTTTCCTATAGGAAAAACTGTGTCTCAGTAACTGAGACTTTTTCCTATAGGAAAAACTGTGTCTCAGTAACTGAGACTTTTTCCTATAGGAAAAACTGTGTCTCAGTAACTGAGACTTTTTCCTATAGGAAAAACTGTGTCTCAGTAACTGAGACTTTTTCCTATAGGAAAAACTGTGTCTCAGTAACTGAGACTTTTTCCTATAGGAAAAACTGTGTCTCAGTAACTGAGACTTTTTCCTATAGGAAAAACTGTGTCTCAGTAACTGAGACTTTTTCCTATAGGAAAAACTGTGTCTCAGTAACTGAGACTTTTTCCTATAGGAAAAACTGTGTCTCAGTAACTGAGACTTTTTCCTATAGGAAAAACTGTGTCTCAGTAACTGAGACTTTTTCCTATAGGAAAAACTGTGTCTCAGTAACTGAGACTTTTTCCTATAGGAAAAACTGTGTCTCAGTAACTGAGACTTTTTCCTATAGGAAAAACTGTGTCTCAGTAACTGAGACTTTTTCCTATAGGAAAAACTGTGTCTCAGTAACTGAGACTTTTTCCTATAGGAAAAACTGTGTCTCAGTAACTGAGACTTTTTCCTATAGGAAAAACTGTGTCTCAGTAACTGAGACTTTTTCCTATAGGAAAAACTGTGTCTCAGTAACTGAGACTTTTTCCTATAGGAAAAACTGTGTCTCAGTAACTGAGACTTTTTCCTATAGGAAAAACTGTGTCTCAGTAACTGAGACTTTTTCCTATAGGAAAAACTGTGTCTCAGTAACTGAGACTTTTTCCTATAGGAAAAACTGTGTCTCAGTAACTGAGACTTTTTCCTATAGGAAAAACTGTGTCTCAGTAACTGAGACTTTTTCCTATAGGAAAAACTGTGTCTCAGTAACTGAGACTTTTTCCTATAGGAAAAATGTGTCTCAGCTTTCGAAAGTCAATTTTCCCCAATTTGTTTTAAGAAAAAGGGCTTCGATTTATTTCTACACCCAATATGCTTGATTTTAATTACAGTCGTAATTAAGTATTTTGACTGATATTTTTTTGGAACGTGCTTAGATTCTTAATCTTAAATGTAATTGGTAGCACCCCGGGCTGATATCTCAAATGTGTGTGTTACAAACTTAATGATCAAATGAACATAAGCCCCGCCAAACAACGATGGAGAGTATAAACAAATGCTGAAGAAACATAAATCGTTAATAGCGGTGTTTTTTTCTTTCTTTTAGCTGGCAATTGTTGTTTGCTTTTGGCGTTCTCCGTCCACCCCACCCCCAGACAATCGATGCACTGCTCTGCAGCCTTCTGGCTGTTGCCCGGAGGCTTCGGCGGCACAACGGTGGTATGCAAGCTGCCACGGGGAGAAGCTCGCGGGGGGAACGCATCATACTTATGTTACCTGTGCAACACATACTCACACATACATACATACTAGGACAGACAGACAGACTGGTAAGACTGTGTGTATAAACGTTTGTTTGGTAACTTCCTATTTTCACTTTTAACCGCCAAAAACAAAATTGTTTTTCAGTGGTTTGGGTTCGTTTTGTATTCAGTTGCATTTTCGTTTGCTTAAAAGCAAAAATTTGTTTTTTTTTTTACAGGTATTGACACAAATTGTCAGTAGCGTCATTCCGGACAATTTGACAATAAAATTGATAACAAACCGAAATGGTGCAGCGTAGCCAACAACAACCACAACCAGTGTCAGTAGCTGGTAATTGTGGGCTGGTTTATGGCATGTTAAAGTTTAAGTTCGAGCCTAAATTAAATAACATTTGATGTGGTGTGGTTTTGAAATGTGTTTTTGAGTTTTCTGTATGGGGGTGATCGATCCATAAAAATGTGTGTAAATTATATCTATACGTTGGTCTTTCATAAGAAAACCATTAAAGAAAAACCAAAATGGAAAAATATGCCAAATAAAATAATTACACTGCTAGCGGGGAAAAATAGTAATTGGAAAGTCACAATTGGAGAAAATGTTGATGGTTTGTGGAAGAACGAGCCATGGTGATGTAATTCGTCTTCGCTATATCATGTTGGCGATACAGAAATTGTGCTCTCAGAGAGACATATAGTTTAGGAGATATTACAAAACGAAACCATTTCTGTTTGGTAATCTTCGTGCAGTTGTGAGTTGATTACTTTTTAAAACATCGCGTATTCTCATCATATCTCATCGAACAGTAATCGGCAAACCTGCTGAACTCCTGATAAGGAGTGAAATATTTGAAGAGCACACGATATGTGTTTTATTCATTTCCAATATTTCGGTCATCAGGCGTTTATTCAATCATGATTTATTATTATTTATAATTAGTCGTTCAATAGTCGTTAGCTTTAGCTTTAGCTTTAGCTTTAGCTTTAGCTTTAGCTTTAGCTTTAGCTTTAGCTTTAGCTTTAGCTTTAGCTTTAGCTTTAGCTTTAGCTTTAGCTTTAGCTTTAGCTTTAGCTTTAGCTTTAGCTTTAGCTTTAGCTTTAGCTTTAGCTTTAGCTTTAGCTTTAGCTTTAGCTTTAGCTTTAGCTTTAGCTTTAGCTTTAGCTTTAGCTTTAGCTTTAGCTTTAGCTTTAGCTTTAGCTTTAGCTTTAGCTTTAGCTTTAGCTTTAGCTTTAGCTTTAGCTTTAGCTTTAGCTTTAGCTTTAGCTTTAGCTTTAGCTTTAGCTTTAGCTTTAGCTTTAGCTTTAGCTTTAGCTTTAGCTTTAGCTTTAGCTTTAGCTTTAGCTTTAGCTTTAGCTTTAGCTTTAGCTTTAGCTTTAGCTTTAGCTTTAGCTTTAGCTTTAGCTTTAGCTTTAGCATTAGCTTTAGCTTTAGCTTTAGCTTTAGCTTTAGCTTTAGCTTTAGCTTTAGCTTTAGCTTTAGCTTTAGCTTTTGCTTTAGCTTTAGCTTTAGCTTTAGCTTTAGCTTTAGCTTTAGCTTTAGCTTTAGCTTTAGCTTTAGCTTTAGCTTTAGCTTTAGCTTTAGCTTTAGCTTTAGCTTTAGCTTTAGCTTTAGCTTTAGCTTTAGCTTTAGCTTTAGCTTTAGCTTTAGGTCTCTGACAATAAGAAAAACTTTAAACACAAATTCGTTAGCTAACAAGCGAGTTTAAAATTTTTCGAAAGATCTATGTACACATTTCCTTTAACATTCCGTAGAGTGTGAGAAGGGAAACTTCTCCCACATCAGTGAATTTTCCACTTCTTTACAAACAATTCCAATACATTGAATAATTACGATGAAATAACTCCTGGTCGACTCTGAACGTCTTAAACAATTCGGAAACAAAAGCTGATTTTTGAATTTAAATAAAATATGAAATTTAATAAAATATTATAGCCGGCAATGACCGTGGAATGTGTTCGATCGCAATGAATTTTTGAGAAATGGTTCCACTAACTAATTAAAATGTATTGCTAATTGTTCTCCTATTTGACCGAAAAAAAAGAATTCCGGTTTTAAGCATTACAGTAATTAACTGCAATAATACAGTTTATTTATTTATTAGGAATATATGGAAATGTGAATAGGCAAAATTGTTCAAGACAATTCATGTAGGATTAGTTAGTTTATGCATTAAGAGTGGTATGTTTTTCTCTCTTTAATAATAGGCTTGTTTTATTAGTAACACATTAGCATTTCAGGTAATTTGTTTGACCAACACTCCGGGGTTAACCATAGAAAATTCGGGTGATGGCAAGAGGGAGTAGTGTTGTTTGACAATGGTCTTGAATTTGTGAGTGGAACAGCTGCCAGGAAAAGACACTTCTGGGAAGAGTGTACCACATACCAACAATTCTGCTGAAGGACGATAATTTCAATTAAATAAATCTAAATACAATTTTTTTTTAAAAAATTCAGGCATCTTAAATCGAAACACGACAAATGTCAGCAATGTCTCATAGCTTACTAATTTTAAATATATAGTTTGAAAATATTGTTTTCAGAATGAAACAACTTTGGCACACAGTTGGAAAACCATTGAAAATTTTAAAACAAACGCTTGTTGCTTAAGTCTTTTGTTTTGTCACTGCATTGCGAGTATCTTCTGAGAAGCAAAGCTGTTGACATGGTTTGTTTTTTTTTTGCTTCTTTCCCAAATTCAGTGCTGAGTAATACCAGCCAATGTGGTCTGGTGTGCATTTTGCCATAAATTGACAAGTTTTACAAAGATGATTTCTGAGCTAGAAGTTTATGGCATGCATTACTAATCGGCTGCTACAGTTTGTGCAAAAATTGAGTTGCTGTTTCAGTATTTTTAGTATTTTTGGAGGGGTTTTCAGATGGGCTGACACCAACACCGCTGACATTTAAATAAAAGTTCATATGAGAAAAAGAATCAGCTGAAGCAGCTCCAAAAAAAAAAAGGAAAAGGTAGTTTACCTCGTCGGCTGTTGTTGTTGTTTAGTTCAGAAACGGACAAACAGAGGGGAGCGTTTGAGTTTACAGCATAAGCAGTTGGCATGGCGACAAAAATAAAAAACTGGTTCATTTAACTAAAAACAACCACAAAGACATCTACTACTGCGCACACAGAAAATGAAAAACTTGATCAAATAAATTTGTAATAAAATCGACTGTTCAAATTCTCAACTTTATGAATGAAATGGGAAAAATGTTAATAATTAACATCCACTGCAAGACATGAGGTGATAAAAATTAATGTTGTTTTCGTTTTACATAAGCAGAGAAATGCAAATTTAGGCCGACTGACTTGTTCAGGCAGATATGAAAAACGAAAAATCAACGATGAACCATTTTCCCGAATACAATTTAACACTTCAGTTAAATAAAAACTAACAGTAATATAAGCCAAAAAGGAAAAAAAGTGGCGATAATTATATAACTTCCATGGTTGGTGGCCCAGTACTGGGATACCAGTTTCGAGACAAATGGTAGAAAAACGCATAGAGTGCAATTTTATATATATGGCTTGTTTAAGTGAAGACTTCAAGTTGGTAATTTATTGTTAGCTGAGTACTAAACATATAAACTGCGGGCATTACAGGCACCCATGTCGGGGTGGGTTGAGATGCCTCAAATGTCTGAAGAAGATTGAGATTTGCTTAAAAAAAGACTTGTTCTTGTTGAAAGTCAACGTTGTCCAGATGAATGTCATCCAACTCCGACCATAAAAAATCATAAATCATCTCTCGATAGCGCAATCCATTCACCGTAACTGCTGATCCAAGCTCATAATCTCTCATTCACCGAAATGCTACGCCGGCTTTAGCTCTAGCACCAGCGGTATTGTGTATGACTTTAGACCGAGGTCCTCACGTAAAATTGTGGTCGAAACAACACCAACAACCGTTAACGGATGGACATATTTCTACCAGACTACGAATTTGCTAATAAAACTCCATGATTTGCAAGTGTTGTTCATTTGTACACATTTTAGAGTTCGAGTAGGGTTTTTAACTTAGGAATTCCTGGAACGTACTTCCCGGGAAATATGGCGATTTTTTACTTTCCGATTCTAGAGATTATTGGTCGGGATTGCCGGAAATACCTCGCGTAGTACGGTTAATCTATTCCACCATTTTGCCGTACTATTTGAAACCGCATTAATCAAGAAACTCGGGTCCTATGCACCTATACAGGCCCTACAACTCAATGGATTTTTTTTTTTTAACTGTAATTTCACTAATTTTTTTAGTACAATTTTATCCAAGAACAATTTTTTTTCCTATGGGAAAAAAAATATTTTAAAAATATAATTTTATTATTTTTTTTAGAAAATCTGTTTTTTCCTATGGACAAAAAAATATTTTAAAAATATAATTTTATTATTTTTATAAGAATTTTTTTTTTCCTATAAAAAAAAAACTATTTTGATAAACTATTACTATTTTTTTAGAACAGTTTTTTTCTTATAAATAAAAAATATTTTGATAATATAATTTTATTATTTTTTTTCCTTTGAAAAAAAAAAAATATTTTAAAAATATAATTTGATTAATTTTTTTAGAATTTTTTTTTTCTATAAAAAAATTATTTTGAAAATATAATTTTATTATTTTTTATAAATTTTTTTTCCTATGAAAAAAAAATTATTTGGATAATTTACTATTTTTTTAAAACAATTTTTTCCAAAATATAATAATATATAATATTTTGAAAATATAATTTTATTATTTTTTTTTAGAAAATTTGTTTTTCCTACCAAAAAAAAAATATTTTGCAAAATAATTTTTTTTTTAAATTGTTCTAAAACAAATAATAAGATTATATTTGCAAAATAATTTTTTTTTTCATAGGAAAAACAAATTTCTAAGAAAAATTATTTGGATAATATAATTTCAAAATTTTTTTAAAACAATTTTTTCCAAAAAAAATTTTTCTTTTCTATGAAAAAAAAAATTGTTTTGAAAATTTAATTTTATTATTTTTTTAGAAAATTTTTTTCCAAGAACAATTTTTTTTCCTATGAAAAAAAAAATATTTAAAGGGTCCGCCATTTAACGTTTTTTTTCTGCTTATTTCGTTTCGTTTGAACGAATTTTTGTTTACAAAAATTGAAGCCGAGGATATTGGCAACATTTGGTTTCAATAGGACGGCGCTACGTGCCACACAGCCGAAGCTACACTCGATGTTTTGCGGCCTGTTTTTGAAGATCGCACTATCAGCCGCAGAGCTGATGTCGTTAGGCTACTGCATGGCCAGCCGAGGCAGCCATTTGAATGAAATTATTTTCCGGAAGGATTGTACTTTCAAATAAACAAAGGAAATTTGAGAAAATATCAGTAGTTTTTTTTTATAGAATTTTCAAAAAAAAGTTTTTTGGCGGACCATGTATTGCAATCGAAAATATTACAAATTAAAAAAAACACTTTAAATTATTTTTCTCATATTTTATGGGAAATGTTGTGCAAATTTCTCGACTCCCGTCTCCCACACTGATCTACAAAAGTTATGTGGCGGACCCTGTATAAAAAACATAATTTTATTATTTTTTTTTAGAAATTTTTTTTCCAAGAACAATTTTTTTGTTTTTGGAAATTTCAAAGTCTTACTGATCGCAGCAGTACTACGCGAGGTTTTCCTGTACTACCAAAAATGCAACTGCTTACGATATTAAGCACTTTTTACAACTGTGTTGCTGGTCTTTAGTTGTGGCAGCCACTGTGCACCGTGCTGATTTCAGACCATCACTAGAAGATGAAAACAAAACCGTAAAAGCTTCCAGCTAAAAATGGTTGGCCAAAAACCAACCCCCCTCCGAACTTCAACGGGCGAGAGCAACTCTACCGACCCGTTCAGTTCTGCGGCGTTTGTTGGTTTATTATTGTTTCCTTTTCCACTTTAAAGGTTTTTTTTTTTTTTTCATTTTTTGTTTTTGCCAAACAAACGAAATATCATTTGTGATCATTGCTTCTCTGCCATATCATTCGGATTCATTTCATAAAAGTTGTTATGGAAAACGTTAACAAATCGCAACCGGGCACACAGTCAGGGAAGATGTTAAAGAAGCTGAACGGATAACCAGCAACATGGAAGTGGCATTTTAATATAATGTAACAAAACGCCAAATGTTGTTGCAACGATCAGTGCTGGTGCTGCCGCCACCAGACATCTGTTTTCAGTTCATTCCTACTGCACGATGTTCGATGCTAACAGACAAACGTAAGCTGCGAGGAGTGCGGAGCGAAGGGGGGGCAAACAACGTTTTACTTAACAGAACTTAAATACAATTTAATGATAAATTCACTTAACTTGTATTTAGCCACAGAAAAAAGGTATTATTATCATATTTCAAAATACAGCATAGCCAGAGTCTGTAATCTTGGATTGGAGTTTGGCTTAAATGAAATTTCAACACAATCAGCGAGCGAATGCCAGGCAGTTGGATGGATGGATGGAGACATTTCTCGATTACATTTATTAAAAAAAATAAAAAATAAACACTGTGTTTGTTGCTCAAGTCTTTTGTTTTAAACGCCGAGTGTCTGCAATCATCTGGCGGTGGCAATCGCATCAAAGTGTATTTGAAATAAATAAAATTTTTAATAAACATGTGTGTGATGATTAAATGGTGACACATATCGAGCCCTGAACGCGAATGAGACCTAAGTGCCATTTTTTTTTCGAAACAAGATGTTTAATTAAATTCAAGAGAAAATTGTTGGCTGATGTTGTTTTTCATTATTAACGGCATAAATTCACCTTTATTATGAAGTAAACATCCGATCATTTATCTCAAAAAATGTCATTTTGCTTTGAATACCAAAATAACACCTTTTGTTTGGAAAACTCTGTATCTTAAGCACCACACGCCTGTTGGCTTGACCACAAAAAAAGACGCTGTCCGTTTTGGCGCTTAGAGTTCGATATGACATCGTTATGAAATCAATCTTAATATATATTTACCCTCGACACTGATTCACTGATTCACTGACTCTGTCACGCAGTACGTAGGAATTTAAATAGGCATTCTATAATTCTATAATAAATAATAAAAAAAATAATATTTTTTTTTTGTACAGAAATTCTGTTTTCCCCAAATTTTTTTTTACCAATATTTTTTTTTTCCAAAATTTTTTTTTCCAAAATTTTTTTTTTCAAAATTTTTTTTTTTACAAATTTTTTTTTTACAAAATTTTTTTTTTCAACAAAATTTTTTTTTTCAACAAAAATTTTTTTTTCCACAATATTTTTTTTTTCAACAAAATTTTTTTTTTTCCACAAAAATTTTTTTTTTCAAGAAATTTTTTTTTTTTCAAGAAAAAATTTTTTTGTCAACAAAATTTTTTTTTGGGATCGAGATAATCCGTTTTCCATATTACCTGCGCCCCTTGCCAGTAGACATACGACAGATCACAATATATGATCGAGCTTGTTTCCTAAGTCTTTTGTTTTTCACATTTGTATTGATTCGTATTCTGGTATCTACTTCTGGAGGCCAAACAAAGATCGCCGTAAATAGTGTCTGTTCCACAAATAACAGGAGGAAATTTAAAATTATTATTTATTAAATTACAATTTATTAAAATTACAATTTAGAATTACAGTCAATGATTCGTTCAGACGAAGTTGTGACTTCAGCGACCAGATTTACACTATGACTTCCCACCCGTGGCAATCAGGCACGAAAGCGGAGGATTCGAGGCGAATGGGGGGTAGAGATGCAAGAGGAGTAGCTAATAATCATAAAATGGAAATTGAGAGGGGGAACTTCAACTGTTTAATTGAAAATTAAAAAAAATATATATATTTTTTTTTTGACATTTACAATTTTGTATTGTGAGACTAAAATAGTGAGCAATTGTTCGATGTTTTTTTTTATATTTTTTCTATCTTTGGTATTTTTCGAATTGAAGGAGATACATATCAGGATTAGTTTTAAGCGTTTTTTAAACACCGATGATGAATCACAACGATACAGTTTTAACCTACGCGAGCAAAGACCTGCCAAACAGGGTAACCACGATGAACGGGGTCAGCTTGTTTGTGTGCATCTTCATATCGCTCTCTCAAACCACCGGAAGAATTGAAGAATGATTTCCAAAAAAATAAAAAAAATATTTCTATTTCCCAAACGCTATAGAAATGCTTCCCTTAGATTGCCAGCAGCTCGTTTGTGCATTCGCCGAAACATAAAACTGTTCAATCAATTCAGATTAACCGGAGAACCCGACACAACTTCTTTTCTAAGGTGTTTTTTTGTTTTTGGTTCATAAAATTAAATACAAAGTAGCCTGTGAGTCTTTGCAATTCACGTTTTTCCCTCGCCCATGTATGTGATACATTTAATCGCTTTAGTTTGTTATGCAAATTCAAGCTGGTGCACAACTTGGCCAGTCCAGTCGTCTGTCAAAAACAAAAATACTCTACACTTGTATTTCAAGATTTGAAAAATCTCTCACATTAATTGTCACCTATTGAGATTGTGTGAACGTGAGTGTGTGTGTTCGTTTATCTGTTCCCATATGTTCATGTTGTGTTTCGCATCTTATACATTTTCACCTCACAGCTTTATTTAATTTGTATCAACAAAATCATTCAAAAGTCTATTTCCTTTGCTTTGTCGATTTGCCAAAATCCAAATGACTATTTGTCCCGATAATGACCACACAAGACTTCGTCAACGATTGTTTAACGTATTCAGCGTTTGCTCGAAAATTGATGGGTTTTTGTTTGCTGTCAATGTTTTCCGAAGGGGAAACACATGTCTATACATTTATTGATAAGATATGACGAGGTACGATTTGAAACAAATGAGAAACCACAGAGGTCACAGTCATAGTTTTTTTATTACTATTTTTTTTTATCACCTTTCAGTGAACATTTGCGTCAAATGTACTCTAATGACTTAATAACAGAGTGATGTTGTGGTATCTGCGTTATAATGTGCTTCGAAATTAGTTTCACTTTGAATGTCATTAACAGGGATTTTATGCCCGTGTTAAGTTGCTGTGGGTCGAGGGTAATAAACACCCTATGATTGTGATGGAACACCATGAATGGAGTTAGCATGTGTTTTTATTAAGTGTTTCGTTTGGGTAATATCTAATTTATATCCAAAAACAAATTTTGTATGAAAATTTACAGAATTTAACAAAAATTCAATTTAAACATTTATTTATGAAACACGATTTTATACATGTAACTTTTCTGGCTGGCTTTTGGCGATTTCTGGCTCTATCTCATGAACATGATGTGCCAGTGATCGATTGTGGAGTGTGACAGGGTGAGCAATTACTCTCTCGTTATGGTAACCGTCTCCATTGTGCCATTGTATCCAACAACAACGTTTGTGAAGTCTTTCTAAAGAGGCACACCAACCACGGTTGCCTTGGAAGACAACATTACGGGCGTGTCATTGGTGAGACACCGGCCGAAATCATGGAAAAGGTTTTTCAAAATTAGCTTTCAGAATGAAGTGTTATCGTGCCCAATATTTGCATGAAATAATCTTTAGAAATTAAATGCCAGACATTGAATTATCAGTTCAAATAAATATTTCTTTTAATTTTCAAAAATCAAACTCTTAGAAAATCACTCGTTACCAGGAGTTGTATCATAAATTCGGAAAAGTGTATTTTTTTTACACAATTTCCGTTTATGAATGAATATATTTTTCCCATTTTGTTTTTTAAGACAAATTTATGTTTCCCCCAAAGAAACTCTTGGTGCCTACAGCTGACTTTTAGTCGAATATTATTTTCACATGATTTTATACTTCTCATACACTCGACAGATGTACAACTATTTTTCTATGTACAATTACTCCCGTATTCATAACAATTTATAACAGCTTTATAAACCTTTGTTAAGAAAAAACGTATGAAAATACAAAAAAAATGTTCACATGTTTTTCCTACAAAAGGTTTGTAGGATGAGTAGGGGGGTAGAGTGTGCAATAGTTTTCCATTTCTTACCTTGGTGTTTCTATATCAAAAAGGTGATCTGGAATGAAACAAAACAAAAACATTAATTTATAGAAATGATGGTTTCTTTTAAACAAAATAAAAATGAATATTTCAAGTGGATACATTTTGATGTCATTGTGTTTATAAATCCTATAAATAATAAATAAATACTATTTTGATGTTTCATGTGACCCTTTTCAGTAATAAATCGTCACCTGAAATCCCCAATGACCAAACAGCAAAAAACCTAAAATCGTGTTTTTCATTGATTCTTGTAGAGTGAACTAAACAACATGTCTCTGCAAAATTGTACACTTCAAAATTTCACACTTTCTAAACGACAGAACCACACGAGTATTTCGATTTTACAACAGTGTTTGGCTTCTCTCGTGAACTTATGAAAATGCTTGTTAAGTCATTTTGAATTTCTGCTGACGAAATACTAATAACAACACAATGCTACAATGAAAAAAAAAAGAAAACAAAAATGTTTATTATAAAGAACCAGTATACAATTTTGATGTTCTGTGGTCCCCGGATTAAAAATGTGGACAAAATTTTTTTTTCTAGGGATATGATTTTTTTTTTAATTTTTCGAGACCTAAACTCATTCGAGTTTTCTGAAATAAATTTAAAAAAAAATTCTCTAAATGGTTGCTAGTAGTTGCCTTTCGATCTGAAAACCAGTTACAGAGTAATAAATAATTTCATGTCGAAAAATGTTTTTTTTCGTAAATTGTTTTGTTTTAAATTTTTTTTTTCAAAATTCGAAAATAACAAGAGCTGTCTTAACTATCACACAACGCTTAAAAATTATTAAAACCTACTACAAAAAGAATTTATTAGAATTTATTTAAAAAAAAATTATGACAAATCTGTAAAGACTCGAAATAATTTATTGTTAAATTTTTTAAAATTTATTTCCAATAAATCGGACAATTCATTTTTGAGTTACGACAATTCTGTGAAGATTTCAAATAGTTTAGAGATAAATTCTTTAAAATTAATTTCAAAGAAATTCTGTGAAATAATAGAATAATTTTGTAATTTTTTTTAAAATTTATTTCAAAGAAATCGGAATATTAATTTTTGAGTTATGGCAATTCTGTGAAGATTTAAAATAATTTATTGTTAAATTTTTTAAAATTTATTTCCAATAAATCGGACAATTCATTTTTGAGTTACGACAATTCTGTGAAGATTTCAAATAGTTTAGAGATAAATTCTTTAAAATTAATTTCAAAGAAATTCTGTGAAATAATAGAATAATTTTGTAATTTTTTTTAAAATTTATTTCAAAGAAATCGGAATATTAATTTTTGAGTTATGGCAATTCTGTGAAGATTTCAAATAGTTTATAGTTAAATTTTTTAAAATTAATTTCATAGAAATCCAACAATTCATTTATGATTTATGACAAATCTGTGAAGATTTATAATAATTTATTGTTAAATTTTTTAAAATTTATTTCCAATAAATCGGACATTTCTTTTTTGAGTTATGGCAACTCTGTGAAGATTTAAAATATTTTACTGTTAAATTTTTTAAAATTTATTTCCAATAAATTGGACATTTTATTTTTGAGTTACGACAATTCTCTGAAGATTTAAAATAACTTATTGTTAAATTTTTTAAAATTAATTCCAAAGAAATCGGACATTTCTTTTTTGAGTTATGGCAACTCTTTGAAGACTCAAAATAATTTAGTGTTACATTTTTTAAAATTTATTTCAAAGAAATCGGACAATTCATTTTTGATTTATGACAATTCGGTGAAGATTTAAAATAATTTATTGTTAAATTTTTTAAAATTTATTTCCAATAAATCGGACAATTCATTTTTGGGTTGTGATCATTCTCTCAATTTTAAAAATAATTTACAGTTAAATTTATTTCATAGAAATCGAACAATTCCGTTTTGAGTTATGACAATTCTGTGAAGACTCAAAATAATTTCGTTAAATTTTTTAAAATTTATTTCATAGAAATCGAACAATTCATTTTTGATTTATAACAATTCGGTGAAGATTTAAAATAATTTATTGTTAAATTTTTTTTGGGTTGTGATCATTCTCTCAATTTTAAAAATAATTTAGAGTTATATTTTTATCATAAAAATCGGACTATTCATTTTAAAAAAATTTTAAAAATGCATTTTTGAAAAAAAATAATCTTTTCATAAAAAAAACAAATTCCGGCCATTTTTTTAACCCCCTATTAATGACTTCTTTTTGAATGAATAAACTGATAGTCTTATCTGTGTGTGATACTAGAGACACTAGAGGCCGCTCTAATAGAACTAGTCAAGTGTTCATTCGTAACAACACCCCTGGCATACAAAAGACTTAAGACCCATACTTGCAACCTGTAGCCAAACTAAGAATATAAAATTTATTTCCCATTTTTTACTTTTCATAAACAACCCTATGAAATTGAAAAAAAAAAACATTACCTTGCCAACAACAACCGTCAAATTAGTATTTCCAGCGAACACGTACCTAGCGAATTCAAAACATGAGGATGCATATTGGAGATGAATACTAAGATAACATTATTGGCACTGATGAACACATCATTTACAAAATGTTGTATTATTTAAAAAAAAAACACAAACAAACACTTGAATTTCCAACGACATTTCCAGGAACTTCAAATGCATTTGCCAGATTGTAAAGAAAGAAAGAGTAGAAAAAAAAAATCCAAAACTCGTAATCGATTCAAATGCACGTTTTGTTGTGGTTTCTGCTTGACGAAATCTAGACGTCTGCTGGATTTGTTGGCTGTTTAAAAACAATCCATCCCTATAACAAATAAAACGTCAACGTTTGAGGGTTTTTTTTTTTTTTTTTTTTTTTTTTACATTTTCATAATTGGATAACTAAAAACAAGCATGACGATCGAAAAAACCCGAAATCGTATGAAATGGAATTGTTAACAATGAAATGGATAAACAACGACAAAAATATAATGAAAGCTAAATAGAAGTGGAAGCGACTAAAATCTCCAGTTGATAAATACTACACCGGCCGCTTGGTTCACCCTAAACTTTTTCGAAATTTTCAGTTCAACGAAATTTGGATTCAGTTCACGAAATGTCTGAAATAATCAGGATAACTTTTTGGCCAGGGTTTGGCTTTTGAAAATGCCAAGAAGAGTCATAAACCTTTACATAGCGATTTCTTTAAATTCACACATGCTGTCACACTGTCTGGCAATATAAAATGGGCAAATAATTTTTCAATTTTTAATCGAAAGTCGTGCCTGGCTAGAAAATCATCGTGTAAATCTGGACCGACCCTCCTCCCCAAGAAGATGCCCACAGTCCCTCTACACCAGTCTTGCTACACCGGAGGATAGCGTACAAATATGACCACAGCTTAACTTCGATATTTTACATAACATTAAATACGTTTTTTTCTGTTTGTTTTTGTTTTCCTTCAACCGACGAGCCTGAATAATCCGAAAACCAACAACGAAATAAATACTTCTGTTTTTAACGTTACGATTTTTGTTTTCCAACAGCAAATTAGGTAACTATTCACGAAAAATCGTGCCTCTATCAAACATCAGTTTCTATGGAATACAATTAGTTTTCTGGAAGATGGACGATGATGACGACCATAATGAAGGTGTAGTTGGGCAATGGGGAATTAAGGTAAGCCGAAAAATTATGCGTTTATCGGCGGTTGTTTTCGAAAAGTCTATTGTGACGGGGAACTGGGCATACAAATTTCATTTCACAAAATTCCCCGCCCCCATCACCACGATAAGATTTCAGCTATTACATGGCCTAGTGGCACCTTTGATATGATCTCTTTCAGTGGTCTTCGTACACAACTCCCTCATTATGCGGTCTTTGCCAGACGCCCACAACGAGGGTGGCATGAAAAAGAGGTTTAGCTAGACCATGAAAACAAAACATTTCAGATAAATCTCACGATTAAGTTTTAAGATACGATAATTGGTTATGCTTGTTACTCTCAATTTTGTTTCTTTTAAATCTTCTAATACGTTTGGGTTTTTGTAGGCCCCCATTCCACCACTCGTAACGAGCTGAATAATAAGAAAATGTAAAGACAAGAAAACTGAACGATTTGAATACTAAGAGGGTGACACGAAATGTGGTCAACATTTCGTTCATCATCGTTTCAAAATTCAAAGAAGAACAAAAAACGAAAGACTTTAGACACAAACCTGAGAAAGTTATAAGTTGTTAAAGAGAAAGATAATTTATGAAAGCTTAATAAATCTTTTTTAAGAAAAAATGTGTGAAAATACAAGAAAAAAAAAACCAAAAAATCACACATTTTTCATAACAAAAGTTTATTAAGCTTTTTAAAAAATTATGAATACAGCCATTAATATGAAAACGTGTGTGTTCTCAAATTAAACACACCAAATGGTGGAATTCACAAGCAACGAAAACAAAAGACTTAAGACACAAACTTAAGAACAGTCCACATTTAGAGTCCAGCGGATTGAAAGAAGTCTGTTCCCTCATGGATTGCTAACGGAAACTCTGTAATCTTTGATGATGACTTTGGAATTGATATTTGCCAATGATTTCAATGGGCAACAGAAAAAAATTTAATGCATAATTACTATATAATTCTGATGTACTCTGGTCCCCCTGAGAGTAAAAAAATGGTCGACATTTTTTTTCTATTTTTTTTATTTAATTTCTTGAGAAGTAATTTGTCATAGAGTTATGACGACTCGTCCGATTTGGTTGAAATACATATTGGAAACTTAAGTTCTAAAAATACATCACTAAATGTTTTAAATCTTTGTTCTAAGTGCATTCGAATATAAAGTAGTGTCTCAGAGTTATTGACAAGGTTAAGACGGAAAATTTAAATTTTTTTAAAATGCTTTTTGCGAGACCCTTATTGTCATAACTAGAAAACGAATATTTCTATTGACTTGAAATAAATTTTAAAAAATATATCACTAAATTATTTCATATTTTTTGCCTTTAGTGTATTTGAATACAACGTATTGTTTTGAGAGTTATTAACAAATTTAAGCCGGAAAAGTAAATTTTTTTTATATTTTTTTCTATATGATAATTTATATCATAACTTGAAAACGATTTATTCGATTGCCTTGAAATAAATTTTAAAAAATATAACACCATATTATTTCAAATCTTTGCCTTCAGTGCATTCGAATGCAAACTATTATTTTGAGAGTTACTGACAAAATTAAACCGGAAAATTTCATTTTCCTTTAAATGCATAAATTGATTGCCTTGAAATAAAATTTAAAAAATATACCACAACAGGTTTTTAAATCTTCGTTCTAAGTGCATTCGAATCTAAAGTAGTTTTTCAGAGTTATTGACAAAGTTAAGCCGAAAATTATTTTTGTTATATTTATTCAAAACAATAATTGCCATAACTTAAAAACGAATTATTCGATTGCCTTGAAATAAATTTTAAAAAATATATCACAAAATGTTTTCAAATCTTCGTTCTAAGTGCATTCGAATCTAAAGTAGTTTTTCAGAGTTATTGACAAAGTTAAGACGGAAAATTTAAATTTTTTTAAAATGCTTTTTTTTGCGAGACCCATATTGTCATAACGAGAAAATGAATATTTCTATTGCATTGAAATAAATTTGAAAAAATATAACACCATGTTGTGCCAAATCTTCGCCTTTAGTGCATTCGATTGCAGAGTATTGCTTAAGAGTTATTAACAAAGTTAACCCCGAAAATTATTTTTTTCGATATTTAAACTGTCATAACTAGAAAACGAATGTTTCGCTTGCCGGGAAATAAATTTTAAAAAATTTAAAATTCAACTATTTCATATCTTTTCCATTAGTGCATTCGAACTAAACAAAACTAACAACTAACAAAACTAAAGCGGAACATTTTATTTTCCTTTAAATGCATTTTTTGATGCATAAATTGTCATAACTTGAAAACGAATTCTTTGATTGCCTTGAAATAAATTTTAAAAAAATATTTAAATTTAGTGCATTTGAATCCATAAATACTGTTTACAGAATATTTTTTTTTAAATTTGTTTTTTTTAAAGAAAAAAAAACATAAAAAATTTCCATTTTCAGTGGTTTTTTATAAAGCCACATATCTTACAATTAAAATAAGCTATAGATCATTAAAATCGATGGAGTAGTTTCGATTTTATTCGCAATTTAATGAACGACGCATGAATGTAAACGCTCCAGCCCGAAAGGCGGCTACAGAAAAGACCGAGGTTCGGGTATCTATCATACAAATGTACCCAATCTACCTCGTTATAATTCATTGCATTATATTATTGCAAAATGTTTCGTGGGTCACTCACTGACTTTACAGAAGTTTCCTGTCCGTTTCCTCATGGAATGTTCAAGAAGTATGTTCCCGGCTTTCTTTTTCCAAATTTACCATACCACAACAGTTACCCACGCGCGGCTGAGACAACCACCAATGCCACATGTTATTGTTGCGATACGATTTCGTCGTCGTTTGGTGTTAATGGCGGCATCGGTGGCGGTAGTGTCGCTGGGTATTTGCTGTTGATATGCGACTGATTCGCTTGTTATCTCTTCATACAGATGGAGCAGAAAATCGTACTTACTTACTTCACTTTCTTCAGTTGGCTCTACAAAAAAAAAACTGGCATGATTAATTGTGATTACGTGGACGCTATTATTTTGCCTTCTCTGGCTCCTTTTGTCTTCGCCTCCATCGTGAACTGTGAGCGCTAGGCAGAGATTTATGTTTAGGGCCTTTAATTCATTCACCCTGTCCCTCTCTCTCTCTCGGATATTTCCGGTTAAATTATGTTAACTTAAGGTGCTGCGAATTTTCTTCTTTTTTTTTTCTTGTTTTCACAAAGAAGATTCGGGCAATTGTGGAATTTCTCACGTTGCTATCGTGTAATTTTATCGGTAGGAAAACATCTTAAAGTTGTTGTTTATCTAGAGGGGGTTAGTATATTATGCAGTCTACTAGTTGCTCGGTGTGTTGGGTCAAATTCCGGAGGTCAGTCTGGCAGTTGATGAAAGGTTTTCGTTTCTTTTGGCGATCAATACATTGTACAATATAAAGATTGATTTTTCTTATAACTGAAATAAGGCAATTGAAGCAATGTACTAGACTTTTTTTTTTGATTCCAAAAATCAATCAGCTAAAATTCAACGGCATTCGATTCCAGACGGTGGCGCAACTTGTCATACAATGAGCTTAACAATCGATTTATTGCAAAATCAATTTGGTGACAATTTCATGTTCAGATGTGGTCATGTTTACAAAGCCCCCTCGTTCGTACGGTTTACTTTTTATGGGGCTATGTTAAATCAGTGCTTTATGCCGATAACTCAGCAACTTTTGAGGCATTGGAAGAAAATAGTCAAGCCCCCAACAATGTCATACGGCCAGATTTATTGGAAAAAGTAATTAAGAATTGCACGGATCGAATGCCGAAAATCGTATTTAACAAATAAATGCCTTAAAGTTATCTACCAGATTGCAATGGAAAAAATTGCAGTCCAATAACATTTGTATTTTTATTTAAAGG
Organism: Hydrotaea cyrtoneurina; assembly: GCA_958296145.1. NCBI lineage: Eukaryota > Metazoa > Arthropoda > Insecta > Diptera > Muscidae > Hydrotaea > Hydrotaea cyrtoneurina. Next base: position 21,778,058 of record OY282512.1, read on the forward strand.
TCCCAGGTTCTTAAAAAAAACACCCGATCTTGAAAGTTTTGTGAATTTCAGTAATCTGACACAGAAAAAAACTTTCATAACTTTGAAAAATGTCATGAAAGAGTCAAAAAGTAATGATGCAGTTAGAAATATGTTAGAATTCTAAGTAATTTGAAAAAAAGAATTTTTGATTTTACTGTTGGCGTTTCAAAGTTATGGCGTTTTAAAGTTATGGCGTTTCAAACGTTTTAAAGATGCATTTTTGGTACATTTTAAAAAGAGTTTCATAACTTTTGAAAATTTCATGAAAGGGTCAAAAAGTAATAATGCATTTAGAAAGATACTAGAATTCTAAGTAATTTGAAAAAAAAAATTTTTGATTTTACTGTTGGCGTTTCAAAGTTATGGCGTTTTAAAGTTATGGCGTTTCAAACGTTTTAAAGATGCATTTTTGGTACATTTTAAAAAGAGTTTCATAACTTTTGAAAATTCCATGAAAGGGTCAAAAAGTAATAATGCATTTAGAAAGCTATTAGAATTCTATGTAATTTGAAAACAAGAATATTTGATTTTACTCTTGGCGTTTCAAAGTTATGGCATTTCAAATGTTTTCAAGAACTGTGCAATTGCTTTTCTGGTATATTTTAAAAAAAGTTTCATAACTTTTGAAAATTTCATGAAAGGGTCAAAAAGTAATAATGCATTTAGAAAGATGTTAGAATTCTAAGTAATTTGAAAACAAGAATTTTTGATTTTACTCTTGGCGTTTCAAAGTTATGGCATTTCAAATGTCTTCAAGAACTAATTAGATGCATTTATGATTCATTTTAAAAAGAGTTTCATAACTTTTACAAATTCCATGAAAGCCTGATAAAGTGGTAATGCAGTTAGAAAGTTGTTAGAATTCTGAGTAATTTGAAAAAAGGAATTTTTGTTGCTGTTGGCGTTAAAAGTTATGGCTTTTCAAAACTTTGTAACGTTTGAAAAAAATCCTCAAGTAAGCTTTAAAAACACCAAATGTTTTTTTTAATGTAGACCAATCAATGGAGAACAACTGATAATTGGGTTCTAGATTATTCCAACTAGACCCATATAAATGAGTCTCCTCTAAGACCGTTTCTATTGGAAAAGTCCGCAAGGTATTTCATTTCCAGCGATGCCCATCAAATTGGACTCGTTCGATGCCAACTAAGACGACATGTGCTGAAGTAAGATGGGGGATAAGAAAGCACCATCTGATCGATTTTAACTGGACAAAATTCAGTGCTGTGGTACAAAAATCATTCAATTACAATAAAAAGCCAAAAGATGGTCGCTGCCAACCACTCTTTACTCCCTAATCATATATCAAGTGGATCATTAGTTCTGTTTGTTTCGAATTCATTTATTCTCAAATTTCATACTTGCGTTCGAAAGTATTCCAAGTATTCTTGTCATTTCGAAATTTAATCAAAATCACAATGTCCCGCTGTTGTTGTGTTGCGTTAGAAATGTGTTAGGCTATTTATTGATTTCTAAAAATCGAGTGAATACCACTCAGCGTTTTAAAATAAAAACAAGTTTTGATGTGTGTGTTTTTTTTTTGTTGCTGTTGAATTTAAATATCATTTGTGGATCTTTGCATTTTTTTTCTGTGGTCATTGATATTTTTGTTGATTAAGACCAACGGTGGGAAATAAAAACAAAATATTAAAAACAAAAAAAAAAAACATTGGGAAAGTAAAATCACAACATCTTCCAAGCCATTGCCATTGCCAGTTTATTTTTTTTTTTTGGAGATTTCAGCTTTTATATGCCAAAAGCTGTAGAGGTGAAATTTTAAACTGCTGTTATAATTCCTTATAACAAAAACAAGTGAATCAATCAGGCAAAACACTAATTAAGACTCACGCTGACTGGCTTCAATTTGGCTTAGAGGTGGGTGTTTGACAACTAACGAGTCCATTTCCCCGACGTAAAATGAGTTATAATGTAGCCTAAGGCTTATCATTTGAAGTTTAAATTGTCATTCCAGTGATCGTATATCTCAAGAGTATTTGATTTTTGTTCGCAATTGATCAGACTGGTGGTGTACTTTTTTTTTTTTTTTTTGGCTCGATGCGATTGAAACAAGATGTGTGATTGTGTGCTGCGCTACCTTTAATTGTTGAACGGGGCCAGTTTGTTTTGTTATTGCCTCGATAATCACAATAAATGAACATATGTACATATGTATGTATGTATATGTGTGTAAACACACAAAACAATTAAAACAAAACGAAAATACTTTACATTCCGGATTATTAAAATACACCGAAAAGTGCTTTGAACTCATTGCCAGTATATAATGAACTTTACATGCTGTCCACCCAAGGAGCGGGCTTCGTTCATTGGTTCATTTGTAACATCGCCTTGGCGTAGTTTTTATTGTAATTTATAGTAATTGGCCGAAGCCTGGAAATTACAAAATCTGTGCAAATAAATGACAAAATTAAAATATTCAGCGTGCGAGTATTACCAAATGAAGTTCTATTTCACTACGAGTAGTTCAAGGGGGCTCAATAAATCCTTAAAGAAATAATAGACGATTTATGACATTCCATTAAACGAACAGCGTCTAAGGAGCACATGAGGAATCTTTAGGTCGAACAAAATAAAGAAGAGCTCCAATTTCTTAATATCCGTTTAATGACCACGCTGGGCTAATGCATGATGGCTGAAACTAAAGAAAGACGCGATCTTACTCTAAAGTATGCGAAAGCGTAGATAGTGTCGCAATAGAGTAAGATCGGAACTTTCTTAAGTTTCAGCCATATATCTTAATATATATTTACCCTCGACACTGATTCACTGACTCTGTCACGCAGTACGTAGGAATTTAAATAGGCATTCTATAATTTTCTATAAATAATAATAATAAAAAAAAAAATATTTTTTTTTTGTACAGAAATTGTGTTTTCCCCAAATTTTTTTTACCAAAATTTTTTTTTTACAAAAATTTTTTTTTTTACAAAAATTTTTTTTTTACAAAAATTTTTTTTTTACATAATTTTTTTTTTTTACAAATTTTTTTTTTTCGACAAAATTTTTTTTTTTTTACAAATTTATTTTTTTCGACAAAATTTTTTTTTTCCACAAAATTTTTTTATCCAAAAAAATTTTTTTTTTCAACAAAATTTTTTTTTTCCATATTTCAACGGGCGCCATAGGCGCAGTACAACTTACTAGTATACTATTAATGTCTCAAAAGTCATAGCAGAAAAATTTATTATAGCTTTGTAAACCTTTGTTAAGTAAAATGGGTGAACATACAAAAAAAAAAAAAAAAATTCACACATTTTTCTTAACAAAAGTTTATAAACCTGTTATGTTTTTCTGGAAAAGTTTTACATGGCTTAGCGATTGCTCTCTTACTCGTAAATTCGCCAACATTTACGAGGGGGAAACAGCCGCTGACAAAAGTTTGATGGTCTTAGTCGGTTTTGAACTCGGGTTCTTCTGTGTGATAGTCGCACACACAACCTACCACAGCACGGCCGCCCACAAAACAGCCCCAACCACACACTTTAAATCAGAGATCTTTATTGTGGATACCGACAATATATGAACTTAGATCACTGGCTTTACTAAGAGAATTTTAGGCCATCACAGATACATAACCTCAAAAATCCAATCTTAATATATATTTACCCTCGACACTGATTCACTGATACACTGATTCCCTGATTCACTGACTCTGTCACGCAGTACGTAGGAATTTAAATAGGCATTCTATAATAATTCTATAAATAATAATAATAAAAAAAATAATATTTTTTTTTTGTACAGAAATTGTGTTTTCCCCCTTTTTTTTTTTATTTTTTACCAAAATTTTTTTTTTCCAAAATTTTTTTTTTACAAAAATGTTTTTTTTCCAAAAATTTTTTTTTTTCCAAATTTTTTTTTTTTTAACAATTTTTTTTTTTCAACAAAATTTTTTTTTCAAAAAATTTTTTTTTTCCCACAAAAATTTTTTTTTTCAACAAAATTTTTTTTTTCAACAAAATTTTTTTTTTCAGCAAACATTTTTTTTTTCAACAAAAATTTTTTTTTCAGCAAAAATTTTTTTTCCACAAATTTTTTTTTTCCAATTTTATTTTTTTTCGAAATTTTTTTTTACAAAATAGTTTTCTCAAAATATTTTTTACAAAATTTTTAAAATTAAGTAACAAATACTTTCTCAAGCAAATTAACGGGCGCCATAGGCGCATTACAACTTACTAGTTTATAAATATTCTTTTTGCGGGATTGACCTGAATGGTTTTGTTATAGACAACAAACATTTCCAATTACAACAACGGCGACGCAACGTACTGTTGCTTCTTTGAGATGGGTGAATGCATTCGTCTAACTCGTACCCAACAGAAATAAAAGCAATTACAGGAATGGCCATTTGGTGGTTTATTTTTGAATCATGGGTTATATTGACAGTGAGAGCTGTCCTTGAAATCTGGACTGAAATGTCAGTATCGTATTTCCATGGAAACGTTGGGAGATATTGAAAACTCTTTTTTTAAAAGACAAGCCTGGAGTGTGTTTATTGAAAACAAGTTTTTGATGAAATAGCTCGCCCATCGAGTCTGCTGTACTCAGTTTGGGCAAACTGTTTGCGAGACTGACATCTCGGCGATGTCAACTAGTGATATTTATTGATATTAGACCTTTTTTTGTGTGAACAATTTTATGCGAATATCGAGCTACTCATTCGTGAGATGCAGGCAGCAAGGTCTGGGAAACTGCGCTACTGCAAGGCCCGTCAAGGCAGCCACAATAATGAAATAGTGTTCCTTGTATAATGAGAAAGTGCTCCCTTTCGAATAAATATGCCAAAATACTAGATTTTTGGTCATTTCTTTGATATAGAAAAATAACCTTTTCAATGAGCCGATAACCTGGGCTTCTAGTGATCCATAATTATTTTAATCGTGGAATTTTCAAAATTATCCTAAACTATTAAGAATCCTGGCTGGCAACCCTCCTACTTTTTTTTTTTTTTTTGTTAGCCCAAAAACCTGTAAATACACAGTTAGCTTACAAGCTATGGCAACACTCATTCGGTTTACCCTAACGTACACACTGGCTGAAATTGTCTTTGCTGTTGTGACGTTGTCATCGTCGTGTTGTCAGTTTTTTTTCCGTCTTTATCGCGATTTGATAAAGCCTGCTTTTGACTTCACTTACATTCGCACTGAAGTCCATTCGAATCCATTTAAATGTGCCATGCAAAATTGTGAACACGTTCAATATCAAATATCTCTCGTTTGGTATGTTTTTTTTTTTCGGAGCTGTTTCTATTATGATCTGTGTGTTGCTGGTCAAATGCGGATTTCTTATGTCTGTTGGCTGAGCTTTCGCCTCAGACTGATTTAAAATTTCTTGTTTGAAATGGTAACAATTGCTGTGGCGGCTTTTGATTTGATTTTGCTGGCTTAAAGTTCAAGTCCAGCAAATTTATAACTTCATTTGCTTTTGGTATGTTGACCACTTTTCGTTTAACGGTGCTGTCTGAAATTCGCCAGGCTTGTTGTTGTTGTTGTTAAATGTCAAAAAGTGCTTTGATGAATGTTCTGTTGTTGTATTCAATTCAATTGTGTACTCGTATGCGTGGAAATTTCGCGTTATTATTTTCGTTTTGTTTGAGATTTTGCAAACAACCGACTTCAGACACATGCGTCTAGTAAACCATTAACCTCATTAGCATATTTTAATTGAGATTATGGAGAATATGTGCTATGTCAAGTCAGTGTACATTAAAATCAGCTATGCCATTTTAAGAAGTATGACCGATCGCTGAAGTCAAAGATCGTAGAGATCAACGGTTGACAACCCGCAATTTACGTTCAATGTTTTAGTGCTGCCTTCTGATGGAGGCTGTAGAGGGAATAAATGCTCGGTGAGATTGGCAGTATATAATTTGTAAAGGGTGTTCCCAATATAAGTTTCTTTTAAAAAATTATAAGAGCAACAACAATTTCGGCATTTTATGGGTTTCGTTGAGACAGCAACAATTGCCATTATTTTTGGAACACAATTGCATTGCCGTATCGCCGTGGGGAACAACGCAACAAATTGTTATTGTCTGGAGAAGTTTTGCACAGGTTTTTTCAGAGCCTTTCCCCTAGCTTGTTAAGAAAATCCCCCAAAAATATTAATATTTATTTTTTATTTTATTAATTTTTTTTTTTTGACTAACACTTAGGGAAGAATGGTATTGGAGGGAGGAAAGAGGGAGTAGTGTTTGTTGATGTTTGCCTTGAATTTGATAAAGCATTGAAATAGCTATAGCATAGCGATACACAACCCACAATGTCATTACGAATCGGACAAATGGATTTATTTTAAAAAATATTGCCAAAGTTGACTAATTTTTGTATTTTTTGATTTTAGGAGGGACATTATTTTTAAAAAATATTTTGCCAAATGTCTACAACTTTTGAGCTATTAGATAGTTCTATAAAAAACTGTTTGCCGGCAAGGAGGGAGGAATTATTTTAAGTTAATAATATTAAAAAACGGTGAATTGGATTTATTTTGAAAAATATTTTAAAAGACTAGTTGTCGTTTTTTTTTTGATTTTATGTGGACATTTTTTTTTTAATAATTCGCCAAAAGTCTATTACTTTTGATCTAGTAAATATTTGCAAGTTACATAAAAAACTGCTTGCCGGCAATGAGGGAGGAATTATTTTAAGTTATTACCATTAAGAATCGGAGAATTGGATTAATTTTAAAAAATATTTCCAAAGTAGACTTTTATTTGTATTAATAAATTTTAGGGGAAACTTTTTTTTTAAAGTATTTTAACTAAAATTCTACAACTTTTGAGCTATTAGATATTATCGAGTTCTGTAAAAAATTGTTTGTCGGCAATTAGGTAGGAATTATTTTAAGGTATTGACATTAAGAAACAGACAATTGGATTTTTTTTAAAAAAATATTGCCAAAGTTGACTAGTTTTCGTATTTTTCGATTTTAGGAGGGACGTTTTTTTTAAAAAATATTTGGCAACATGTCTATAGCTTTTGATCTATTAGATATTTTCAAGTTCGGTAAAAAATTGTTTGCCGGCAAGGAGGGAGGAATTATTTTAAGTTATTAATATTAAAAAACGGTGAATTGGATTTATTTTGAAAAATATTTTAAAAGATTTTTTTTTGATTTTATGTGGATATTTTTTTTTTTAATAATTCGCCAAAAGTCTATTACTTTTGATCTTGTAAATATTTGCAAGTTACATAAAAAACTGCTTGTCGGCAATGAGGGAGGAATTATTTTAAGGTATTAACCTTAAGAAGCGGAGATTTGGATTAATTTTAAAAAATATTTCCAAAGTAGACTATTATTTGTATTGATAAATTTTAGGGGAAACTTTTTTTTTAAAGTATTTTGCTAAAAGTCTACAACTTTTGAGCTATTAGATATTATCGAGTTCTGTAAAAAATTGTTTGTCGGCAATGAGGGAGGAATTATTTTAAGTTATTAATATTAAAAAACGGTGAATTGGATTTATTTTGAAAAATATTTTTAAAGACTAGTTGTCGTTTTTTTTTTGATTTTATGTGGACATTTTTTTTTTAATAATTCGCCAAAAGTCTATTACTTTTGATCTAGTAAATATTTGCAAGTTACACAAAAAACTGCTTGCCGGCAAGGAGGGAGGAATTATTTTAAGGTATTGACATTAAGAAATAGACAATTGGATTTTTTTTTAAAAAATATTGCCAAAGTTGACTTGTTTTCGTATTTTTTGATTTTAGGAGGAACATTTTTTAAAAAAATATTTGGCAAAATATCTTTTGATCTATTAGATATTTTCAAGTTCTGTAAAAAATTGTTTGCCGACAAGGAGGAAAGAATTATTTGAAGATATTGACATTAAGAATCTAGTACTTGGATTTATTTTCAAAAATATTTCTAAAGTTGACAATTGTTCGATTTTAGGAGGACTTTTTCTGTGACTTTGTTTCGTTTCGTTTTCAGCCTGACTTTAGTAATGTTAAACACATGATTGACGCTTTAAACAACATTCGTTTACAAAGCATAACGACGTGTTAATATAGACAACAAAGACAACAACAACCACAAAAAAACGTCACGTGTCCATTTCACATTTGAGGATGATGACGATGTTGATGCATAGCAGTGCATGACATAATGTCGTTTTTTTTCAGCTTACTCTCATATTAGGAAAATAAGTAAATAGAAAAATCCGCTCTTACCATTTCCAGCGGGAAACTTAAACAGGCCCAAGCGGATCACATTGAAGGCAGTTTTTCATTTTTGTAAAATTATAAGGCTACAACGTGTTGTTGCATTTACGAGTCTACTGCGAGCCACAACCAATGACAGTTTGGCTTGCAACACGTTCGTGTCTTAAGTCTTTTGTTTTGTTTGCACAGCCTGGCACATGGCTTCATTAGTCTTTTTCGGAAAATTATTAGCAAACTGCGGTGGTAAAACGTTAAATGTTTTTTAATACACAGCAAAAAAATGAAAACTTAAAAAATACACTGGCAGTACTTTAGGTGAAGGCTTCAGAGTGACCACCACAACAAATACAACACAAACAAAAAAAAAACCTGAATCATGAAGACAAAACAAAATAAAAGATAACAAAATTGAAAAACTGCAAAACAAACATAGCGAGGGACAGGAGATGGGGGGGGATATATCGGAGTTATAAACAAATTTCAGAATGAAAAATCCGACAACGAAGGTAACATTAACCGACACACACATACACATAGAATGAGACTCATAATGGTAATACCAGAGATCATATGATATTACAACAAAACATTCATTTTCTGAAACCTCGCTTTGAACGATTGGTAATGGAGCAAAAAGTCGTGCAATTCCGTTTTTTTTTCTTTTGTAGTTTTTTTTTGTTTTTTTTTGTTTGTTTTGAAAATCCATGTCAGCTTAGAGAGTGAGCAGAATTAAATATCAATTCGTTTAAGAGTGTGAACTATTGCCGGGCTTAGAAAAGATATGTCTAAGACAAACAGAAATAAATCGCAAATATTTCCGCTTTCTGGGTTGCTGAAAGCGATTTTCATTGATCTTTCATTTGTCTCATAGAGGTTTTTTAGGATCTCCTTCGACCATCCCGTAATTGCGTTGGTACGACTTTCATTGTCTTTGGCAAACGATAAAGCAAAGAGTGGTGCTTGATATTTATGAGCATTAAAAGTTCCATCAAAGTCTGTCTTACAATTTTTTTTGGATAGACCTGAATTAAAGTTAACGATTAGTGCGTAGACCGGATGGTACGTCAAAGTATTTTCTAGTTGAATCTTCCCGCTGGAAATCATTACAAACAGCTAAAAAGTATCGCTTTACACTTGCAAATTTTTTTCCAAAGTCAATTCTGAATAGAGTAAACAGTGTGTTTATTGGAAATAGGATTCGGCCGCAATTAGTACTCAAGTATTATTCGCTTATAAGGTTCCATTGAAGACCTGATATTAAAGTCAAACTCTTGGATGATCTTTGATTTCACCAAGACAGCGGGCACGCCGTACCACATAGCCCACGCCACAGTCGGTGTTTTGCCCACCAACTCTGGTAATCGTACTATCAGCCGCCTCGCCGATGTCAATTGTCATCTGCTGAGCTGGGATTTGACACTGTTAAATGACGTTGTGGATGACGTTGAAGGATCGAATGTTATGCGAACAATCCAACTATTTAAGGACTTAAGGCGAATATCGAGCAAAGGTATTCGTGAGCTAGAGCATGGAACCTTCATCAAGGGGACTTAGGTTGACATCAAGAAAAAATCAAAACCGGGTAAGCTCACTGATTCGAGATAAGTTCCCCGTCTGTTCCTTCAATGGAATGTTAAGGGAAATAAGTAAGTAAGTAAACCAATTTAATGTCGAAGAATTGTTTTTTTTTAAAAAATTTATGAAATTTTCTATATCGAAAAAGTTTGTGTCCTTTTTTAAATTTTTTTATATTGAAAAAGTTTGTGTCTCTTTTCATTGTCTACTATGTAATGAGTTTTTGTTCATAGTCGTGCCTGAGGAACGATCTTTTAGAAAATATCAAAGCCCTGGAAAGTCTATGGTATATAACACAAGAAACCCAGGTTCGTAAGCTGGTTAAAACATAGCGGCGACTTTTATGCTAAGACGATTATTTAAAAAAAAAAAAATCACTAGCCCTTCGAGGCCAACTTTAAAAACTTGGTTCCGATCAGTGAGCACTGTCCACGGATCTGAGAGAAGTTCAGATAAATAAGCAAGACAAGAGATAAATAGTTTAAAAAATCTACATAATTCATAACCCTGTCTGCCCAGCCCTCAATCCTCCGAAGTTGAGCCCGATAACACTTCAGCAAAGTCTATGTGAAATTACATTCAAGCCAGCATTTTATTCCAACACGTTTTTTGTATCCCACCCCACTGTGTGTAGGGGATATAGACGAACAGTCCACCCAATTGAATATTAAAATGTATAAACTAATGCAGCATGACCGTACAACATGATTAGGTTATGTAAATGTCGTTATTGTGGTTTCGCACAATTAGCGCTAGCTTCTAGCTTACTTGGCGAGATCATCGAACTTCATTAGTTGAGTGTATCTATGTATGTCTGTATGTACATGTGTATAGCGGCGAAGAGTATAATTTCGAATTTTGTTTTATCATTCAATATAGACCAACTCACATTAATTTAATTTATTTAACGTTAACGTGATACATGCATAATTCAACGTCCACCGTGGAACGGAGGGTATACTGAGTTTGGCAGTTCGTTTGTAATATTTACATTTTTTTTTTTATTATTTAGAAGGATTGGATCAGGAGAAGGATTGAAAACGCCAATAGACTAAAGCCGAACAGAACAACCGAAACAAATCGCCATAATTGCTCGACTCCGACTATAAGTCGACTTTTTCCAAAAAAAAAAAATGGTGAAAAATGAAGTCGACTTTCGTTGAGGAAAAGGTCGAGAATATCTTCTTTTTGGTGTCGACTTTTTTAGTTTAACTGAAAATAGAATTAAGAGCGTTAGACAATTTTGTATCGAATTTCATAAAAAAGCGAGTTTCGAAAAAAAAGGAGCTTATATCTGTTGTGTGGTACTATGAAACTCTCATAAAAAGTATTACTGCCTGTTTCCATAAAACGAATTTATTCGTTCGTTACAAATAGTTCATATTGGAAGTGTTATAAAATGGGTTTCAGACATCATTCAAATCTGATTTTCAGATATATGTTAGATATCGACATATGGAACAGAATTCTAAGAGAGTAAGCTCTCATTACTGATTAGAATCCATTTTATTCCGCCTTCAATTTTGGCAATTTGCAACGAACGAACAAATTCGTTTTATGGAAACAGGCAGTTAAATTGAGTTTTAAACATAAAATTGTATTGTATTTATTTATTTATTTTATTTATTATTAATTACTAGGGCAACCAATTATATGCATTTGCATGTTTTCTATTTTCAATTTTAACAGCAAATGTTCAAGTTATTAACACGTTTTGTGCAAAAACAAGAAGTTTGAGGCATATTTGTTACAGCATATTTTAGCATAATTTGTCCTAATTGCTTATTTTTACATATTTGGCGAGAAATGCATATTTTTGGTATTAAAAATCGTTCTTCTTTTTTATTTCTTTTACTTGCGTGGTAACTCTGTTTGCATGTTGCATCTATTTATTATCGATACAATTCGCCTTAACATTTTGTTTGTGTTACTGTGACTCTGAATCAGCGATGATAAATTTGATAATTTAGTACTTTTTTTTAATACTTTTTGACTCTTAAAAGTACCGCCACTCATTTGATACTTTTTTTCATTTTCTCAAATATTATTGACCATCTTCTTAAGTCTGGTAACATAGTTTTTACATGAGCCTAAATACGAATCCAATCGTTTTCTGTTGCCAGCTTTTTTGCATGTGATTTTAACGACAGTCGGCGCAACGCGTTTTTTGAGCTTGGATAACTAAAGAGGTGTTTCAAACAAATATTGTCTGTTTTTTCACTTTAAAATATTGTTAAAACAATAGAAGGAAATGCTACATAACAACATAGTTTTTGTGGTATGATACTGATTTCCCGAATATGTATCTAGTTTTTATATACATACATATATGTCCATATATGTGACCTAGTGTGTCAAAAAACGGGTTCTCCCAACTGAAGGTGTGTTCACAGTGATAATGCGTTATGAAACTTTAAATGCGTTTTTCTCAAAACTTAATTTTCACACACTAGGTCCCTTTTCTCGGAGAAGGTCACATATGTGAATTATTAACGAATATACGAATAGACGATTCTGGGAATATAGACGAAATAACGCGGTTCTTGGCAGACCTAATTTAGGTAGACTTGGAACTTCAGATACCTTCCTAAAGTAAAAGTACTCCAAAAAGTACTTTTTAGAAACACAATTCGTACAAATTAATCAATCTCATTTATCATCCCTGCTCTGAATCTCCAATTCAGCTGACTACTTCTACGAAAGGGAGCGAAAATAAAAACTACGCATAGAACAATTGAAAGCATAAGCGATTGAAAACGAATTCATTTTCGTCAAGGCGAATTTATCAACAAAAACAAAATACATTAGATTTCTAGTGCTTCGACCTAATGTCAGTTGGGTGTTCATTATTCACTTGTCAAGTAAACACTGCTTTGCGTGCCTCGCATGAGTTCAGCTGTAAGGTAAAATCATTTTTTATTAATTTAATTGTAATGTGAATTGTTACTTTGTTTTGTTTTTAGCCTCAAGATTTTAAAAAAATAAACTTTTTTATTGCAAAAAATCTATTGATTTTTTAATTTGTTTAAGCATATTTATGCAGCATATTTGATTAATTTTAGAGCATATTTTTAGCGCCTAAAACGAATTTATAAGAGCATATTTTTGGTTGCCCTATTAATTACAATACAAAGTAAATTTATATTCTAATTTTTGGGTCCAAGGGTAAACCGGGTGACACAGACCATATGTTTAGATTTTTGAAGCGACAGACCAAAGCCTCTGGTGGGAAACGAACCCACAACCCCCACGCTGATAGGCAAGCACGCTACCAACTCGACTACTGGGGCGCTAAAATTGTATTGTATTTTGTCCATTAATACATAACAATTATTTCGTTACAGTTTTCAAATAAAAAGTCGACTTAAATCGACTTGTAAATCCTGAAAAGTCGAAAAATCGACTGTTTAAATTTATGAAAAAATCGAAAGTTCGAACAGTCGACCTTTGCTTCCAAGTTGCAACTATAAAACCCACACCGACTCCAGCATTGTTAAATGGCTCGACTCCGACTTCAGCTGTTTAATAACAAAATTTCAACAAAAAAGTTATTTCCGTCCCCTATTCATTTACTCTATATTACACTGAGGTGCGTTTGTATCTTAATGATAAAAAAAAGTTCAAATAATCGAAAATATTTCAAATTTTATTTATTTTATGGGAAATGTAAGTAAAAAAAATTCAAAGTCGAGCAAATTATTCGACTCAAGACTCAGACTTCACAAAAATGTGTCAGAGTCCGACTCCACAGCCCTGGTTGAAACAACAACAAAAAGTTTAAAGTGAAACCCCAACAAACCTGAGCTAATCAGAATTATGGTTAACCGGGTAAAATAACGGGCAACTCAACGCTGAAAACTTTTCCACTTTACTGAAAAGTGACACGGATTGGAAGAGGAAAAGGAAATGGAAGGCAAACTTTGTGCTCTACAAATACAAGAAAAAGGACTTCAAGAACAGCAAAAACATATTTCAGAGCACGTGTTTAATCTCTACATCATCTCTTTAAACCGGAGAACACGATCAGTGATTCCTTCACAGCTCATTGATTTCAGAAAAGGGAAAATACTCCCTCAACAGTTCTCAGGTGTAGTAATTTCTGATTTCGGAAACCTTGTCCCAACAGCTCGAATTTTTCCACCAAATTTCTGTTTTGCGGTCCGACAAGGTGCTTCGCGACGACCCAAAAATGCTTTAGTTTTGCGAACTGTGACTGCAAGATTTTCCCACATTTTTGTGGTGAATTTTAATAATTTCAATGCGTTGTTGAAGCGTGTTTCGTTCCATTTTTTTGTAATGGCGTAGTTTCTACTTGTCAAATGTCAACGAATAAAAGCTTAGACAGCTACCCAAAATACCGGGTGATTCAAAATAACACCTCTTGTTGAATAAATATTGCCCTCGATTTTTCTTTTAAAAAAATCTGAATACTTTTTGGCCTTTCTGATTTATTGGAAAAAGTAGCCAAAAATTGGACTGGTCGAATGAAGCCTGTAACTCGTCACCGCGACGGACATATCCCGGAAATTATGTCTAACAAATAACTGCCTTATAATAATCCAGCCATATATCTGTCTTATCTTATCATTTAAATTCTCAAGCTTTTAAAAAAACACCCGTTACACAAGGATCATTTGGCGTAGGCCAAATTACAGGCATCGATATAAGAATAAGGTCCAAAAATATTCCAATTAAAATAAGGGTAAATCGTAAAGACACATAAGATTGCAAAATATGTTGTTGCAGCGTTGAAAAAATTTGGTACAAGTCTGGGAATGAATCCTTTTATTTTAGGATATTGCCAACTTTTACACTGTACCATATAATTATTTCGATACCAGTAGTTTGTTGTTCAGCCTTTACTTTAAAATGATTTTAAACGTTTTTGTGATTTCCTTGAAAAAAAAAACGTCACATTGACAGCACTTTCAAGGAATCCCAACTATTTTTGACAAATGTGCAAAACATTCAAAACTTACTTTAATTTTTCGTCACTGCTGTCGGTTTTATCCGTTTTTTTTTTGGCAATTTTTTGGACAATTTGTTACTTTCCAATTGTACGCTGTTATTAATTTATTTTGAAAGCTATTTTATTTGCTAATTTTAATACTAAAACGATAGTCTTTGAGTTATTGATTAGGTCCCGATTGGAATTCTTTTTTGTTCACTTCACTGCACTTTTTGTTTCACTTCGTGCTTTCCGTTATCCGAATTATGAATACACCAACAGAAAAATGTACAGAAAGGCAATTCCGCTAAAGTTGTCCGACCAACTTGACTTGTTTGGTATTTATACTGACTTAAGCGCGTACCCGTACACGACTAATTGCCTGCACCGTTTTGCTCTTAACTTTTAAATTCTTTTTTTCTTCTTCTTTCTTTAACAGCGACGTCGCCAACACGACGCAACGAATTGAATGCAGCGGCCAACGTGAACGAACACGACGTTGCGCATGGAAGTGCCAACAAGCGAAACCGCCGCTAAAGCCGAATGTTTTCCAGTTACGTTGGTGGCCGGCCAGGTTTAAGCTCGGTTTGAGCATCTCATCGGTTGGTCGGCTTGTTGTTGTTGTTGTTGCGCCAAGATATTTTCTTAGTTTTTGCACACACACAAATGTTGTCTTAAGAAAACAACAGCATTTTACCGCTAAATGGATATCTGCACGGTATGATTTTATGGACTCACGTGCTGTTCATTTGTTGTGATGACTGTAATGATTGCATAGAAAAGCTTTGGATCTCTCACAGTCTACGCTCATCACTCACTAGTCTCTTTGGTTGTGAGTAAAAGCATTCACACGTTAGCTCAGACCGACACCGCGTTTGCGACGGCAATAAAAATGGGCACCAGCAGGGATGTCGATTGAGATAACCAACAGAGTTTGGATATATTTTTTTTTTGTAATTTGTGAGATCTGTTTAGGGTCACAAGCTGCAGATTTTGATTTTGAGTATTCAAACTGATTTTACAAAAAATTTCGTCTATCCGTGTGTTGAAACCAAGAAAAGGAGTAGCGTATTATCACATACTTAGTTTTTTAACGGGTGGTCCATCTAGTGGTTTCTCATATGCTAAAGGGTTTACCAACAGGAGGTGTTATTTTGAATCACCCGGTATTTCGGTTCAGTTTTATTCTTTGACATTTGACAACTAGACACTACGCCATTACTAAAAATGCAACGATACACGCTTCAACAACGCAATGAAATTATTAAAATTCACCACAAAAATGGTGAAAATCTTGCAGTCACAGTGCGCTAAACTAAAGCATTTTTGGGTCGTCGTGAAGCCACTTGTCGGAGCGCCATACAGAAGTTGGTGGAAAAATGTGAGCTGTTGGGACAAGTTAGTGATGTGATGAATAAAACCCGTGAACGTTGCTCAAGAACAACTGAGAATGTTGCAGCTGTAGCCCAAAGTGTTGAAGAAAACCCAGGTTTGTCCATTCCTCGTGGTTCTTTGGAATTGCGTAAATCCACAAACGTATTTTGCATAAAGACTTGGGTCCTAAGGCTTATAAAGTTCAGTTAACACAAGACCTCAAGCCGGCCGATCATCAACAACATCGTGTCTTTGCTGACTGGGTCCTTGAAAGTCATGAAAATAATTCGGAATTCCATTGAAAAATCATCTTGACTGATAAGGACCATTTTCAACTCGGTAGCTCTGTCAACAAGCAAAATTGTCGCATCTGGGGCTCGGAAACCCCAAGAGTTATTGTTGAGACGCCTTTCCATCGTCAACGTGTGACTGTTTGTTGCGGTTTATGGTCCGGCGGGGTCATTGGACCTCACTTTTTCGAAAATGAGGTTGGATCAACAGTTACGGTCCATGGATTGCGCAATCGAGAGATGATTAATGATTTGTTATGGTCGCAGTTGGATGATATTGATCTGGACAACGTTTACTTTCAACAAGACGGCGCTTCATGCCAAACAAGCAACGAAACCATTGCTCTTTTACGGGACACGTTTCCGGACCGAGTTATATCTCGAAGAAGTGATTTTTGTTTTCAATCAATTTCTTTATTTCACAAAATAATTTCAGTTTACATTTCATTTATTCCTGCGAAGCCAAACAAAGGCTTGTCTGATCACAATTGGCCACATAGATCTTGTGATTTAACACCTTGCGACTTCTTCATTTGGGGCCACGTAAAAGATGAGGTCTATGCCAACAGCCCAGCGTCTATGAAAGATACAATTCGTGAGGCTATCGAGGACATGGGGTAGCCACTTTGCGATTTGGTTATGGCAAATTTCATGAAAAGGATATGGTCCTGTAAGCGTGGTCGTGGTGGCCATTTGGCTGATGTTCTTTTTCATTATTGACCTTCCTCTTTGTTAGGAAATACACATCCGATCATTTACCTCAAAAAATTACATTTTTCTTTGAATACCAAAATAACGCGTCTTGTTGGAAAACCCTGTATTTTGACAGCTCTACCCCCATCGAAATTATGACAGAAAGTCATATCTCCGTCAAAATCCGATCAAAATACTCTGCAACTGTCTAAACCTTTTCTAGAGACCAAAAAGGAGTTGATGAAATGGATGCCTCCAGATGGCAATAGGAACAGTTGGGAAGAACCACACAGAAAACCTGGGGCAATATCGATGACAAGAAAACAAGGAGAATACTCGGGTTTAACAAAAATTAATTGATCAAGCTAGTTGGCATCATCAACTCTGGACACTCTTGCCTAAGGTCACACCTTTTTAGGATGTTCCGCAGGCAACGAATGTAGGTCATGCGGAGAGGACTCCGAGACGGCGAAACACTTCCTATGTCAGTGCGCCGGTTTCCTGCAGCTCAGGAAAATCCAATTAGGAGAGGATACCTTAGATAAGATTAGCGGTCGTAAAAGAAATGGACATAGGGAATTTAAGGTACTTTATACCGAATTCCTAACGTAGAAAAGGGGGCAGGGAATCTGACGAATAAAATCAGAAGCGCACAACAGACCGAATTGCTGGCCTAGGTGCATGTCTACGACACGAGAGGGTCATTCGTACATGACCGATCCTCCGTTTCAACCTAACCTAACACATTATCTTTCTGGGATCAGTCGTGTTAATCCACCAATAGTTAGTTAGTCTCCCGCTGGCCTTAAAGTTTACACATCAAAAAGGTCCCCAGGTATCTTTTCTCAAACACAAGTGTTAAGTAAAGCCCCATGTAGTCAACGAATCAAGAATGATAGAAAGAAAGATTACGTCATGCGCATGATTTTCCGTTGGATAATGTAGTTTGTCCCTTGTAAGGGTTGCCAACTCTTTTTGTATGTACAACGAGTGACAAGTTTCTGATAGAAACACAGCGTAAGAACTATTGTTGGCAACCCTGCAATTGAAACCACTTTGACTATCAGACAATAGGAATACACTACGCATGACGTCATTCGATCAACCTGCGCAGAACATTTTTTTTCTCTGCGCAGGAGGGCGTAATCATTGTTTCTATCATTCTTGCACCCAATAAAGTAAACACTTGTACATATTTTCCATAAGCTATTCTGTGTCAGCTGATTATTTGCTACGTTTACTGAATGACTACTTGGGGCTTAAGTCATTGAGGTTTAAAAGATCAAACTAGTTTTTCGCTAAAAAAATACGTTTGAAACGCAAACACAACCAGGGTTGTTTTTACCCCACCACAATTACTGTGAATTGCCATAATGCACACATCTGTCACGTAACGACGTACGGTGGTGGAAAAAACAAAATGTTGTTTGTTTGTGACGACGGCCGTCGTAACGTGTGCCAGTGTTGGTATGACTCAAATTTTACTCAAAACAAAAAGCAGATGTACACTGAGCACTTCAGTGGGCCCAAACTGGCACAATGGGCCACGATTTACCCTTTACTGATGTATTGTGTGTGTATACTGTCTGTTAACTGTAAGAGAAGTGTTGAGTACATGAACCAATAATTGCAGATGGTGGCAATTGACCAACAACAAAACCTCAGATACAACTCTGGGTATTTTGATTGACAATTTCTAATATTTAAATGGCAGACAGTGGCACAATTTTCAGCGAACTAGGTAGAACATTACTTTTAATAGTTTGTAGAGCCCCAAATTCTGTGTTTGCCTTTTTGTTTTCCAATTCGTTGATTTAAATGTTTAATATGAAAATGTATTTGACATTTGAACAAGAAAAAAACTAAACAAACAATTGAAATGTAAAGCATGAGTTTGACAATCAAAATTCTGTCGAAATGAGAAAATTCTAATCAGCTGTTTGCATGCCCTCTATCTTACATTATTGTGTCAAGTGTTGAGTACAGTGCCAGTGAGGGTGTTTATGCGCATGCGCAATATTAATGATTTTAGACAGTGGTGGATTATAACACAATCACATACTTGCCATAGGCGAAAGTAACGGTAGAGGAAAAAACTATTTCGAGATATTCCCATTTAACGTAAAACAACGCAGCGGAGTGTTAATAGAGCAAACGGCCAGAAACCCCAAAAAAAAAAAGAAAAGTGAAGATAACTAGAAAAAATATATACTGATAGAGGAAAAATTTGAAGAAAATTAAGAGAATTTTCAACAAATCGTTGATACAATCAACGAAATTGAAGGCAATTTCTAGAAAAATGTAAAAAAAGTGTTACAGAATTGTAAGAAAATTTGAAAAGATTGAATATTTATATTACTTTATTTTTTTTTTTTTGTTGCTTAAAACAAAACCAAGTCAGCGAAGACCTACGACACATATGTGCAAAATATAATGTCCGTAAAGTGAAAATTTTCATGGAAATCCTACGTATGGGTATATTGTGGAATATTGAACATCTAGACGATTTCTGTGGGAATTACGACGATAACAAACAGTTATTTATGGTGGTATTTTGTGGGACCCTGCGAAATATTTCAATGAACTTGAATTTTGTGACAAAGAAAAAGTGAAAAAAAAGGAACGGAAAGTATTTTCGTATTAATCACCATTACAAAACCCATGACTCTCGAGAGAAGTGGTGGGGAAGCGGAAGGCATCAAAACGAATGATTCATACTTGTCGCACACGAATGCGACAGGACGGGCAGGAGACGCAGAAGAGGAAGAAGAAGAAATACAATATATTAGTAGTCCTTTCGAAATGAAAGAAGCCTTAAAGGGGGAATACTCAAACAGACGCACACAAACAAACATACACACACACACACACCCTCAGACACGCCAGCGTTTACGATAACAAAACAAAAACAAAACGCGTAAATGAAAGCAAACGAAGCAAACAACAAAAAAGACAAAGAAAGATAAGAAACGAAACGAATCGCAGGAAATAAAACCGAAATCCTTTCAAAGTCATTTTCGTGTCGTTTGGTGGAAAAGTGTGTTTATGCCCACACACACGCAGCCAGAAATACTCACTGCTTTCTCTATTTATAGAGAGAGAGAGAGAGAGTGAGTAAGACATAGCTGGTGTTAGTGTGTGAGAGACAGCAAGAGTTAGAGCAAAGCTTTACTTTCATTGTTTTTGCCTTTTGTGCAGATGTGTAACTGAATAAACTGTAGCCTACTTTGGGGCATTTGCCAGTGTTTTCAAGTGACGTTTTCTGCTTCTTCATCTTCATCTTCTTTTTCGTCTGTTTTATTTTACGTTGTTCTCTTCTTCTATTCCGAAAGCTTCCTTCCTCCCAATACCCAACACAACAAAGAAACGATTTGAGGAAATCGAATTTTTTTTCAACCACAAAAAAAGACAATATTTATGCGATTTTATTCATTGAGAAGAAGTTTCCAGCCGATCTAAAGAAGAAGTCTTAAGGACAAAATAAACGAAAATGGGTGACGAATACACCAATAATCCCGATATAAGCGCGATGACAACAAGTAAGTACAAGTTATTTTAAACACATACGATTTTCCAAACTTGTAGACCGTAGGTATATGGTGTACTCTATTTATAAACATCTGGGGGAGTTTTGTCCGATTGGTGCGATCCACAGCTGTAGTTGGGTGTGTGGGGTCGCCAAAAATACTCACATACTTGTGCCTGGTGAATCTTTTTAAAATTTATCTGCGAAGTTGGACATCATTATGGACAATTGTCTCATTGAAGTTAGTGTAGAAAAATCAATATGGAAACCTTTTGTGTAATCGTAAAGTAATTCCAGGATGTTTGCCCCACAATTGAGAATCTAATTCGATTTCAATTTAGAGGAAATTGAAGACATGCATATTCCACTTAAAATTCGCAATGGTTCGCTTTTTACGCCGTGCCGAAGTTGTAGTTTTTCTTTTAGCTTAGAGTGGGTGATGTGTTGTGGACGATGTACCTTTTAAACTGAAAGGCTGAACAAAAAAACTGTGAGAAAAATATAAAGAGGACACGTTACCTTGAAGCATGAAATAGTTTCTGTTTTTTTCCGAATTTCGAGTTATGGTTTTACAAGTTTGAAAATGTTCTCCGTTTTTGCAGGATCGTACATGAGTTTCTTTTTAAAATGCCCTAAACAAACATTTCGAATGGACATTTTAGCATCTGTTTATTAATATATCGCTCATTTATTTCAATAGTGTCACAATTCAAAATTCAGTTGTTATTTTTCTACTACAGAGTTTTCCAACAAGAGGTGTTATTTTGTCATTCAAAGAAAAATAACATTTTGTTGAGATAATGGTCGGATGTTTATTTCACAATAAAGAGTTAATAATGAAAACCAACATCAACCAAATGGCCATCACGACCACACTTACAGGACCATATACTTTTCATGATATTCTCCATAACCAAATCGCAAAGTGGCTGCTCTATGTCCTCCATTGCCTCACGAATTCTATCTTTGAGGTGTTGAATCGTAGACCTTATCTTTCCCGTGGCCCCAAAAGGAAGAATTCGCAAGGTGTTAAGTCTCAAGATCTCGGTGGCCACCTGTGATCACCGCTTCGAGAGCTAACGCGGTCCGAAAACTTTTCCCAGTAAAAGTCCAATAGTTTCGTTGCTTGTGTGGCACGTAGCGCCGTCTTGTTGAAAGTAAACGTTGACCAAATCAATATCATCCAACTCCGACCATAACAAATCATTAATCATCTCTCGATAGCGCAATGCATTCACCGTAGCTGTTGATCCAACCTCATTTTCGAAAAAGTCCCCGCCAGACTTTTGGATTTTCCGAGCCCCTGATGGGACAATTTTGCTTGCTGACGTAGCCACCGATGTGGAAAAGGACCCCATCACTTTCTAACATTTTCACCATTTTTGTAGTGAATTTTAATAATTTCAATGCGTTGTTGAAGCGTGTATCGTTCCATTTTTAGTAACGTCATAGTTTCTACTTGTCAAGTGTCAAAGAATAAAAGCTTAAAATGTGACAGCTACCGAAATACCGGGTGATTCAAAACAACACCTCTTATTGGACAACCCTATATTTACTAAGTAAGACGCTATTGAATACTTTTAACGGATCTCCTGAAAAATCATATTTTGAGTTGCGACACAATTGAAGACAAACACAATTGGTGTTTTTTTAAGCTGCATGAGAACTATCGATATCGATGACATCGGCTTGAAAGTGGGGGGCGGTGTTAAGTCATTGGTTTATGCCGGCAAACCAGCAACTCCTGAAGCATTGGAAGCCACCATTGACGCCATATGGCCAGATTTGGAAAATATTCCCATATTTGACTAATCGAATTGAATCATTTTTAAATCTTATTTAAAAATTTAACCCTCTCATGTTCGAATAAAAATGGTCAGGTCCAAATATTTTTTTGTGCCAGATATGTGTTAGAGTTAAGTATGAACTGACAAAAAAAATGCAAAGTCCTTGGTATCCTGGTTCGACAGTTACAGGATGTTTTGCCTGAAGACAGACTAGATTTATCTCATGATTATTTTTTTTTTTTTTTTAGGTAGTCATAACAAGATTAAGACTAGGCCATACAATGATAACACATAATCATATTCTCGACAAAAATATTATTAATTATTATTAGCACAGAAAAGAATTTGGAACATATGTTTGCCAATTGTAATTTTTTTCACAAACAAAGAAGTAAAATTTTTTGCAAGTACAATGTATTAAAAATTTTAAGTAATCTAACACCAGAAAATATTGAACTTATTTTAAAATACTTCAAAGCTTGTAATTTATATAAGCTTATTTAATTTAGAAATATTATTGTAAACACTGCAAGCTTAAGACCTTAGTTGTCACAGCTTCATTCCAATATATCATTTTATAATTTATTTATAATCTGATACGTGTAATAATAATACTTTTTTTTTTAAATAATTCTCAGATTTGACTATAAAACAAATATTTCAATACGTTTTAACATTTTTTTGTATGAACAACTTTTTCGCAAAACGATTTTGACAAGTTCACTGTACTGGGAACAGCTACTGAGAACGGCTACTGAAAGAACACGGGCACTGATTACAATAAAACAAATAGCTGTAAGCTTGTACAACACATAATGCAATCAAAATAGCCGGACTTAGAAGCATATAAATGCAATGTTGCCTATAGGCAGCATCGGTCTTGAAAGGGTTAAGAGAACTACCTTTCAACAATATTTCTGTCTTCTCTTGTGTTGTTAATTTAAGTTCGCAAGCTCGTAGAAAAACATCCGACACATACGTATCAGAGTGTATAAAATTTAGGAGCACCAAAGGATTTCTGGAAAATATCCCCAGCATGCCAGCAAACATATGCCGATCCTTAGGGTGCATTTTTCAAAAATTGTGGACAATTTCGTATTTTATAGAAAAATTTCCCAAATACTAGAGGAATGAAATGGTTTCTCCAGATATTTGAGGGGATTTTCCAATGACAATGAGCATATGAGAAAACGGGGTTTTCAGCGAAAACCATATATTGGTTTTTCAATGAAATGTGTGAATTGCGAATGTTGCTGATGGTCGTTTGGCTGTAAATGTTGCACCAACAGATCCTTGTAAGACATAAAAGCCAAATACTTTCGTCTTTGGTGAACGGTTTTCTAGTATTGTGGTTACACCCGACCGAACTTATAATAATCGGCAAGTTGAGACTTTGGAAGTGATCCTATTATTTCACATCCTGCCACACGGAAAAAAAACTGTGGTCGATGGCCAACGTTGTTCTCCACGAAAAGTGGAACGAAGGATTGTGGACGTCCAATTTGAACATTGTACTGGAAACCTTATGTTTATAAAATTTGTCCTAAATTTGGTACGGACAGTAAACAAAGTGCAACGATCGAGTCTTCCCAAGTGTGAAATGATCAAATCCATTATATGGATTATTAAGAAATCGCAGAACCCCCTTATAGGATTCGAAATATGAACTTTTAAAGTCCTCTCCATGAACTCTTTAAGTCATGTCTCCGTTGATGGACATGACCCAACCCCTAAAAAGGTTTCTTCGCTCACAACAACTTAAACTGTCCTTCGTTACACAAGTGAATGGCCGTGAGGCAATTCTCTCCGACAGCACATGGTGTCGTTAACCCCCAATATGGTAAATTTACACAATCCATTACAGGCACAAGCAATTTCTTGTTTATAGATTTAAAATATATCTCATATGGTGTAAAAAAGGCTCAATAAATTTAAACTTAAGTTAACTAACATAACTTGGATCAATCAGTAACTGTAACTTTCATGTTTATATTGTGGGATTTTATTTATTTAGATAATGCCATTCCCTATTTCTATTACTTGTTATCACATTTAATATAATTAATTTGCTTTCCCGCCCCCTTTTCAGTACTTCCTGCTATTTTGGGTCTCGTATCGGCCGGTGCCCTCTGGGCAGTCGCCTGCATATGTGCCCGACAGATGAGAGCACGGAATCGTAAACAAAATCAACATGATGCCACATTTCCATTTCAACCGACCCGGCGTCCGACAGCCGTTCGTTCGCCTAGCGGCCAGCCGCCTCATTATCTAAAGAAATCACCCTCGCCCACGGGCACCAAACAATTGGGCATCCTACAGCCAATGCCGGACCAGAATGCCACATCGCCGATATCGCCACAGGCCGTTAAGTACATGGAAGAGGATGAGATTAAACCGAAGCAACCGAAATACAATGGCAGCGAGAAACTCTCACCCATGGAGGCAAAGAGTCCCACTGTTAGTGCTGCAACAAGTGGCCCCATTAACGGCGGCAGAGTCAACCAGCTGGCCATCATGCAGGAGTCTCTGGTGAGCAATGCCAGCAGTGACATGACTATCGAACAATATGGCAAATTGGGTTCGATATTCTTTAAGTTGCGTTATCTGGCCGAGCGGAACGCTCTCATGGTCTCCATTATCCGTTGCCGTGGTTTGCCCTCCAAGAGTAGCGGCAACAGTGCTGTCAATGCCTCGACAACCAACAATTCCAACGATATTCCCGCTGGCATGAATGGTCGCACCCAAGCGGCCACTGATCCCTATGTCAAGCTGCAGCTGTTGCCCGACAAACAGCACAAGGTTAAGACTCGCGTGGTGCGCAATACCCGCAATCCCGTCTACGATGAAGACTTCACCTTCTACGGTTTGAACATCAATGACTTGCAAAATATGTCCCTGCACTTTGTCATCCTGAGTTTCGATCGTTATTCGCGCGACGACGTTATCGGCGAAGTGGTCTGCCCTCTGACCTCCATTGAAATTGGTGACATTTCCAAGGAGGCTCTGTCGATCAGCAAGGAAATTCAGCCGCGCAGTTTAAAAATACGCGCTCAGGGACGTGGTGAACTTTTGATTTCTCTGTGCTGGCAACCGGCTGCCGGACGTTTGACCGTCGTCCTCTTGAAGGCACGCAATTTGCCACGCATGGATGTGACCGGTTTGGCTGATCCGTATGTGAAAATCTATTTGCTTTACAACGGTCAACGTATTGCCAAGAAGAAGACGCACGTCAAGAAACGCACACTGAGTCCTGTCTTCAATGAGAGTTTCGCTTTTGATATCCCAGCCGCTGAGGTAAGACCGCAATGGAACGCAGTGACAATGGAGTGATAGTAATTTGTGTTTTTTTTTTGTTTGGCGATTTTCAGGGTACTGGCGCCACTTTGGATGGTGTGTCACTTGAGTTGATGTTACTGGACTGGGATCGAGTTACCAAAAATGAGGTGAGTTTGGGAATGGTCTTCAGACAGTTGAATGAAAGTTGATTTCCTTGTGGAGTAAATGACCCAATTTACACGATGAATTTCCACCCAGGTTGAACAGGCAAAACGTTCAACGATTGTTGATGAAGGGGGTAGAGAAGCAAGGGGGAAATTGGACTTCTTCATCTCAAAAGCAGACACTTCAGAAACAGGCACGCGTATTTGTTTTATAAACAGTCATCGTGTAAATGCTCAAGACTTTATGAAGCGGTTTCAACAGAAAATGTCACAAAAAAACTTTGGGGAAAATGTAATCGTATAAATTAGGACTATTTCTGTGTAGTTACGATTCGCATTAGCTCTTCGTAGTCGGCAGTTAGCTTAACCCTAATCGCCCTCAAATTTTTTGCTTTTTTTTATTTAAATCTAAACTTGCTACCTTGTCATATGAGAACTAATAACACGATTGTAACAAACGACCACTTATTAGAAAGACACACTTCACACGTGTCGAAAACATCAAATTGTACACTATTATGTCAAAACGTTGCAAGTTTACAGTTACAAAAGTGCATGTGCTTATACGTTGCCATATGGCAACACCTGGGCGATTCGGGTTAAACCAAAAATCATATCTATGGAATTTTCCAGAGTTTTAAAGAATGTAACTCTTTAAATAAATGACTCCTTTCTGATGTCATTTAAGGATTTTTCAAGAATTTCCTTTCTAAATTATCAGTCCTTCCTTTCGCATTGAAAACAAATTCCATGTTTGTTCAGAAATCATTTAAAATTTGTAGGGGAATTTACAAATGGACATTTTGGGAAACTTCAAAGTGACATGTGGATTTCTCCAGCAGCAGGGGCAGCAATAGTTTTTTGCTCTGAACTAGACTATAATTGTCTATGAGAGATGTAGTGACATCTAGAGTATCATTACTTCTGCAATAAGATGTAGGACGTCTGCCCCAAGGACTATGTAGAGGAAAGACGATCAAAGCAAATACCAAAGAGGGCAGAAGGCTAAAGTCGTTTGCCGACTCAAATAGTTCGACTGTAAACTATAGATGGCAGTCATTGGTATGACAGATAATTCGATAAACACTCGTTTTCACAATACATATAAACAAAATTGAGAGTTGCCAACCGTTACTCTGAGTTACATATGTGGGAAAGACCGGTAGAGCACAAAAACGATTTATTTTTTGCGGTTTCCTTTTTTGCCTTTGTAGTGAGAATAAAACATAAAATAAATGAGCAAATAAAGAGAATGTTTATAATTAAAAACTCTTTATTTTTCAATTAATACATAATTTATTTTTTTTAAATTTACAGGTAATCGGACGACTTGAGTTGGGCGGACCCAACTCAAATGGCACAGCCTTAAATCATTGGAATGAAGTGTGCAACTCACCACGAAGACAAATTGCCGAATGGCACAAATTAAACGAGTAAAGTAAACACCAGAGAGCGAGATAGAGTGTGTGATGACAGAGAAACAGAATGATTATAGAGTTTCCCAAATGCGAAACTGAAACACACAACAACAACAAAAACAAATACTAGAGAAAATATACTTACTTACGGACATACATACATACATATAAATAAGTCAAATATTATTTATAAATTTAAGAAGAACCAGAGAAGCAGCAAACAAAAACCGATATATAAATTTCCAAACTTTTACACACATACAAAAATTTAAAGCAAAAAATTAACACAATAATAACAACCAAAAACAAACGCATGACCCACATACGAACCTTTGAACAATTCAATAGCGGTCGATGTTAAAAAAAAGTATAAGGAAACATAACAAAAGGACACATTCAAAATGATCGAAAAGAGAATTATTATAAGGATATTCATGAATTGAGGTATGATGTTGGTATGTAAGCAGACTTCGTTGATGAATCAGCCGATTGGTAATTTAGAGCAGAGCCTGGATAGAGGTCAGTTGATCGAAGCCGAACTAATGCGTCTGCTAACTTCAGATCAAAGACCAAATAGACGGCAGACGTTCGCTGGTCCTTTGAAGGTACATTAGTTCGACAGCAGACTCGAAAAGTCTGTGGAATTCAGTTAAATTATAATTGAAATATTTTTTCTTATGTATTTTTGTGTTTATTGTCTAATTGGATTAGTTGGAGTTGGAGAATAGAAACACAATTCAGTGTCTGTTCGTCTAAGACGTATACGTTTTATAAAAAAAGGCTGTTAGGCTGTCTGTTCCCTAGATTCCCTCCGGTTTGGGTTTTCGTTGGACAAAAGACGATGATATAGGAGACGGTAGTATTCGTCAGCTGAAACTGAGATATTTACCAGAAACCTGTCGTCTGTTTGCTTTAAATTGTCCTTATAAAATTCTTTAAAGGATTCTTGTCAATTCTATAACTTTTTTGTTGAGAAAAAAATCGACCAATAGTGGCATGTCCTTTAGAAAATATGAATTCAAGGTGGCGCATTCAGACTGAATATCATGGAACCGATGTCAAAGGCAAAATAGAGTTAAATTTTGGCTTTTCTACGAACGTACCAAGGAATTTCTATAAAAGTATTAGTGACATCTGGCTTTGGCTTTGGGTCGTCACACTATTCAGCTAAAGTGTAAAGGCAACAGGTCAAAAATTACTATTAAAACTAGGAAAGCCCCAATAAATGTTAGTTATTCTGTTGTCGAAATTAACTTCCATAACTCGAAGCACCATTAACCCGTGGAAAAGCTCAACTTAGGGAATCTTTGAGTTATGAAATTATTTCAAAAATAGTTTTTGTCTCCTTAACTGCCACTAGAAGTGCTGCGTCTTAAAGAAACTTCGACTTATGGAAGTTCTACTGTCTATCGAATTGGAACGGTGTTCACACAAGCCGATTCCCTTGCGCTTTTCGCCTTCCGGTTAGTGGAATTAACATAAAAACACGACACCATACATCAGTTCATGAGTAACCCAAAATAAATAAATGAAAATACAAACACACAAACAAATATCATGATATTATGACAAAAACACACACACAAAATGCTAAAAAATTGAAAATTTAAGTTAATTTCGATATTAAAATGATCAGTTTTCGCAAGTGTTGATTGAAATGGACACAAAAATCCCTAAATGTTTAAAAATCATAAATATTAAAAAAAAAAACACAAAAACCAAACACTCAATGACAAATTTGTAGTTGGCGAAGATGATATTGACATTTACGTAGTAGGTTTTTTTTTCAGTTTGTATTTTATGAGTTTTGTTGCTTTTTGTTCATTAGTTGATTATATACAACAAATATAAGTATTATTAACAAAAAATTTTCGTTTAGGTGTTTTAACATAAGTCTCGTTTAGAAAAACAAACAAATGAAAACATTTTCGAAAAATATTTGTATTATATAAAAAGAACATTAAAAACAAATTATATATAATAAATGCTTAAAAAGAACAAAACACCTTTCCCCCTCCCAAAAAAAAAAAACATAATATTTACATAAATACAAAGGTAGAGAAGGCAGGAAAGTATTAAAAACAAAAGATAGATGTGTATTATGTTTCTGTGTAAAATGAATGCCGACACCCAAAAATCCATAAATATAAATGTTAGTAATGGGAGAAACGTATCGCCCCCCCAACTCCCCCCCAAGAGAAAACGACACTGTATTAGAACTATATGCAATTAGCTGTAAGAACCAAACTCCAAATAACGACACTCAAAAAAAAAAACAAAAAAGAAAAAACTCTCCACCATTTTTGCTCTACTATAACCTCTGAAACACTTCATAGTTTCCTTTACACTTTAGCCCGGACACATGTATTCGACACACCTTAAGGTATTACCCGTAAGATCCCACGTAACGTAAGTGCAGAGGGAGCAGTTAGAAATTCGATATAAAAAAAAAACAAACAGTCTGTTGTTTTCAAAAATTTACGAATCACACAAATCTTGACTATATTGATTGTATTATCATAGTTTCGAATCAAAGTTTGTTTTGAATAAAAGAAAAAAAAAGAATATTTAAATTTTGTTCTGTTTAAATTCGCAAATGCATTTTGTTTTGATCGGAATTTTTTGTAAAAATCAGGTGAAAACTGTCCGACTTTTAGTATCTTCAGCAGCTTGACAAGCCTTCAAACCGCAATTCAAATTTGTTGACTAAAGCGAAAGCCGGAAAAAGTTCTATTCAGCTGAACAAATTCTGCAATTTAAATCACAGAAATGAATTACGTTCTCTTATATTTTGATGTCACGAGATGTCTCGGGATGCAGTGGTTGAGTTAACCTATTAAAGAACCGTTTTCTCATACAAAACAGTGAAATGGTTGGCAACTCTCAGGGGAAATGACCGATTTGCCATTGTGAAGACTATAAACTGTACCGTAAATCACCAAAGAGATTATCTAGGCCAATTAGTAATCTAGTTGGCCACGCGTTATTTTAGCACAAATACGTGCAGTTTGCCAGTGAGAATAGCCCATGAACCCTCTAACCCGCAAGAGACACTCCTTGAGAGGCACATATTTGTATAGATTTTAAAAACGTTGGAGGTTAGAGGGTTAAAGTCCTAATCGGAATTGTTGCTAACCCGCTAACCACAAATTTTTTAAAATCTATACTAGTATGTGCCTTTAAAGGAGTGTCTAAGGCAAATACCATTTAGAGGACTGACGTCTCATGCTGATTTTGACCATAGAGGTACGTTTTTTTCTGCCCACATTTGCAATGAGCGACTTAGTCACATTTAGAATGTGACGACACAATACCACATCTGTGAATTGTTTTAGTTTATACGGCCTCTAATTTTCTGAGACGATTGCCCGATATAGAACAATAGTTGGTAACTTGATTTAGCCTAAATACGACACGAGTCAGAATTGGTAAAGCAACGAATAACTAGAGGACAGACGACCCACTTCACCTGAACATTTTGTCCAAAGGGTAGCTATTGCTTTTTCGGCCAAAGCGGTACACATTTACTGTGAAGGGCGTAGTGATATCTAGAGTGTTTAATACTTCTCCATTTAGACTTAGGTCGCCTGGCCTCTAAAAAGTCTATGAGGTTCACTCTGTCAGTCAGCTAATATCTAATTCTTGCAAAGGACAAAAATCGTTTATCCAACCAAATTCGAAAAGTAGTTGGAAACACGATTTTAGACGTACTTCTACTTCTGCAAATAGACTTAGGTCGTCTGTCCTCCAGATTGTTTCAGACGAGGACTATGGCATTCTAAATAGCCAGCAAGGATCATGTTCTTGCAACGTATAAATATGGGTTCTCCAAGCAAATTAGAAAAAAATAGTTGGCAACTCGATTTTTCAGTCAGAATAACCTATTACGGGCCTAATTGGACTTGGTTGGCAATGCACTTTTAAATGCAGGACAATGACACTCTAGAGGACAAACAAGCTAAGTCACCTGAGAATTTGTCATCGTTTCTACAAACGAGACATATACTTTATATGAGAGCGCTAGTCAGTCACATCTAGAGTTTCCCGACGTACTTCTACTTCTGCAAATAGACGTAGGTCGTCTGTCCTCTAGATTGTTTCAGACGAGGACTATGACATTCTAAATAGCCACCAAAGGATCTACATGTTTTTGCAACGTATAAATATCGGTTCTCCAAGCAAATTAGAAAAAATAGTTGGCAACTCGATTTTCGATTTTTCAGTCAGAATAGCCAACTAAGGTACTACCTTGATTTGGCTGGCAACGCACTTGTAAATGCAAGACATTTAAAGCACTGACGACCTAGGTCACTTGAGGATTTTTTTTCAACAGACGGTGGTTATAGTCTACGAAAGAGCTATAGATTTTCTATGAAAGACGTAGACATAGACTTTTTTAAACCTGAAAGGGATTCTATTTCGCCGTTGTTACGCAGAGACATAACCAATCTGCGGACAAAATATTCGAGTCGTGCTAGGTGATTTAAGTTTTCTTGTAAGTTTATAAATATAACCAATTAAAATTATTTAGGCCGGTACGGAGTACGACGGTAATTTGTCCATTCGAATTTTGTATCCGTTCTTCGAACAAAAAATGTTCATGGTTATTTCTGACGGTGAAGGAATTTTTTACCAGCCTCATGAAGAATTGTAAACCTGCTGATTTTCTATGTCTGAACTGAGGGGTTCTCAAATACCAGAAATTAGAAAATTAATCGGTGAATTACACCAACAGGGAATATTTGAATAGGCTTTTTTTTTTTTTTTGGGCCAACATTCATCTACCACCCGGAACGACAATTTGTCTCCATCCAAATTGGTGCACCGCAGAACGATAAGCCATCACCTCACCTAAAACATCAGCAGATAAATGAAAACTTTCAAAGTATATGCTTTTTTCAAAGGAGATTTTAAATGATTTCAAAGAAAGAAGTCCAGATATTACCCATCACTTGGGTAACCTGTCGGGAAATCTCTATTCATTAATAGCGACCCATACCGAAAGACGTGGCTGGCACGTCTTAACCAGACTTGAATCAATTCAGTTTCAGTGATAATCGCACTCACGCACCGCGGCCAGAAAGATGTCAGTTTAATTCGAAGACAATCTAGAGGAAAGACGACCTACATTTATATAAAACAAAATTTGACAAGGTGTGGTTTTCAAGCTGGCAACACTTTTTTCGGAGTTGGTCTTTTTGACAGCTGTCACCTGAAATATGCTCAGTTTGGTTTGCCATTTCAAGAATTGAAGGCGGACGACCATGGAGCGCGTCGGACGTTCGGTGAATGGGTTGACAAAGAAATGACCACCGATCCCCATTTGTTTTATAAGCAAAAATTCGAGTTGCCAATCATTTTTCTGATTTCTATTATTAATTAATTTTATGAGAATACAAAGAACATTTATATTCAAATGTTGGTTCTAAGGCCAAAGTCATAGCTTGACTTCGCAGAGACAGACCAAAACCTCTGGTGGGAATTGGAACCAAGAGCAATACCTTCATCGACGAGCACTCTACGAACTTATCAATTGGTGACGGACAATGTCTGACAGATAATGCATAATGTCACAATTCAAAATTCACTTTCCTTTTTGTTGACCAAGAAAACGTGAATCTCTTATTTAAGTTAAACGGCTCTCCTGAAATAAATCGTGTTTTGAGTTGTGACACTATTGAAGTAAGTGAGTGAGTGACCCTAGAGTGTCTGCAAACTTGTCTGCTTCGACTAAATCCTGGCCAAATTAAAAAAACTTTAGCAGTTTGGAGTTGTTTTAAAACTTAAGGTCTCGATCAGTGAGCATAGAAATTGTCTAGTGCTTAGCCTACAAATTTGAAAAAACGTTTAGGGTTTTTCCCAGAGGAAAATACCGAGAAGGGAGTTTCCGTTTGTTCACAGCTACCACCTCTAACTATTCCACATTTGTTTGACAGCCGGGGAAAAGCAACCGACTCATTGCTTTCTAAACGAAAGTAGACTATTTTTTAAGAAATACTTTTAGATCTGTTCCCTTTTCCATTTCCCTAGTCCAATTTTTTTCATTTCAACAACACAAAAAAGTACAAATTATGTTTAAATTTATTATTAGTTTACTATTATTCAAATAATTTAATTTATTCTTTAGTTTTTAAATGAATCCCATGAAAACACCAAAATATCACACACACACACACAAGAAACTTTTCTACAACAAACAAACCAAAATAAACTGAGAAAAAAAACTAAAGTATTTAAAAGAAAAACCATAGAAAAATAATGCTTAAAAAGCTTCAATAAAGAATTTTCGAAATAATCATTAAACTAAAAAACAACAAAACAAAAATATAACACTGGATCACCCTACATTCACACACAAAATTTCAATTTAAGTAATAAGCATAACTGTAATGTACGCTCGATACACGCTAAAACCAGATAACACAAAATTCTGAAAATATAGAACCAAATAAAAGTTACGAACAATTGCAGCATCAGCACCATACAAATACAAATTCACCTCCTTGCTAGCTCCAACCGGAAGAAATCCAATTATTACAAAATCACCCGAAAAATGGAAAGACAAACTTTAAGAAGTTGTTTTTAATATACAGAACAATTGTCGTTTTTTTTTGTGAGTGTAAACCGAACGCTGAGCAAAGTGATCAATTAACCAATGAGAATTATTCACTCACAGACATGCCAAAGATTTCCGTGTTGCACTCGACATAACAGAGCGCATAAGAATGTGTGAGAGATAAGGCGCACCGGCTGCTACTCGAAATCGGCGATAAACTTAGCAAAAAAGAGCGCTAATGATTTCCCTCTCGAAATCGTCAGAAGCTGTCTGGCCCTATACGGTGTTTATACGCTACATCTGATGCATGATCATCGCGTGTGCGTGTGACGGTTTTAAAAAAAAACTTTACTTAAATTTTCCTAAATCAGTCAGTTAGCGCCAATATCTCTTTCGGACGAATCTTTAATTGCTGTTGCTCTTTTTACTGGAACAGATCAATAATTCCTTGACCTTCCAGCTTCCCTCGTAGTTATGTGAAATGCAACACTGCTCCCATCAAGTACCATATGTTAGTAGACGACTATCAAATTTTGAGAGGGTTAAGTTTGTGTTTAACAGAACGGTTGTTGGCAACCCTGAAATTGAAACCACTTTGACTATTAGCCAATAGGAACACTTCGCGTGACGTCATTCGCAGAACCTGTGCAGAACATTTCAATTTTCTGCCCGGGATGGCGTAATCTTTGTTTCTATCATTCTTGGGACTAAGTATATTGAGGCAAAAAGAGATTATGTTGAAAAGTCACGCAATTATTGATCTGCCCGCGTATAAATAAATAATTTAAAAATATTTTTTTTTGCAAAAAAAACTGTGGTTTTTCGAAATGTCGCGGAATTATTGATCTGCCCTCGTATAATTAAATAATTTAAAAATATTTTTTTTTGCCCAAAAATAAAATATAGGTTTTCGAAATGTCGCGGAATTATTGATCTGCCCTCGTATAATTAAATAATTTAAAAATATTTTTTTTGCCCAAAAAATATAGTTGTTTGATCTGCACTCGCATAATTGATAATACAGTATAACCTCGATATAACGAATCTCAAGGGGATCAGAAAAAAAACGTTATATTGAATAATTCGTTAAAATGAGGTTCGTTACATCGAGGTGAAGTTGCACTTCCATTCGTTATAAAGAGATAAATAAACCTTGTTTATTAATCATCATCTACATACCGTGTTATAGCGAACGATTTCCGCCAATAAATTAAAGCAAATTTGAACATCTCTTTTTTCCCCTGCCATTAGAACTTTACAGCTAACAGCAACGACAACTATCAGTGCTTATTTTACTAAGCATCAAACAAATATGATTTTCTATCGAAAAACTTGGAAAACTTTGCTTAAGCCAAAAAAAAACAATAATTTCGTGTGTGTCTGTGTCACTGCAATGGTTGATAATTCGTTATAACGAGGTTTTTGACAAACGTATTCGTAATAGAGAGGTTTATTTTGTATTAGATATTATGGAGCGCTGTTGGGGATTTCAAAAAATTCGTTAAATCGAGGAAATCGTTATATTGAGGGCCGTTATATCGAGGTTGAACTGTAATTTAAAAATTGATAGCTGAAAAATATATAATTTTTTTTTTCAAGAAAACTGTGTTTTGCCCTCGTATAATTAAAAATTAAAAAATAGATAGTTACAAAATATTTGTTTTTTTTTAAAAAAAAAAGTTTTTTTCGAAATGTCACGGAATTATGGATCTGCCCTCGTATAATTAAAGAAATTAAAAATATTTCTTTTTGCAAAAAAAAATTTGGGTTTTTCGAAAATTATTGAATTATTGAACTGCCCTCGTATAATTTAAAAATTTTTTTTTTGCCAAAAAAAATTTTTTGTTTTTCGATCACGCATAATTAAATAATTTTAAAAAAATAAAAATATTTTTTTTAATTAATTTTTGAACTTTTAATATTTGCAAAAAAACAACTGTTTAAAAATTGACAGCCGAAAAATATTTTTTTTTACAAAAAAAAAAAAATATTTTTTTTTTCGAAAACTAACGGATTTATTGATCTGCCTTAGTATAAGTAAATAATTTAAAAATCGATAATTTCAACATAATAAAAAAAATGGAACACAAACCCCCGTATTTATAAAAACCTTAGAGCTTTGTTAAGAAAAATGTGTGAAAATTGTTTTGGTCTTTTCATACATTTTTCTGAACAAATCTGTTTTAAAATTTTATGAATACGGCCGAAAATATTTTTCCTTCTACCTATTTTCTATCTGCTTCTGGATATATTTTTCGACTGGCGTTCCACAGCGCTGATTTATTTCTGATGGTCACCAACAACTTTAGTTTTAGCATCCCAAAAAACTTTTATTTTCTTCGCACATGACACTAGCTTTCGTAAAAAACGATACATCAATTGAATCAATCAACCAGAAAATCAAACCGACTATGATTGATGGCTATGTCAAAAAAAAACATGTGTACAAATTTCTCGGTCTCATGCGGTATTTTCAAAGCAAAATAATGTCAAATAGCCTTAGGGCCCAAAAAATGGTCCCAAGACCTAACAACTTCAAAATTCAGGACGAAAAAAAATATTTTTTTTTTCAATTGATCATTTTGTTCAGCGTTAATGTTACCAAATACACATACAATACAATCATCACTCTCCCACAAAAAGGGGGGAAAAACACAGCCAACAGCTCATATTATTAAGCTTGTCTGAAAATTCACTAAATTTTTAACAATCCATTTGCTTCAATAACCGAACTGGACAACAAAACTGCTAATAACCACAAGAGTTTTGAAAATAAAAACAAAAACACTTCAAAAAGTATTAATGCAAAAAATATCTAAGAAAAAAAAAACGAATTACAATAACAAAAAAGATCACAACAAGAAGAAGAAATTATATTGATCCCTCCAATAATAAAAGACAAAACAAAATTTAAAAAAAAAATATATATGAGTGTATTTATGACAAAACCAAATTCTTTATTTATGTGTATGAATTTGTAATTTTTGTGATTTTCATTTAAATTTTTTTTTCCAGATTTTTCAATAGTAAAAGCAGAAATCTTATAAAAATGACAACAACAACAAAAAAAAACCAAACGCGAAATTAGTAAACACTTGTAATATAGATTTATATACTGAACTGAATGAAAACTCAAAGAAAAACGAAATATAATTTTTCAAACTGCAAATACACCAACACTCACAGACAAACTTGATCACATCATATTCTATACATGTTTACAACAGCAAATTCAAACAAAGACAAAACTATAAAAAGAAAGAAATATTATATTGAATTTATACACACACACACACACAAACTACAACAACAGCAAACAGTTTTGATAATTATTTTCTATGTTTTGTTTTTATTTTTTTTTTATTCTAAATCATAGATTTAGTTGAACAACCAAAAAGTCTTTGAGAAACCTGTCAAACGTTCGCATCAGACGTCAATTTGCAAGAAACAAGCAAGAGAAAAACAAAAAACAAAACGAATTAAAGACGAGAAGTAAAGCAAAGTTTAGTGAAATATTTGTATTTGTTTGATATTTATCTAAATAAATATATACATATATATACACATACATAATTACATACATATATTTATAAGCATTCATACCACACCAAACAATCATCGTATTTATAGCAACCTAATCACATACAGACAGACCGAACGACCGACCGACAGACAGACAGAATACTCCCATAGACCTCGGAACAGCCACCACCCATCTTCCCCAAGCAAACAGGGACACCACTTACTCACACTTGACAAACACACCGACAGACACAGAAGCGGTAGAAAACAACAAAATAATTTAAAAAAATACAAAAAAAAAGTAAATCTATTCTTTTGAAACAGCAACAAAATTTAATTATAATTAAAATGATAATGATAACAAGAAAAACACATAATGATTATAACCCGATCAAGGATCAAGTTGAAAAGAAACAAACAACAAAACATACTACATACATACATAGAAAGCATATAATTGGAATAATGTTAATTTCAATAAAAGTATATTACAAAACAACAACAACAACAACAAAACCCAATAAGGCATTCAGAGTTTTATTTCGAAAATGCAATAGTTGCAGGCCATATGCAGTCACAGATAACGAACAAATTACAATTAAATAATTATTTGGTTTTGCAGGATTAATCGAAAATTGAAGTACAACATTATTTTCTCAAATTTATTTTTTTATTTGAAAGTACAATCCTTCCGCTTAATAATGGAAAATAATTTCATTCAAATGGCTGCCTCGGCTGGCCATGCAGTAGCCTAACGACATCAGCTCAAGAATTTCCATTAACGTCGAATAAATTTCATCCTGGTTGGATTTTAAGAGCGACAAAATTACAAATATTTAAACCCACAACTTTAACTCGACTATAACTCGAATAACATTAATGGGCGTTATTTTGGATTTTTTCTTTGAAAAAAGTTTCAACAGTTTGAAAACAACTTTATTAAGAAAAATCTATGAAAATACAAAACCAATTTTCACACATTTTTCTTAATAAAGTTGTTTTAAATTTGTATAAATACGGGGGTAAACTTTAAGCAGAATCGATTTTTTACTTCACTGTGCCGTTGACAGTTTCCGTGTACAACATCCATTACAGGATGTAGCGTGCAATGCAAACTACTCTTCAATAAGAGCCGAACTTTTCATTGTCTCTAAACGCTCTCCCATTCTACAGATGACAGCGATAACAGATGCAAAACAATCTCCGTGGAAATGCGAAACTTAACTATGTTGAGTTGCTGATTGCAATTGAAAATCAGTTTTAGTCCGGGAGTGTAATCGACACATTTCGATAGTGACAACAAGATATTGGCGAAGCCGCAAGAATTTAAAATAACCTAAGCGATTCTTTGCGGTCAATGTTTTCATTAGGGAGACAAAAATAGATGAACTCGTATTTTCGGTGAACGTTTTTTTGCAATGAACTTTAATCGCAATGTTGATTTTGCCAAAGTGATAATACACGTTTCTATGATTTCAATATGTCTTTCTTATATACGAACTGGTAAGCGGTGATAAGAAAATTTGACAGACAACACATTACAACTGCCATATATATAATAACATCAGAGGATCGAGGCAAGCCAATTGAGGCAAAGCCAATATAAAATATTTCTATTTTTAAGAATTTCACAAATTTTGGTTAACATTCAGTTTTAAACAAAAACAAGGATAATAATAAGTTTTTATAACTCCATATGAATTGGAAAAGCCTTTGTTGACTTAATCGGTTGGACGGTTACTTCAGCTGTAATGTTGATTCGCTCTTGGATCATCACAGTCATCATAGGAATTATAAACATTCTGGCGAAACGGCTGATCCAAGTAATCCTGCCCTATCCCAATGTAAGATGCAGACCAAGAATTTCATTGGGAACTCTACATTGGCTCACAATAAAATAGACCGAAAATGCATCTTCCTCCAATTTGCAAAAAGGTATAACGAAATGTAACTGGTGTGTGGTTTTTATTTTCTAGAATCAAGATGGCAAACGAGCACAAGACTAAACATCTGAGACGACAGAAAGGTGTAGGCCGGCACTCGCATCGCCGAGATAGTGTATGCATTTGTTTAGCTCGTCTCCGTTATCAGTAGACAGAACGATGTCAGCATCAAAATAAAGCCAATAATCGTGCTGGCAAATAGTTTTATATTGTAAAGCGTTACCGAATTTAGATTTAACTCATTAAAAAAAAGTCTAAATTCGATATAATCGAAAAAGGTCGATACAAAATTTTGAACCGTAAATCGTTAGCTTAATATAAAAATGCCCTAACTTGTGGAAAACACTTTTTACAGGAAAAACTTAAGAAAACTAGAAATAAAAACAAGAAACTAACGTTGTCTATGACCTTTTTTTTTTAAACCTAACGAGGAATTCATATTTATAAATATTTTTAGTTTATTTTTTAGTAAATATGAAAAATATGAGTTAAGGCTTTTTGCTTTCAAAAACTTATGTGTGTGAGTTAAGCTTTTATTAGTTTTGTTTAAATTGTTTTCATTATAGCACGTTATAGAAATAAAAGAAATTTCAAAAAAAATTATGAGTTGGGGCCTTTTTAAATTAACGTAATGAATTGCTCCTGTAATCGGTCCAGCTAGACTTCGGTTCACATTACGATTGATATAAATGCCAAATTGTCTGCTCCTTGGTAACACATTAAGACATGAACATTAGGGTGGTGGGAAATACAAAAAAACACTCTCGGAAAGAGATGTAGTTTGCGATCCTTAATTACAAAAAAAAAAAATAAGATAAACATTTTTTAAAAAAATTTAAAAGTTCTTGCAAATTTTCATATTTTCGGTTTTGATGTAAAATTTTGTTTTTCCATTTTTAGTCACAGTGTCTAGTCACAATTCTAAAAACTAATAAAAAGCTAATTTTTTTTTTAAAATTGCAAAAAGTAAAATACCCCATCTTCAACATAAATGGTTATCCATTTTGCTTTTTAAAAGTAAACGTAAATAAAACACATGTAAAATATTTCTTTTTCATGATATTTATTTTTTCTTCAAGCGCCCCGGTAGGCGAGTTGGTAGCGTGCTTGCCTATCAGCGTAGGGGTTGTGGGTTCGATTCCCACCAGAGGCTTTGGTCTGTCGCTGCAAAATCTCAAACATATGGTCTGTGTGACCCGGTTTACCCTTGGACCCAAAATTAGAATATAAATTTACTTTGTATTGTAATTAATAATAAATAAATAAATAAAAAAAAAAATTTTTTTTCTTATAAAGTTTGCGCGTTGACATTATGTGTGAAACGCAACATCATTTAAATGACCACCACGCGAAGTGTTGCAAACAGTGATTATTTTGAGGTTATTTTTGGACCACTTTTTGGCACATATTGGGCGGTATCTCAGCCATAACTTGACGAATGTTGGTTCTTAAGTGCTCAAGAGTTAAAGGTTTATCTGTAATTCTGGAGACGGTCTAATGGTGTCAAATCGCATGATCTTGGTGGCCAGTTGATGTCGCCACGACGTGAAATTTTCGCGGCCAAGAAATGTCTCTTGCCATAAAGCCACATTCGCTCGAGTTGTGTGGCATGTGGCATTGTCTTGTTGAAACCACATATTCTCTACGTCGAACTCTTCAATAGCAGGCAAAAAAAGTCGCTTATCATACAACCATAACGCTCCGAATTGACGGTGACAGTCGTTCCCTCGTCGTTTTCGAAGAAGTAAGGTCCAATCACACCTTCGGACCAAAGAGCGCACCAAACAGCGACTTTTTGTGGATGTAATGGCCTCTCTTCGATTACTTGAGGATTCTCAGAACCCCAACTATGACAATTTTGTTTATTAACATATCCACCGAGTGAGAAATGTGCTTCATAACCACGAACCATAATCAATCTCTTCTTAATGCACGATATGTGGCTGTGCCAGAATCACCATTTCTGTAGTAGGTTTTAATAATTTTTACGCGTTGTGTGATAGTTAAGCGATCCATCTTAATATATATTTACCCTCGACACTGATTCACTGACTCTGTCACGCAGTACGTAGGAATATAATATATATATTATAATTCTATATAAATTCTATAAATACTAATAATAAAAAAAATATTATTTTTTTTTTTGTACAGAAATTGTGTTTTCCCCAAATTTTTTTTTTTACCAAAATTTGTTTGTCCAATTTTTTTTTTTTTAAATTTTTTTTTTACAAAATTTTTTTTTTTAAAAATTTTTTTTTTTTACAAAATTTTTTTTTTTAAAAATTTTTTTTTTTACAAAATTTTTTTTTCCAAATTTTTTTTTTTTCAACAAAATTTTTTTTTTCAACAAAATTTTTTTTTTTCCACCAAATTTTTTTTTTCAACAAAATTTTTTTTTTCCACAAAAATTTTTTTTTTCAACAAATATTTCAACGGGCGCCATAGGCGCATTACAACTTACTAGTTTTCATTAATGTCAGACTTCCAACTGATAAGAAAAAAAATTGGTTTAACAACTTGTCGAATTCCAGCCCTGTACTTGTGAAACCACGAAATGGATAACCCTATATTAACTATACATTTAAATATATATTCAATATATACCAGCTATGGGTCAATATTCCTCTTCTTTACCTCAAACACTTTTATTTGGATACTGAACAATCTGAAACTTGTAAATTCCGAATAAGCTGATTAAATTATGTTTAGAATTCTTTTCTTCAAATCAACACCGAAATACCAAACTAGGGTATCCCTTATTTTCCCCTTATTAAGAATCCCAAACTAGGGTATCCCAGTAAACCCGATCTTTGTCTTATTTTTGGGTGTGTTAGTAATATTTTTTATTTATTTCTTAGTTATGGCCCAGTGTGACGAATACATGTGGACGTGTGACGAGGGTTCCTGCATTGAAGTCCATGAGCAATGCGATGGCAGTGTTCAGTGTCCCGATGGGTCCGATGAAACAGCCGTCAATTGCATGTCCAATCCGTGCTCGGACTTTGCCTTCCGGTGCGCGTACGGAGGCTGTATCACCGGGACTCACAGATGCAACAACATGACCGATTGCCGTGATAACTCCGATGAATTGTTTTGCGACAACTCGCCAGCTGTGAATATTCAGGGGAACTGCAGGTAAATAATGGCTGACAGAAGTGTCCATGGCTCTGT
Source organism: Hydrotaea cyrtoneurina (assembly GCA_958296145.1). Classification (NCBI taxonomy): domain Eukaryota; kingdom Metazoa; phylum Arthropoda; class Insecta; order Diptera; family Muscidae; genus Hydrotaea; species Hydrotaea cyrtoneurina. Next base: position 21,820,511 of record OY282512.1, read on the forward strand.
GCCATTCTCAACGTTCTCTCTTTCAGTTCCAAATGGCAAATGCAATGTTTTGTAACCAGGGAATGCATCGATATCCAATTCACATGCAACGGCATCGCCGACTGTTTGGACAGTTCCGATGAGACGGTCGAGTTGTGCGGCAAGCGTGAGTGTAGCGTGGGCTTTCAGTGTGCCTACGGTGGATGTGTTAAAGAGGATGCCCGCTGCAATGGCAAGAAAGATTGTCATGATGGATCGGACGAGGCATGGGAAATGTGTGGCTATGCGAGGCCTCCCCCTAAAGCAATTACAACAACCACCAGCACTACTACCACTAGCACCACAACTACTACTACGAGTACATCCACAACGACGGCACAACCAGATATCGACTATTCGGATGAAGACGAGGAGGGATTGCCATGCAGATTACCGGCCAATTTGAAGAGAACTGTTGTAAGATTTGCGAACACAAATGACACAGTGCCGCGTGAGACATTGATCAATGACGGTGAGCAAGTGTTTGTCACATGTAGGGGCAGCGCCAACAGGGGGTTTCCAATGTGCTTGAATGGTACATGGAATCAAGCCTTCCCCCACTGTCCGGGTAAGTATTTCTTTTACCATTTTTCCAATTTATTACAATGGAGTCGTTGTACCCTTGGTGAAAATAAGATCGTGGATCTGGATATTTCCAAGGCGTTCGATAGGGTCTGGCACGGAACACTCATATCAAAACCTATTCCGTTTGGTGTCGGTGATATCTTCGATTCATATCGCGTTTTCTCAGAGATCGCTCTATACGAGTTTTTATACACCGAGCCAAAGTACAACGATTTTTTTTAACAATGAGTCTGGTTAATTTTTTCATTGTAAATATTTGATTACAAAGTCAAAATAACGTTATATAAGGTCAAATTTACATGAAACATAGTTGAGTTAACATTATATAAGGTTGATTTTTTCGAGAGAGAGAGCCTGAAAAATGTGCGAAATAAACAACAATTCAAAGATCATTCGGCTCTGTTGTGTCGAAGTTCTTGAACTGCTTTGTGTTAGACGAAGTTCAGTATTATGTTACACGAAGTTGCAACAAATGCGATTATCTCCCCCACTCTTTTTCAACTCTTCCTTTTCTCTCAAAATGTGAGCACTTAATCTCGCTCTTTCAAAAAAACCACCACCAAATGCTATCATCACTGCTTGTTGAGCTGTTGCTTTGTAATGCACGTGTTTGCTTTACTGCTTGATTTTTTGGGGATATGCGCTACTAAACAGTAGTTCTCGTCCACTCGCATAGAGTTAGGACATTTATTATACCAAAAAAATGCTGCAGAAATCATTGCAAATGGGTAACGATGAAGAACTGTAACAGCTTCCGAAACCTTGCCTGCAATCAATGCAAACACAATTCGTGAAGTTTTTTTGGAAAATTTATATTTCTGCAAAGAAATAGAAATAAATCAACGATCTCGAACAACAGAAACAAACAATGTAGTATTTAATAATATTAACGATTTCATTGTTAAATTGAGCATTCATTGTTTCAATAAATTAACAATGAAATTTTTATATTAACAATTTTCATGGTTAAAAAATTCAACAGTGCATTGTTAAAACAACAATAATTATTTTTATATCAACCAGTTTCATGGTTAAAAAATTCAACCAGGGAGTAGTTAAATTAACTATTATTATTGTTAAATACCAGTCAACAAGAAGATTTTCAAATTAACCATATATAACGTAGACTCCAAATCATGTTTATTATGGTTAAGTTAACCTTATATAAGGTTATTTTTTCTCTCTGTGTATGGGGTGTCATCCAACGAGCATAGGTTGACCGCAGGTGTGCCACATGGTTCTGTCCTATCTCCTTCTCTATTTCTTATTTTCATTGACGAACTGTTGCACCAGATTGAGAACCCAATCTACTCCTTTGCGGATGCCAGCAACCTCTGTCATTCATACTAATTTGATCATCAGCCATGTGCTCTGGAGGTCGAGGACAAAGGGCGAACAATGAATGACTCACTTAACCGCGATTTGGCGACGATTTGTGAGTTAGCCGAACCGTTTGTATGTGGAATATTCTTGCAGCAAATATGTTTCCTGCCAGTTGTGACATTCGGAAATTCAAAACAAATGCCAACAAACACTACTGCCACATTCCGATACCCTAATTTCCTTCAGCAAACACAATGCATTGCATTCATAGGGGGCATCCCCTGAGTGTTGGCCTTCAAAAAATGGGGGAAATAAGGAAAAGAATTGCGAAAATTTGCCAACTTCTAGGGCTTCACCCCCATCATTTAATTTTTAATATCCCACATTTGTTTATATTTCACACCATCCTAACATACAAACTACATTCATTTTAAACTGGACATTGTATTCGCCTTGGTAGCATTTTGTGACATTGCGGAAATCAGAGGCATCTCAACGGATTATCGATGTTTGGTAAATAGCACACTGGCCAATACACGATGTCGCTCCAGCGGGGTGTACGGCAACACCTACATCGATTTAGTCTGTGCCCCGCGATATGAGAAACATTTCTTTGGTTCTCAAATGATGAAATGTCTGGACGATGGTTCATATGAGTTTCCCCGTGTAAGGTGCAATCACACCTGTGGCCGCCTGGATGGGCCGGTTCATCCGTTAATGAGACATGGCCTTCGAACGGAGCCCACTAAGGTGCCTTGGCATGTGGCCATCTATTCCAATTATAGCGGGATAAACGAGTATATATGTGGTGGATCAATAATTTCACCCCGTCATATAATATCCGGTAAGTTTGAGCGAATGCTACGATTAATGTTGAATCTGTATTTTATTTGTTTTGTCACATTTAGCCGCCCACTGTTTTGTGAATGAGTCAAGAATTGTCCCATCACACTATTTTCACATCATAGCGGGACGATCACATATACTGGATGAAACCGTACGAGGAGAAATGCCACAGATCAGATATCTGGCGGATATACACATTAGTCGACAGTAAGTCATAAGCAGCATCGATAGACAGTAAGTGATGTGTGTAGTTGTGGCAACTCAAGAATTATAGAACGAAAGATTACGCCATGCGCATGATTTCCCTTTGGATAACGTAGTTTGTCCCTTGTAAGGGTTGCCAACTCTATTTGTTTCTGCAACGAGTGACAAGTTTCAGATTGAAACACAGCAACTGAAACCACTCTGACTATCAGCCAATAGGAATACACTACGCGTGACGTCATTCGCCCAACATGCGCAGAAAATTTTTTTCTCTGCGCGGGATGGCGTAATCTTTGTTTCCATCATTCTTGGTGGCAACTGGTGGACAACCCAGTGTTCTGCAGTAGGTCTTTAGACCGCAGCACAGTGGGGTGGTTGGAAAATTGTTTGGAAATAATCCTGCCATTTTAAATTGGCTGGGACGATTTGATTGAAGTTGTGCCTATATCACGCGTGCTTTACACCGCACATTGGGGGAATTCGAAGATGGTTTAGAAATAAATATGCCATTTAAAATGGGCTTGCCCGATTTGAGACACGTTTTTCGTATATCAGGCGTGCTATAGTATGACTGTAGGCCCTCCTGCCGCACAGTCAGGGAATTTAAAGATAGTTGTTCACAATTTATTTGTTAAGCAATTGTTTATTTTTTTATTTCAGGTATAGTATGCATTGGCCACTCTGGGCGGACATCTCGCTTATTAAGCTGACGGAGCCACTGCTGTATACATCACAAATATCGGCCATTTGTATGTTTCCACCGTTGAAATATCCCGATGGCGTCACCCCATCGGGAACACCTGGCATAGTCGCCGGCTACGGAATCAACAGCAAACGTCTGGAAGTCCTCAGTTTGAATACCATTGATCATGAATCATGCCTCAGGCTAAATGGTGACGACACTTTGGGACCGGATAAATTCTGTCTGCACAATGTCTATGTCGATTCAACCCTATGCAGAGGTGACAGCGGTGGTGCATTTGTCCAAACCATTGGATCAGTGAACTATTTGCTGGGTGTTGTCAGTTATACGCCGACAATTCAAAATGACTGTTCCTCCTCCAAGGTGTTGGCTATATCGACTGCCCGTCACATAGAAGATGATTTGTGGGAAAAAGTGCAAAAAGGAAAGCGAAGTGATCGGGCATTATTTTGAAAGTTCACTGCTAGCGAACGTACAGAGGAAAATACAGGGGAATTATTTCACAAATATTTATGGCAATAAAGCATTTTTTTTTATTGGGACTGCAATAACTTGTTTTGGTATTGGTTTAGTTAAAGCAAATTCTGTGCTCTTGAGGTAACCAAAGGGAAAGAGATATTAAATGGGGTATTCTTAATTGACAACTTGTCTACAACCTGGAAGCACACAGGATAAATACGTCAATTTAGAGATTAATCTATCGCTGGCACTTATGAACATTCTTTTTTTTTGAAGACCAACACTCAGACGATGCCCCCTATAAATGCAATGCACTGCGTTAGTGGTAGGAAATTAGGGTAACGGGAGGAGGAAAGAGGGAATAGTGTTTGTTGTCATTTGTTTAGAATTTGAGAATGTCACAACTGGCAGGAAACACATTTGCTGGAAGATTATTCCACATACGAACGGTCCGACTAAAGAACGAATTTTCTCTGTAGTGCCTCGTCCGATCAACCGACCACTTGACAACGAACGGATGAGCGTTCCTGGAAAGCCGCGTACTCCGGCCTTAATGTTGTAACATCAGGGCCAAGACGACGGATATCTGTGGAGCAGATATCGTTAAAATATCCATAGTTAATATGCGGGGGGTGAATAAAATAATTTTACCCAAACAAATGAAAAAAAAAACAACAAATTAGTTTTTCTATAATTCTTAAACGTACCTTCGGGTTATTATTCGGGTTTATTTATTTCTTTTTCTTTTTTTGTGCCTGAAGTTGGCTTTAATTCATGTCCTTTTTTTCTTACTTCTTCGTTATAATTTTGTTGTATTTAGTGTTAATTCACAATAATCTTAAACTAAGCTTACAACTTGGGTACCCAGCGTAGACACATAGAACAGCGATATACAACCCACATTACGGTGATGCTGTAGGGAGACAATAGAGTTGGATACCCTATCATCACCACCGGTCTCTTCTGTACACGGTCCAGAATCTGCAAAGATGTCCTTGGAGCTGCTACCCATATATGGGAGTTGTATTCCTGTTTAGGCCGGATATAGGAGGTGTATATATTTATGAGATCAGATGGGGTAAAGTATTTCTTGTGCCGCTTTAGAAAGCCTATGACACTTGAATGCTTCTTTCGACACTTCGAATAAATGGCTAGCCCAACAAGCATCACCCTGTAACTTCATGGCCCGAACATCAAGAGTATCTGATACGTCGATATCAATAACACCCATAGAGATTGACGACGATGTTGGATCAGTGGAACGTTTGTGTGACAACGGACATCATTGAAATCTACTCTGTTCATTTGGCCCCACTCACAAATCTTCGTCAAATCGCGGTTAAGTGAGGCGTTCATCGTTCGCCTTTTGTCCTCGACCTCCAGAGGACCTGGCCGATGATCAAATGAGTACGAATGGCAGAGGTTGCTGTCATCCGCAAAGGAGTAGTTCGGGATCACAGTCTGCCCCAACAGTTCGTCAATGAAAATAAGAAATAGAGAAGGAGAGAGGACAGAGCCTTGTAGGACTCCTGCGGTCAACCTATGCTCGTTGGATGAGTCTCCATCTATAACAACTCGAATAGAGCGATCTCGGAGAAAACTCGATAGAAATCTACAGGCCAGATGACTTATTACGTCTGCCAACTGTAGGTATCGCTACGTCTCTAGTAGCAAGTGCTCGTTCCTAGAAAAATCTACAACCGTTTGTAAAAATCATCATGTGACGGCCAAAGGCATTTCGGGAATGTTCGAGGTTTACCACCAAAATCTCAGGGCGCTACGACTCAATGAATAGCAGAGATTTTAGGTAGGTCTCAACCTCTAACCAAAGATGGGAAATCCCCCATGCATCGCTCAGAGTCTGTCATACTAACTAGTATTCTTTAGCTAAAGGGTGTTTTTGTTTTATAGAAGTATAGAACTAAAAGTTGGCAACACTTTTTGAACTGGCTGCCATTTTGTCAGCTGTCAAGTGATTTATGTTTACCGATGTTGTTCTTATTTATTGAACGTGGTGATGGTGGAGAGTGTAAAACATGAAGAACTTAGTATATGCTTACGTTTCAAGTTGCAAGCCTAACTTTGAAAAATCATTCTCAAGTGAGAAACCGTTTTTTTTTTTCAGTGAACACAGTGATTTTTTTTTGTACTTATAATGTGTGTATGTAGTGGTGATAAGAACTTTTTGCACACCACTGCTCTATGCATTTCACCTTCCACAACTCACCGATATTCTGTGTAAGAGAATGTAATAGAGAGAAAGCATCTAATTAAAAAAGGGTAATGCTATCATGCCAACCAAAACACGGAAATGGAATATAATTTTCTTACTTGGGACTTGTTGTCAACAAAACTTGACTCTCTATAAATTTGCAATTAAGACGGGCCTGGAACGATGTACAAAGACTGTCAGCCATTTGTTTTTATGGGCAGCTATGGCGCTTGCATAACGGGTACGTACCGCTGCAACGGTGTCAGTAACTGTCTGGATAATTCCGATGAATTGAATTGCTCGACAGAGGGAAACTGGAAGGATAATTGGCGAGGACAGTGTGGGTAGGTTTAGACGACGAATTGCTTTTAAATAGTACAGAATAATCAATAGTATGCTATTTCTTTATAAAATTTAGAGCTGAGGAAATGCAATGCCTGAATTCCACGATGTGCATAAGGTTAAGGTTAATTTTTATTGAGCCTCTTTTCAGAATTTTATAGATACAAATATTACATTGACGCATAAAAACTTAGGACTATAAGTATTATCCTAATAACAAATTATAAATAACAGCTCCTTGCTTTGGTATACAGTATGATGGCAAAAGGGACTGCCTTGATGGTTCCGATGAGACCGTACAGGTATGTGCTGGCTATGGTGGTTGTTTGGATGAAAATCCGAAAAGCAATAAAACCATGAAATGCATCGAAGGCTCCGACGATGCGTGGGAATTATGTAGCACATCGAGAAGTACCCTTGTTAATATATTAAACGCCACCAAGCCGGTAACACCTAAGCCTACATCAACAAGGCCAACAGTAATGCTATTGCAAATGAAATCAAGTACTGACAGCCATAATGCTTCATGCCAAATACCGGAAGACATCACCGACTTAAGTTTTAAACTTCATCCCAATAATACCACTTTATTACCCGGATCATGGCTGGAAGAGTGGGAAACTCTTCACATTGAATGTGTAAATAAGGCGCCCATACCGCGCTCTTCAAGTCTTCTGTGTAGCGAAGGCAAATTTGATTTGGAATTTCCAAAATGTTAAGGTAAGTAACTTCTGTTTCAATTTTTCAGCATATTACATTAATTTCAACCCTGAAACCTTGAAATATCCATGTCCTCACCCTACGGGTAGGAGGGTATATATCATTTGATACGGCTCAAAAGTGTAACACCTAGAAATATTCACTTTAGAACCCAAGTCTCTTTGGACCAAATTCGATTCATGACTTTCTAAATCGTTTGAGTCATGTCCGTCTGTCTGTCCTGATGGTACGCACGATAACTTTCGAAAGAGTTAAGCAATCACTCTGAAATTTGGCATGGCTTAATATTTTCCCAAAACTGCTTGTGGGATTGCATATGGGCTATATGGCCACACCCCTTCGGGTACCTCCCATACAAATCTGCTATTTCGCCCACTTTAGAAATCGTGTAATAATATCAATACGCCCACTTTGATATTGGCCAAATTCCGTATTTAGTAAAGGTATAACTGCACTAAGTTTTGGACAAAAACTTGGCAGTCTGGCAACTCCCCTTCTGGTACCTCCCATACAAATTTACCATTCCACCAACTTTAGAAATCGTGCAATTATATAAATTCGCTCAACGAATTCTATATTTAGTAAAGCTCTAACAACATACAATTTTCGAGAAAAACTCTGCTTTATATTCCGCCCTTTCTGTAAAAATGTGTAATACAATATTTTTCTATAACATTCGGTATTTTGAGGTTGCTATTATGGAATATGAGACTTGTATGTGTTTACTGAGGGTGAGGGTATATATAAGTCGGTTTACCCGACTGGAATTTTTTCACTGGTTTTAATGACATTTCTACATATTTTCCCCTGGCAACTCTGACTTGAGTATAAATATGAGACGCGCATGGAACTTCTTGTTTGGTTCTCTCACTCGTCTTTTCTTTTCTTCTCTTTAACTGATAACAGCTTTACTACGTTGTTTCATGATGTCGTCTCTTTGACTCGTTTCAAGCAGCAAGTCGTTCGACTGGAATCTCTGCGAGACAGTGATGCTTTAGCGTGTGAGTCAAACGGCCGAAACAGTGCGACGGGAAAATAATTAACGTTTGGTCGTTGGATGAAAACAACAAACTAAAAATAAACACAAACACAAAGAAAGTGAAGGAAAAACTGCAAAGCCTCAAATAATACAAATTTCAAACCGGAATACATGAGCTGATAATTCAATTATAATCACACTGCCACGATTTGTCTTCGGAAATGCAAAAAAATTATAAAAATGTTAGAATTTTAAAATTGTTTGTGATTTTAATGTGCGTGGAGAAGTTTCATGGCGGTGAGTGATGATTCTGAGAATCAGCCAGTGAACAAAATGAAGACGAACAACAACTCAAAAGTCGATCAATAAAACAATAGAAGAAATGGTTATGATCGAAATAACTCGTAATGTAAATCATACAAGTTTCATCTAATTCGTGACAGTGTTGCCAGATGCCGTGTAGAAGCCACGGACTTATTCCAATGCAAGAGGCTTTATGTTCGGCCGATTCCAGTGCAACAGCATACAAATGCATTTAAAAAAATGAGAAAGACTTTGCAATACCCAACATGACTATAAGACTGGACATTCTATGAAGGACATGGTGATATCTAGACGTTACAGTTTGTCTAATATGCTAAGAAACTCAGTCCGTCTGTCCTCTAGCGACTGTTTGGTCGTATTGTAAGCGATATTGTTTGAGTCAAATGAAGCAATCTCCCACTGTCCCCCTCTTAACGAAATTCGACAAGAAAAGACGAATACTGACGGTGCTTTTATTTCGACGATATGCGCGTGTTATTAACACTACTGAAGGACAATTTTCCATGTACAGCGTCAAGAGAGATCGTCGCAATTAAAGCGAAAATCAATTTGGTCTGAAATCCTAATAAGAACTGAAATTTGGACATTTTGGGTAATTATTTTTTTTAACGTTTCTGTAACATGTGGCCACACAGATCATTGAAGTAACGGAAGATTTAAACAGTGCGACGGCTCTCTTATGGTTTGATCGCTCTCTGCCAGAAACTGAGTGAAAATGGTAGCGAAACAAGCGGGGTTACCCTCGCAATCATTGCATTTGCATTTGTTATGACGTCAATAACAACGGGTGGGAGATGAAAGCATCTTTGAAAATTCCAAAACATTATCGCATTTGGGTTTTTTGTGGGTCAATACATTTGACATATATTTGGATTAAATGGTGATAACCGCCAACAGATAGTGTTTATTCACAACTTGATTGATTACTCGCATAGTCGTTCCTTGACTTCGTATAAAGTCGAATAATCCACTTCAAAATGTACATTATCTAGGGAATTGCAGTTGGAAAGCAACCACTGAAAAACGTTTGCCGGTTGCGATCAGTGTACAGTAAAAGTACTGCGCACTAAATGATTTTGTCATCTGGGCCGGCACCAACGGGAGACCCTTGACCTAATGTTGGGTTTACAACACGGATGTTTTATACGTCTGGACCGTATTAAATGGCATATACACTCCTATCCAAACGGTGCAGGTATAAACACCTAAAAACAAAATCAAAAAGTTGTCAACCTTGTAAATATTTATTAAATAATACCTCAGTACTTGTGTCCAACCTATTTTGTTACGGAAATGTTTATTAGATCAAAAGTTATAGACTTTTGGTCGATAGAATTTGATTCTGGACCACTGTGCGCCGGCCTAAATCCAAACACTTGTGCTTCTCCGGTCATCAATATTTGCTTCCAATTCGAGCGACTCGTTGGACATATTTGGTCTTCCTGCAATATTTTTTGAGTTGATTAACGTTCCCACTTCCGTTTACGGAATTTCTTCGATCTGGCTACACTGTTTCACTCATTTATTCTCTTTACATTTTTCACAGAGATTTTATAATTGACACAAATTCAAACACGCTGGCGGCGTAACAACTAACTAGCGCCTAAATAGAACTTATTAGATAAAGATAGTATATATGTATATTATTTTAATAAAATATTTAAGTTTCCACACAAAATTTAACAAATTCCAATTCAAATAATTTTGCATTTTTGTAAAATCTCTCATTTATTTTTCAAATATACATATTTTTGTTTGGATAAAAATACGGCAACGCTGGCCTTCAAAAAATGCTAGAAAGTTTGAGAGCGCCAGCCCTGACAAACAAACTCATCAGTGTTTCGTCGCAAATAAAACACTATTTTATTCAGATTGGATCTGATGGTCCAGAAATCGATTACAATATGTTTGAGAAAGTTGATAGATAAAATCCAAGCTCAAATGCCGTCGAAGCCAGTGTGTTTGTTTGTGTTTTGCCACTAATATTGCCATCTTCCTAATGCAGTCTCGATGCAATGCAACAAGTCACAGTGGAGTTGTGATGATGCCAGCTGCATACCGGATCATAAAAAATGCGACGGCAGCGTAGATTGTCTCGATGGTTCCGATGAAATTGCAGAGAATTGTATACATCTGTACAAAGACTGTCCGCCATTTGCTTTCAAGTGCAGCTATGGCGCTTGCATAGCAGGTACATTCCGCTGCAACGGCATCAGGGACTGTGTGGATAATTCCGATGAATTGAATTGCTCGACTGAGGAAAACTGGCGGGGACAATGTGGGTAGGTAGAGTTGCAGAAGGATAATTTCTTTTGTATCCAGACTAAAAATATTGATTTTTCTGTTCTCAATTTAGAGTTGAAGAAATGCAATGCCTGAAGTCCAAGGAGTGCATAAGTATTGAGGATTTATGTGATGGCAAAAGGGACTGCTCGGATGGTTCCGATGAGACCGTACAGGTATGTGCTGGCTATGATTGTCCCAGGGTTGGTTTTCATTGTGGTTATGGCGGTTGTGTGGACGGCAATTCGGCATGCAATACAACCATGGAATGTGCCGATGGCTCCGACGAAGCATGGGAATTATGTGGCACACCGAGAAAGACCCTTGTTAATATATTAAATACAACCGTTCCAGTAACACCTAAGCCAACGCCAACAAAGCCAACCAAACCAACACGTGTGCCAATACAAACAACACCAACACCTCCAACTACTGACGGCGATGGTGCTTCATGCCAAATACCGGAAGACATCACCGATTTAAGATTTAAACTTCATCCCAATAATACCACTTTATTACCCGGATCATGGCTGGAAGAGTGGGAAACTCTTCACATTGAATGTGTAAATAAGGCGCCCATACTGCGCTCTTCAAGTCTTCTGTGTAGCGAAGGCAAATTTGATTCGGAATTTCCAAAATGTTTAAGTAAGTAACTTCTGTTTCAATTTTCCACCATATTACATTTATTTCGACTCTTAAGCCTTGAAATATGATTGATCGATATTTAATTCAGAAATCTATTAAAATTTCTATGGAAATTGTGCCCGATGGAATGCAATCCATGTGGCTTTTTGAGCATATTCCAAAGCGCATAAGGCAATATATACATCTGTGATAATGCTAAGACCTGCAGAAATAATAATGCATCGCAAGAGCAAAACTATTTTACAGAATTGTTTGATCACTTCTAGGAAGTGTAGACCATATATTGAGTCAACTATCGCCCTATTGTGATTGAATGAATTGCGGAACGGATAATCGGAACCTTCACAGTTGCTATCGTATTCCACAATTTTTCTAATCACAATCGGACGATAGTTGTCCTAAAATTAAGGAAAATTCTCACTGTAAATGAATTTGCTCAGGAATACAACTGTCTGAATACTCCTGACTAATGCGCATACAACACTAACGCCAATACATCACTAACCTAAATTCTCATTTTATATCGGCAGACTACTGCAACGCAAGCTTGATCCAGGGTTTTTCAACCAGCTATCAATGTTACGACAAGAATGAGCACTACATTCAACCACATTTATGCAATGACCGTATTGAACCAGGTACTACAATCGAAATCAGCTGCTTGGTAGGCTTCACGGGAAATGGTCGGCAATCGATAAAATGTCGCCCCGATGGAACCTTTGATAAAAAACGTCGATCGTGTGTTCCGGACTGTGGCTATGCATCGTCGAGCTACATACCGTTGACCACGAAGGGCACACCAGTGACGCCCAGCAGTGTGCCATGGCATGTGGCGATTTATGAATTGGACAACCCGACCTCCAAACCACCCTACGAGTACATTTGTAGTGGCTCCATAGTCTCGCCAAGGATTGTGATATCAGGTAATATCATTGTATAATATTATGTTACAAAGACGTGTTGATTTTGTATAGTTTCGGAATTACACAGACTGATTGACTGAATCTTATGAACGAGGCCAGCCGTAAGATTCGTCCATTGCATATAAATTTGAGAGGCACTGGACGTGGTCATAAGGTATATGTTTTTTTTAGACTGCTCGGGGTTTCCCAAATTTGATTGCTACCAGATGATCCGATCTTCAGTACCCGCAGCCTTATTAGTTTTCGGGTGTGTTATTGCAGTCTGTGTCGACTGGCGTTGAGACTGACATAACTTCTACACCTGTATATGTCAATCTCCCTACACTCGCGAAATACTTTTTATCTTTTCTCTCGCGATTCTTCACTTTGAGTTATCCTCCCAAACTACGTGTTGCAGCGATGCGTATGTTTCTGTAGATTTTTGCGGTCTCAATGACCTGAGTCCGCTAAATTATATTTCAATGAAACCAGTTGTATTGAGTTTTCTGCATCATGGAGCGAACACGCCAGCAAATAGTTCTGATCGGCCCATGACTTGACATACCGATCCCTAATAATATGCCTGCCGACTTTTTACTATAACTGACATATGTATTTCATCAGGATATTATTATTATATCTTTTTTTGTTTGTTTTATTTTAGCGGCTCATTGCTTTTATGACAATCTTCATAGTAAAAAGAAAGCACCTGAACTGTTCCAGATGTATGCCGGCAAATATAGCAAAGTTTACGGTTCCACCAGTGATGGAATGTCACAGCTGAGAATCATTGACAGAATATATATACCGGAAAAGTAAGTGACATGTGAAATTGAAGCTTGAAGAAAGAATAATTCTCTGCCAACGGTTCTGAACAAGTCTTGACTGGCAAATGAATGTCTGCTGAATTATGTCCTAGGGAATTCGCTCGAAAAAGCTCAATATCCATATAAAAGAAAATAATCCATATCAACTGTATGACATTACAATTTGATAAAACAAATCCTCTGGCATTCTGAAGTTTTGCAATATTCTATGCAGCAGTAATTCCGATAATAATCGGTGTTTTTTTGTCATTACAGCTATACCGGAAATCGGGATAACTATAGGGCTGATGTTGCCCTTGTTAAACTGAAGGATCCATTTATTTACAATGAGAACATCTCGTCCATTTGCATACCCGTACTGCAGTTAACTGGTTTGGATTATGTCCCACCCTATAAAGAAGGCTACGTGACTGGATATGGAAGGAACGATACGCTAGAACGGGTTGATATGATAACCCGTGATTATTATCGATGCTTGAATGAGACAGAAGGAAAGGGTCTCACGGATGATAAGTTCTGTCTATTTAACGCGAATGAAGGGAACGTGTGTCGCGGTGACAGCGGCGGCGGCTTCGTCGAAAAGATAAATGAAACCTACCATTTGCTGGGCATTATAAGTTATACAAAATCCACGACGAACAATTGTGCCCGGAATGGATTTGTGGGCGTAACTAATGTTCGCTTTATGACACGGGATTTAAGAGAAATCTTCCGAAAAGAATTGCTTACAGAAAGTTTGGGATATTAGAAGAAATTATAGAAAATGTGCAATATATTTATTTACCAAATGGGACATTTTACTTAAATAATAAATATCGTTGTAAAAATGAGAATGTTTTTATTCGGATAGTGTTGTCTCTCAGGCCAATTTGAAACCTTGTCAGAAATCGCGTTTTCAATTGACAACCTCAAAATAAAGATATACAATTGTACGATGAGATGATAACTAATTAAGGTACATTATATAGTACCTCCCACGACAATATAGAGGGTAGGCGTTTTATGACAGATTTTCCGACAGAGGTTACCGTTTTTTTTATGTATTACGATATTCACGATGCAACAAACACTTTCTCCAAAGAATCCTGATAATATGTATGTATTTAGGAGTACAAAATATTTTAAGGAATTTTTTAATTGCCTCGTCGTTTATACATTTATTATTTTGACTGTGATTTTGGAGGGAGACGACCGATCACACAATACCATACATTAAAAGAAAGATAATTATGTGAGCTTAATAACATGATCTTTATTTAGAAGCAATGTCGAAAGAGCAGTGTTCTACAAACCGGGCCAAAACCTCATAGATGTTTTATTTCAAAAAGTTGATATTTCAAAGAAGAACTCCAGCAAGTTCGTAAATTTGGAATTGGAACCGCTTTATTCTGGAGGAAGATTCATTGTAGCTGCAAAGTTTAAGGATTTACAGGAACTCAAAGAGTTCATAGCTCCCATAAAGCATGCATTTTATAATAATTTAAAAACTAATTCGAGAGCCAAAGAAGAAGATATTCAGGGAGAAGACAAATAATTATTATTATTAATTTGTATTATTTAAAATGCTAAAATTTAGTTTTATTATATATCTGAAGAAATTTTGAATGTTTTAATAAATGGAGCCAAAATGGCCTAACACTCAGTTCCTATCGAACTATTTTTTTTTAATAGATTCCAAAATGCCCTGAGTAATTAAGACCTAATGATTAACCCAAAACAAATATTACAACTAATACTTATTTTACGATTAATAAAAAAAAAAAAATATTTTAAAAATGTATTTTCTTTTAGCGCTGAGCGCCTCATATATCCATAGATTTTCTTCAAATATTTCTTGTTCACTGTTCGGAAATTAAATAAAATTTTTTCGAAAATTATATATGTCAAAAAAAATATACATATATATATTTCTTTAATATATTGCCCACTCCTTCATAAGCCTTGTTTTTATACAAAGTCCTCGGTCTCAGTTATTAGGTAATTTTTATGATTTTTATGATAATCTGCAGCCAACTTCACACTACGAAAAACCAGTACGAGCAAAATTTTTTTTCCATTTCTATTCCCCTTACCGATTTCTTTTACAAACAGAGAACTCCGGCAATTAAATTGGTGGAGAATCAGGACAATGGTATGTGCAGCTTTGATTAGATATATTATACTAGCTGACCCGGCAAAAGTAGTTTTGACTTCAAATTTTATTTTACTGAAAGTTTGGTTCAACGCAAAGTCGTGTTTGAGGTTGTATGGTTGTATTGTCTAATTGGACCGTCACCCAAACGCATACAAACAACTTTATTCATATCGGTCCAGCCGTTTAGGAGGAGTGCACACACCTACAGTAGAATTATATACGTATATAAAGATTGTTTGTCAAAATAATTAAAAGATTATTTTAAAGAAGAATTTTGCTAATTTTAGAAATCTTATAGCCTTTTCACACTTACTGCGTTTCAGCTGAAACGCCGGCGTTTGGCTCTCTTGAAATAGTTTGAAACCATGGTGTTCACATTATGCTTTTTTAAACTACTGTGGTTTCATGTGACATTTCTCATTTCTCTTTTGTGTTTTCTGTACTGAGTGTAAACAAAACAAACCAACAAAGATAAAATAATATCAAAAATTTATTTAATTTGTAGAATATTAGAGTTTATATCATTGTATGATAAAGCATGATAAAGAAATAAATGATTATTACACTAATACAATGGAATTGTATCGAAGGAGAAATTTGCAAAACAAAACAAACTAGAAGAAACAAACAAACAGCTGTTTTTCCCCCTCATTTTTCTGACATTTGCTTTCAACAGGGATGCAAATTTTTTCATTTTATTCCTTTTTTTAACTACTATTGGAGTACAACACTGGGCTCTCTCTCATTTTTACTGTGGTTTCAAACAAACCACAGCAAAAAGAGCGTAATTCCTGCGTTTTGTTTTGTATGGAAATTGAAGTGTGTTTCGCAAAATTCATCGAAAGAGAGCGAAACGCCGGCGTTTCAGCTGAAACGCAGTAAGTGTGAAAAGGCTATTAAAAAACATTTTACTTTCTATATAATATTTTTTTTTTTATAAAGATTTATCCAACAAGAGGTGGATATTTCGGTAGCTGTTACTTTTGAAGCATTTATTCTTTGACATTTGACAAGTAGAAACTAGGCCTTTTTTTAAAATACGAACGATAAACGATTCAACAACGCATTGAAATTATTAAAATTCATTACAAAAATGGTGAACATCTTTCATTCACAGTTCGCAAATCTAAACCATTTTTGGGTCGTCGTGAAGCACCTTGTTTGACCGCAATACAGAAATTGGTGGAAAATTCGAGCTGTTGGGACAAGTTAGTGATGTGAACAATAAAACCCGTGCACGTCGCTCAAGAACAACTGACAATATTGCTGCTGTCCATTTGTCCATTGCTCGCCGTTCTTTGGAATTGGGCATTCCACAAACGTCATTACACCGTATACAGACTTGGGTCTTAAGGCTTATAAAGCTCAGTTAATACAAGAACTCAAGCCTGATTGGAAAGCGAATAAATTCGTTTTGTGCAAACCGGCAGTTACTCTGCATTCTGGTTGGTGTTTGGTTGAGTTCAATGCCAAAAATGATTGTGGGGAATTTGAAATTGCGTCAGCAATAGAAAACACGAAATTCTTCCTTTAATTCCCACTCACATACTCAGATTTCCCAATCGACAAGTCATATCAACTCTACCGACACCTCAGTGCATTTCGGGGGAATTCGCCCTGACGATCTATTTTCTGCCACAGCGAAAACAACAAGCACTAAAGACACCATAAAACATTTAATTTGATAAACCCCACAACGCTTAAGAGAATAAATGAGTGTCATTGCAGTCGTTTGCAAATTTTTCTCTTTGTCGCCCGTAAGTTCCGTATAAAACGACTCATCGTTAATTAATGGCACTTCAATGAGAAAGAACCATTCAGTCGTTCGTCGCCTCTACTACGAAAGTGACGAACATTTAAAACGTGTGCGCGTTAAAAGTACAATAAAATAAATTTACAAAAAAAAAAAAAAACACACACAAACATTTTTAATTAGTGGCTTGAAAAATACGTACTTGCATCAAATAATTCCAGCGATTCAGCAGATCTTGTGTTTACATTTTTACATTACGATTCAGCGCCAAAGAAGAAGACATGCATAAATTCTATTTGTATTTGATAGAATTTCTCGTTATCGCATTGCAGATAGTCAGCGGTGAAATTTGTAAGTGTTCGGCGAAATGACGCGTTTGTTTTGACAGAGAAAAACAAAAACAAGTCGAACAAAAAAAAAAAAATCATTGTTAAGTTCGGCCGGGCCGAATCGTGTATACCCTCTATTGTGGAGTTTGATCAAAGTGTCCTTAGCCGCCCAATGAGTCTGCGAAGATATGTTCAAGCAAATAAGCCGCCGATGTTAAAAGTAAAATTGTGTATGTCGAGACATACCTGGAGACAATTTGAAATACGCCATGTTTGTCAAGTCTCTAAGGATTCATTGGCTTTCGACGATTATGTGCCGGTTTTTCGATTTTTCCAGATGCAACAGTTTTGCTTCTTAACATAGCCGGCAAGATGAAAAAGCTCTTCGTCCGAACGGATGATTTCCAGATTAAGATCTTTGTCCATTTCGCCTTTAATTATGGAGTGAATTGGACCTTGTAATCTTGAGATCGCTGTTTCAGGACTGAGTCGCACACTGTCGGCTACGATAGCCACAGTCTCATCAGTCAACACAATAATACCACATGGGCCATGGGTATTGTCCACTAGCATGTCTGTCTACCTAACTTTTTGCACAAACTTGTGTTCAGCAGTCGTGCCTCATTTCGATCAAAACATATTTGGACATAGGTTTGTATTATTTCCCCACTTTGTTCAAGCGTAATGCGACTTTCCGTCAAGATTTCAAGTTGTTACTGTCAAAAGAAACCACTAGGTGGACCATACCGAATATGTAACATCGTGAGGATATTTGTTCACTTCGAGTTCGGAGTTTCAGGCCCATGGGTCGGTGCCCAAAATTTAGCCTAATCTTTAGAAGGAGAAATTGCGTTGGACTAAAGTTGCAAAACTCATGACCCACTCGTCCATGCCAACGATGTCGTTGACGTTTCTTTTTAAGAAGATCATTGAAATAGTAATCAGATCTTCGGAAATAGTCTGAAAAAACGAAGCAATGCCACTGAGTATTCCACGTTGTGTGAGTGCGGTAAGTGTATCTTTTTAGTGGACATCGTTGAGGGGGGTTTTGATATCGTTTTTTGGAAAAATATATCGTTTGATACAACTAAATCAGCGTAATCCTGCCCAAATTCGGTATTTAGTAAAGCTTTAACTACCTTAACTTGTACATAGGCACCACATCCCAGCTAGCCCTCCACCAACCAAGCGTATCACAATCTGTCAATTTATGGCTCGGACTGAAGCCGGTCTCAAGAGCGGGCAACCCATTCAAGCTAACCTAACTTACAGCCGTATTTAGATAAAGTTACCTTATGGTACCTGCCGCCCATATGTACTCCTAACTTTTTACTCAAATTCTGTATTTAGTAAAGCTGGACTTGGTTATGGTTTTTTAAGAAAAAATTTAAACTGTAGGTACCTCTCATTTCGCCCACTTTGGAAATCGTGTAATTATATTATTTCTCAACAATTCGGTACTTTGCGTTGTGATTATGAGATTTGATCAGCTGTACAATCCGAAGGTGCGGCCAAGTCCACTTTTAGATTTCGTATACTTTAGAATATGAAAATTCTATGGTTTGACAGAGGGCGAGGGTTTACCCGACTGAATCTGTCATACTTGCTTTTAATTTTTATCGCTTTATATGTTTGGCTTTCGAGATATCTCGTTGAACTGTTGTGCCAGTCAGTTCAACACCAGTTTTAGCCTGAATTTGTGCTGATATATTTGGCGAATTTAATGATCTCAGCTGTCTATAGAACACTTTGTATATGGTCTTTTATATTTTTTTCCGCAGGTGGGTTGGTTTCTTAAAAATCAGTCTCTACATTTCGGTCGGATTTCGTACACGCTGAAAAAAATGGCCATTTTAACAAATTTGAGCAAACAATGCGAACTTGTTTGACATATATATATTTTTCCATTCCACAAACATTAACTTGTTTGTAGGTGATAAATATCAAATATATATGTATGCAGTTTTGTCTCACTTTTTATTTTTTTTCAATTTGTGAATTTCTATATAACAATCCATCTCATTCTCTCGGTATTGCTTTTATTTTAAAGAGCGTAAATGCCAAAAAAGAAATTACGAAAACTGTTGCAAATACACACTTATTCGCACTCAAATGTTGTACTTTGTTGAATTTAACAAGTTCGTTGTCTGTTTTTCCCAAACATGCTATTGCTCATACACAAATATGTAATACGATAAACCGAACACTGTACGCGAAGAAACACTAAAGAAATAAACGTCGCTGGGCATTAATGGGTTAACAATAGATCTCGTACAACTCAGTGATTTTCTTGAGAAAATAAAGGTTGCGCATGTCCGTTATTCGATGGTAGATCAAGAGAGCAAAACACAAATTTCGTCACAAATGGAATTTGTCTGCACAGAATGCTGGCTACTCCTGTATAGATCACTAATGATCTATGTCAAATAGGTAAAATTAATTAATTGAAATGTATACAATAACGGCGACGAATTGACTATAAAAATCGAAAATTTAAAAAAAAAATTCAGCTCAATTAAACGTAGGTACTACCAAAACACATGAGCTATCAAATAAATTCAACAAAACAATAAACAGACAAATAAATAGCAAATTTCCTTTCTTAAATCGATTATTTTCATATTGCAAGCAAAGGTCTCTCATATACAAAAGTTAAACTGTGACGTCGTGCACAGAGAGCGGAAAAAAAAGCTGCATAACCTTTATTTTCTCAAATGTGTTGTTTGATTGACAAACGAAAAGAGAAATAAAGTAAACACTAGAGAGAGATCATGTATGATTACAGCCAATTAAATGTGAGCAATGCAAGAGACCACTACCAATGCAAGAGACCTCGTCGCGATAGTTTAGTCATTGCGGAACACCCAACTGCGATACATAGTACAACCTAAGCCACGATTTCGTACAACAATATTCGTATGCTTTCTAAGCGACAAACAGCTGACAAGTGGCTTCGCCATGCTAGCCATGCAGTCTGTCCCACGATATTGATATCGTCAATGTGTCTTTTTATTTACGAGTAAGAGCTGATTTGCGTTACTCTGATATGCTTTAGAACGACAAGTCGAACAAATAAAAAGGTAATCGTTTGTTGTCGAACAATATTTCAACCAGCTGTTTCCATCTGGAGCAAATGATATTTAGACATTTAAACTTTTCTAATATTGGGTTTCTTTGCGAAAATTGGATTTTTTTTCGAAATGTTTGATTTGTCAACATAACGTAATTCTGATATGGCTTTCAGTATGACATGATTTTAGGTCTCGAATCGATCGATCGTTCGACACCGTGAGACATACAGTTACGTCCCTTAATAATAGACGCAAACACACACCATTGAACTTGGATTAGCACGTCAGTAATGACACAGGTATTTCCAAAATTTTACAAAATTTCAATATGTTACAAATGAAATGACAAACTTGATATACACTCCACAGTAGCGTGAAGGGCGTTAAGCATATGGGGGAAACCCAAAACCAATGATGTTCACATATTCGTTTCGTTCTGTTTCTTTCGTTTGTATTGATTTACAACATCAAAAAACAAACGAAACGAGTGTCAAAGCAAAACAACCGAAATGCAAAGAAAGAGAAAGATTAATCCGATATGGAATCAAACTGAAGAGAGTAGTACAACTAAAAATGCTCTTTACGGTTGCCAATTTGTGGGAATGCTATTTTTTTCTTTCAATTGGGAATGTAATTGTTATTTTGGGGATTATTAGGGATAGAAACGTAACTCATTCCTGAAAAGCTTAATTAGAAGAATTTTGGAAAGTTCTGTAAAATGATCTGTCATGATAAACAAGTTTTTTACAATCTTTCGTTCTCAGTCCTTTTACTTTTATTTCCTTTCTGCAGCATGAAGCCAACATTTTTAAATGTAATCTTTAGTTTTAGTTGAATCAGCCAATATTTGTGGGTCTTTGGCTCTTTCTCTATAGCTGTACAAAAATTCTTTGATTGCAGCCACAAAAAAGTCACAGGATTAATTGTCTTTCCAAATGTTTGCGCAAACAAATAATTGCGCAATCAAATGTTTTCGCAAACAAATATTTGCGCAATCAAATGTTTTCGCCACCAAGTGATTCGCTCCAAATGTGGGCGCAACCAAATGTATGTGCAACCAAATGTTTGCGCAACGAAATGTTCACGGAACCAAATTATAACAGACATTGCGTACAGTGTTACTGCTAAGAATGTTGAAAACATCGCACAAAGGTCGGTTTATATTTCAAAAAAAGTCGTTAAAAAAATTGTTCTGTCAAAAAAAAGTCGGACACTATTTTCGAACTTTTTTATTTAAACAAACCACAACTAAAAAAATTACAAAAATTAAAAACAATCCATGCCATCTTTTTTATACACTTCATAGACTAATATAATTTTTTTTTAAAAATTTAAAAGAATCTAACTTTTCTAAAGAAACTTATGCACATAAAAAATAATTTTAATTTTCTTATTATTTCGTCACATAGATTTTGTTAAAAAAGTTACAGGCCATCGAAAAAGTTGGCAATTGCAACATTAGTCGCACAGCGGTTCTCAAAATATACTTATTGACCATAATGACAAATGTTACAGAGTTTATATTTGGCTATAATTTCCTAATTTCGAAGGCAGAATTTACATGAAAATTTGAATATTTTTTTTGAAAATTACACGATTTTTACATTTCTTAGATTGAACAAATAGTTTAGGAGAAATCGAGTTCAGAAAATAAGTTTTCTCAAAATTGTAGTATCGAATGTTGCATCATTTTGAAGGCAGAATATATCCAAGAGCAATAGATTAGGAAATACGAAAAAAAATATTTTTAGTGAAATTTAGGTCATGAATAGCGCACATTAATCCAAACTAGACATTGTTTTCATTTTTAAGATTGAGCAAATGGTTTGGGAGAAATTGGGTTC
This sequence comes from Hydrotaea cyrtoneurina, assembly GCA_958296145.1. Taxonomy (NCBI): domain Eukaryota; kingdom Metazoa; phylum Arthropoda; class Insecta; order Diptera; family Muscidae; genus Hydrotaea; species Hydrotaea cyrtoneurina. The sequence goes on from OY282512.1 coordinate 21,843,014, forward strand.
AGAAAATGGGGTTTTCTGAATATTAGAGATGAGAAAGTTCTTTGAAACTGTTTAATACAACTACAGAAAAACTACAACTACAGCAACAACTACAACTACAATAACGCCTACAACTACAATAACTACTACAACTACAACAATTACAGCAACTAATAATAATACCAATACTAACACTAATACTAATACTAATACTAATAATAATACTAATACTAACACTAATACCAATACCAATACTAATACTAATACTAATACTAATACTAATACTAATACTAATACTAATACTAATACTAATACTAATACTAATACTAATACTAATACTAATACTAATACTAATACTAATACTAATACTAATACTAATACTAATACTAATACTAATACTAATACTAATACTAATACTAATACTAATACTAATACTAATACTAATACTAATACTAATACTAATACTAATACTAATACTAATACTAATACTAATACTAATACTAATACTAATACTAATACTAATACTAATACTAATACTAATACTAATACTAATACTAATACTAATACTAATACTAATACTAATACTAATACTAATACTAATACTAATACTAATACTAATACTAATACTAATACTAATACTAATACTAATACTAATACTAATACTAATACTAATACTAATACTAATACTAATACTAATACTAATACTAATACTAATACTAATACTAATACTAATACTAATACTAATACTAATACTAATACTAATACTAATACTAATACTAATACTAATACTAATACTAATACTAATACTAATACTAATACTAATACTAATACTAATACTAATACTAATACTAATACTAATACTAATACTAATACTAATACTAATACTAATACTAATACTAATACTAATACTAATACTAATACTAATACTAATACTAATACTAATACTAATACTAATACTAATACTAATACTAATACTAATACTAATACTAATACTAATACTAATACTAATACTAATACTAATACTAATACTAATACTAATACTAATAATAATACTAATACTAATACTAATACTAATACTAATACTAATACTAATACTAATACTAATACTAATACTAATACTAATACTAATACTAATACTAATACTAATACTAATACTAATACTAATACTAATACTAATACTAATACTAATACTAATACTAATACTAATACTAATACTAATACTAATACTAATACTAATACTAATACTAATACTAATACTAATACTAATACTAATACTAATACTAATACTAATACTAATACTAAAACTAATACAAGCGAGTGTGGTATCAAATTAAAGCCAGACTTTAGCATTTACACACATACGATTTATTTTGTATTTTAAAACCTGGTGCAGTCCCATGTTTCGCAGCGAGATATTTGCGCAACCAATTATTTGTACAACCAAATGTTTGCGCAAACAAAATGATAAACCATTGACAGTTGTAGGCTATGATTCCCAGGATTTATTGTGTACCCGGTGGTGCACTCTCAAAATGTATTTTTTGACCATTAATCTGTTACGGATAATTTTGCATATACGATAAGTGTTAATAAATGCATAATTTTGAAGGTAGAATACATAACAGAGGAATAGATTTGGAAATATGAAAAAAAATATTTTGACCAAAAAAAAAAACCATTAAAATTTTAGATTTAAAACAAAAATAGTTTTTATTGAAATTTAAGTCATGAATAGCGCTCATTAATCTGAACAAGACAATGTTCTAATTTTTTAGAGTGAGCAAATGGTTTGGGAGAAATTCGGTTTTCTCAAAATTAGAGATTCAAAATCTATTTGGCCAATTTTTCAACAAAGGCATAAGGTATCGGAACATAAATACTACCAAATTATAGCTAGAGTTTAGGGCCATTACAAAGCGTGTTTGGGAAAAACAGACAACGAAGTTGTTAAATTCAACAAAGTACAACATTTGAGTGCGAATAAGTGTGTATTTGCAACAGTTTTCGTAATTTCTTTTTTGGCATTTACGCTCTTTAAAATAAAAGCAATACCGAGAGAATGAGATGTACTGTTATATAGAAATTCACAAATTGAAAAAAAAAAAATAAAAAGTGAGACAAAACTGCATACATATATATTTGATATTTATCACCTAAAAAAAGTTAATGTTTGTGTTATGGAAAAATATATATATGTTTGATGCGAACTTGTTTGCTCAAATTTGTTAAAATGACCATTTTTTTCAGCGTATGGAGAGAGCGACAAATTATGAAGTTTCAAAAGAGAACTTGCCCAGGACAACCGTTTTAATGTCGTTATTGTTAAGTCATTACTATTTGCTTACAGTTCATGCTCAGGGACAATATATGGTAATGCAATCGGTAAACTTTCGAAACTCACATTTCGAGAAAACCCATTTTGTTATCCCAATTTCTACAAAACAATTTGCTCAATCTAAAAAATGAAAACAGCGTCTTGTTTAGATTAAGCTTCGCTATAAATAAGAAAATTTTCAAGGAAATCTATTTTTTTTAAAAAAATCTAAAATTTTGATGGGTTAACCCCTTTGTTTTTTTTTTGGTCAAAATATTTTTTTTCGAATTTCCTAATCTATTGCTCTTGGGTGTATTCAGATTTCGAAATGATGTAATTATAATTATAAACGGTTTATATAACATTAGCCGTTCCAGTTTTATGATCAAAAAATGCATTTTGACAGTATCGAGATAGTTGAGAGATGGCATATACAATAACTGCGGTAAAAAGAATAATAGCATACAAGAATAATAGTCAATAATAGTCCTAAACTCCAGCTTTAATTTGGTACTTCTCTTGTGGTCGTATCTTATTCCGTTGCCAAGAAATTGGCCAAAGATGTTTAAGTGACTTTCGAAACTACAATTTTGAGAAAACCCGTTTTCTGAACCCGATTTCTCCCAAACCGTTTGCTCAATCTAAAAAATGGAAACAACGTCTTATTCCGACTAATGTGCGCTCTTCATGACCTAAATTTCACTAAAATCTATTTTTTTAAAAAAATCTAAAATTTTGATGGGTTAACCCCTTTGTTTTTTTTTTGGTCAAAATATTATTTTTCGAATTTCCAAATCTTTTGCTCTGGTATGTATTCTACCTTCAAAATTATGCATTTATAAACTCTTATCGTACATGCAAAATTATCCGTAACAGATTAATGGTCAAAAAATACATTTTGAGAGTGCACCAGCGGCTACACAATAAATCCTGTGAATCATAGCCTACAACTGTCAATGGGTTATCATTTGGTATGCGCAAACATTTGGTTGTACAAATAATTGGTTGCACAAATATCTCGTAGTATTAGTATTAGTATTAGTATTAGTATTAGTATTAGTATTAGTATTAGTATTAGTATTAGTATTAGTATTAGTATTAGTATTAGTATTAGTATTAGTATTAGTATTAGTATTAGTATTAGTATTAGTATTAGTATTAGTATTAGTATTAGTATTAGTATTAGTATTAGTATTAGTATTAGTATTAGTATTAGTATTAGTATTAGTATTAGTATTAGTATTAGTATTAGTATTAGTATTAGTATTAGTATTAGTATTAGTATTAGTATTAGTATTAGTATTAGTATTAGTATTAGTATTAGTATTAGTATTAGTATTGGTATTGGTATTAGTGTTAGTATTAGTATTATTATTAGTATTAGTATTAGTATTAGTGTTAGTATTGGTATTATTATTAGTTGCTGTAATTGTTGTAGTTGTAGTAGTTATTGTAGTTGTAGGCGTTATTGTAGTTGTAGTTGTTGCTGTAGTTGTAGTTTTTCTGTAGTTGTATTAAACAGTTTCAAAGAACTTTCTCATCTCTAATATTCAGAAAACCCCATTTTCTGAACCCAATTTCTCCCAAACCATTTGCTCAATCGAAAAAATGAAAACAATGTCTAGTTTGGATTAATGTTCGCTATTCATGACCTAAATTTCACTAAAATCAATTTTTTTAAAAAAATCTAAAATTTTGATGGGTTAACCCCTTTGTTTTTTTTTTTGATCAAAATATTTTTTTTCGAATTTCCTAATCTATTGCTCTTGGGTGTATTCAGATTTCGAAATGATGTAATTATAACCATAAACGATTTATATAACATTAGCCGTTCCAGTTTTAGGGTCAAAAAATGCATTTTGACAGTATCGAGATAGTTGAGAGTGGCATATACAATAACTCCGGTAAAAATTATCCCAGCATACAAGAATTAGTTGGTCAATAATAGTCCTAAACTCCAGCTTTAATTTGGTACTTCTCTTGTGGTCGTATCTTATTCCGTTGCCAAGAAATTGGCCAAAGATGTTTAAGTGACTTTCGAAACTACAATTTTGAGAAAACCCGTTTTCTGAACCCGATTTCTCCCAAACCGTTTGCTCAATCTAAAAAATGGAAACAACGTCTTGTTCCGACTAATGTGCGCTCTTCATGACCTAAATTTCACTAAAATCTATTTTTTTAAAAAAATCTAAAATTTTGATGGGTGTTTTTTTTTTGGTCAAAATATTTTTTTTCGAATTTCCTAATCTATTGCTCTTGGGTGTATTCAGATTTCGAAATGATGTAATTATAACCATAAACGATTTATATAACATTAGCCGTTCCAGTTTTAGGGTCAAAAAATGCATTTTGACAGTATCGAGATAGTTGAGAGTGGCATATACAATAACTCCGGTAAAAATTATCCCAGCATACAAGAATTAGTTGGTCAATAATAGTCCTAAACTCCAGCTTTAATTTGGTACTTCTCTTGTGGTCGTATCTTATTCCGTTGCCAAGAAATTGGCCAAAGATGTTTAAGTGACTTTCGAAACTACAATTTTGAGAAAACCCGTTTTCTGAACCCGATTTCTCCCAAACCGTTTGGTCAATCTAAAAAAAGGAAACAACGTCTTTTTCCGACTAATGTGCGCTCTTCATGACCTAAATTTCACTAAAATCTATTTTTTTAAAAAAATTTAAAATTTTGATGGGTTAACCCCTTTGTTTTTTTTTTGGTCAAAATATTTTTTTTCGAATTTCCTAATCTATTGCTCTTGGGTGTATTCAGATTTCGAAATGATGAAATTATAACCATAAACTGTTTATATAACATTAGCCGTTCCACTTTTATGGTCAAAAAATGCATTTTGACAGTATCGAGATAGTTGAGAGATGGCATATACAATAACTCCGGTAAAAATTATCCCAGCATACAATAATTACTTGGTACTTCTCTTGTGGTCGTATCTTATTCCGTTGCCAAGAAATTGGCCAAAGATGTTTAAGTGACTTTCGAAACTACAATTTTGTGAAAACCCATTTTCTGAAGTCGATTTCTTCTAAACCATTTGCTCAATCTAAGAAATGTAAATATTTGAACAGTAGCAACAAAGTGGCGTCTCTTTAAACAGAATCTTGTAAGTGTTACATGTGTTCGATTACACATGGGGTAACTATTTACAATCGTGCCCCAAAACTTACCAAGAAAACTCCGTAAGTTAGCGCCTTGTAAAACAATTCGAAAACATTGTGCCTTGTAAGTGGTGGAGGCAAAGCTACATCACGTTCTTGACCTGTACACACTCAAACACCGGCTGCATGCGCTCCCAATGATAAGGATGACTTTGTGCTATTACCGCAAATAAAAAAAAAATTAAAAATAAAAATAATAACAAGAAATCACGATCGTGGAATAACCCATGGAAGATACAACGCTTACGTACGATGTCGTAAATTCACATTCAATTCTACACCAAAGGCAATTGGAATTATTGTGAAAAAGTCTGAACGCAATATTGCAGTTTGTTGAACTAATGGAATGTGTTTTGTTGTTTTCTTTATTTCATTGCAAGTTTATCAGTGTTATGTTGTTCTGTGCTTAGGGAAATCCCATACTGGCCATCATGAATGGTACAGCACCCTAATATGGTTTTGATAAGAGTGCTAGGGTAGTTTTTTTTTCGATGGACGTGCAATTTTGTTCTTAATAATAATAAATTTCGAACTTGACCTAATTGGCGCAAAAGGTATTGGGTAAATACCATGGCAATGCGGTTACTCAACGATAACCCAATTTTCGAACAAAATATTTTTCAATTTAAGCAAAACTCTGAGTCGTTTCTTTTTTACCTGAATGTAATAAAAGACTTTGCTGAACAAGCTCTTTGACATTTTATTTATTTTTATTTAATCATATGACAAATATTTCTAAGATTGAAAAGATTATAGAGCACTTGCAGCAATGGCTATGAGCAATGAAATTGAATTATGTATTTAACTCAATTCCAATTAATTGTATGATTTTCGAGAAATAAAAAAATTATTTTAATTGGCTATACAATGTTTCTCAAGTTATGTAAGTCTTTCCCATTTTATATTGTGATATACACGAAAGATCGTCGATGTCTACCTGCCTGTAGACATTTTAATATTTATTGAATATATATAAAAAACGGATCTCCGAGTGGAGGTGCATAGACCCTATGGGTCTCCGAGTGGAGTACATCCTAGGATGTACCATCCTTCCTAACCATAAAAAACGAAACCAATCTTTCAAATGTTCCAGTATTACGATCCGCTCCTATTAATTGGTTGCTAAACCCTTTTATTTTTTGAAGAAGAAAGAAAGTCTGTATCAAATAAGGCCAATTATTAGTTCGAAAGACAATTGGGTCGTGAACAGGCGCGCTTTTCTTATACCTCCAACTGTTGGCCCGTACCTAAAAAAAGCCAAACATTTTTTTTGTATTTTTTTTTTGTCAAACGTTGGGGCTGTAAACGCTTTTACAATTTTATTTATATCTTCCGCATTAACAGTCGGATACATCGATTTTTTTGTCTCAAAGAGACCAATTTTTCTATTTTTGATGTCATTGATTATGATTCTGGTACTTAACCATCGTGCTACCACCCTAATGTTCGACTCTAATGTCAGAAAATTAAAGCTCCCACAAACCCACTAAACTCTTGCTAGATTCTAGAATAATAAAAAACAAGTGGACAAATAGTAAGTTCGGCCGGGCCGAATCTTATATACCCTCCATCATGGATTCGTTGCATTTCGATACCCATATGTCCATGTTTGTCAGGGGCCGGTTTTTGGGCCGCTCGTGACCCGATAGTCCCAGGAACCCGATCACAAATTTTATCCAAATCATGAAAATAAATGCATATTTGGGTTCGCGAGAAAATTTCGTTGCACTTCGATACCCATATGTCCATGTTTGTCAAGGGACGGTTTTTGGGCCGCTGGTGACCCGATAGTCCCAGAAACCGGATCAAAAAATTTAGGCAAATCATGAAAATAAAGGCATATTTGGGTTCGTGAGTAAATTTCGTTGCACTTCGATAAACATATGCGCATGTTTATCATGGGCCCTTTTTTGGGCCCCAAGGGTACACGGAACCCATGAGCACGCCCATTTTTGGGATTTTTTTCCCATCTATAAATTATATAAACTTAGAACAATTTTACCAAAAAAAATCAGATGTAGTGAAAAAAAATATTTGAAAAATTTGATTATGGCCGGGATATATTTAGTCCCGTAAAGGGGAACTTTTTCCCCTTTGGTCCGATATTGCCCATTCTCGAACTTAACCTGCTTATGGGCAAAAAACATCTTCCTACAAAATTTCAGCTTCTTAACGTTGGTCGTTCGCACTCTATCGTGATTTCAACAGACAAGAGACGGACGGACGGACAGACGGACATCGCTAGAATGTCTTAGAATGTTACACTGACCGATAATATATATACTTTATAGGGTCGCAGATCACTCTTTCGAGGTGTTGCAAACGGAATGACAAACTTAGTATATACTCCATCCTATGATGGAGTGTATAAAAAATGTGTCTCTTTGAGGTACAAACATCGATGTATTACACTTTAAGATCCGAAGACAAATGTAAAAGCGCAAAAAAAAAATACAAACAATTTTTTTTCGGATTTGCTTTGTAAAAATACTTCACATTAGTACTTTTTTTTGTTGTCTCTGTGAGTTGTTGGGCTCTAGTGCCACGACCCTTTGGCCTGTGATAATTTCCTGGGCGACCGTAACATACATTGAACGTTTCATGACGATCGTTACATCAATACCGCTGATATAACGCTTTTATTTTATAAAGGGGTGTGGCACCGCCCACATTTTTTCGAGCATATGTATCAAATCTCTTCCTCATAGCTCAAATAGTTTATGAAATTCGGAGGTATGGGCGGAGCCATGCCCACTTGAGGTATCAAATATCATAGTAGCCTATTTTCATACCGTAGTCATACAACTACACTCTACGAAAATTCCACGAATATCAATCTAGCCTACGACAGCTGGTATTTCCGAAAAACTGCGGTTAACAAATATGTTCCTTAATAACTTTGGTCGTGTTAGACCTTGCCCATCTCCTAGACTAACGTTCTATAGTACGTTTGCTAGTCTTGTATGAAATTTTGTTCAAATCGAACAAACAAGTTTCAAATGAGAACAATTTGTGTCCAACATTAGCCATTTTTTTATTCATAGCCGCTATTTTCTAAAATCTGCGTTTATCAAAATAACTTTCTTAATGTTTAACCTATAGACCTATATTCTAGACTTATGTTTTACCATGTATTTGCTAGTAATGGTTGACATTTTATTCTAATTGAACAAGCCATTCAGAAATGACTAAAAAATTCCGATCAATGTATTTTTTTTTGTATTTGTATTTTGTATTTTTATTTAATTACAATACAAAGTCAATTTATATTCAAATTTTGGGCCCAGGGCTATTGGGAATGGGTCAGCTCTGTGAGGCATAAGGACTCTCTGGGTCTGCCAACACAACCAAGCCTTATGACTTAAGTCTTACAACTGCTATGGGGGGCATTTGTGCTGTAAATTATAAAATCGTTAGTACGAATTTTAGAAAAGTGCACTAATTCTGCCTATAAAATGAAAAATCATTACTTACTCCTTGAAATCAAAGACAATTCTGCCAATCTTATCAAAGTGACACATTTTTCGTATAGAAAACTCTGACGTTTTTTTATGTTTCAAAGAATCAAATATTCCACCTAGAGCCTCGTTCACTTATCATTATGTGTAATTCAATATTCTCCACCTATCTAAGAAACAAAAATGAGTCGTTTCGCCATATATTTTTTTTAATGACAATAAAAATTGCTACCTTAGCCGCATTAGATAAGAGAAAATTAAAAAAAAAAATCGCCATTCTTTTATTTACACAAATGTTTTCTTTGATCGTTAAACAATTAAATAATTAGACACATTTGTCGTGTGTAGTTTTCTGGGAACTGTACAAATTGCGTTGCTATTCTTGGCCATGACTACAAAAGTCAGTCACCGGTAGTTGGCGTTACTAAAGTAACGATGCGATAACGTAAATAGTTCAATGATCAACTGGCTGGTGAAAAAATTTCCCCAACGGGTTGTGACTGACAATTGTTAGAAGAAAAAAATATATGGGAAAACCCTCAATTGAGTGTACTTCAAATATTCATGCACCGCACGTTTTGTGGCAGTTCGATAGTTAATGGTTCAGTGGAAAATTGACCAGTTCGTTAAAATTTGTTCTTTTTATGTGACCTCAAGCCAAACTAAAACCAACACAATTTTTTAAAACAAACATCAATATAAAACTCATGGGTGACTGACTGACTGATTCATCACTGTCCTGACCAAATGCCTGAGGCTAGAATCATGAGACTTGGATATTTGGAATTAGGATTGGAAGGAATAAAAAACTTCGAAAAACGCAAAATAACTAAATATCGTCATTTTGGTTGAAAAATTGGTTCACAACTACGATTGGCAACAACAGGTGGCAATGAGTTAGAGATGGGACGAAAAAGGGGGAAAAATAAACAAAAAGGTCAAACAAATTGTTGGCAATAACAAGTGGATAATAGTTAGAAAAGGGACGAAAAAGAGGGGGAAAATAAACAAAAAGGTCAAACAAATTTTTGGCACCAATAGGTGGAAATGAGTTATAGATGGGACTAAAAAAGGGCCAAAATGGGATAAAAAGGTGGAAAAAGGGGGAAAATAAAAAAAGATGAAACACAATTTTGGCAATAACAAGTGGATAATAGTTAGAGAATGGACGAAAAAGGGGGAAAAAATAAAAAAAAGGTCAAACAAATTTGTGGCAATACCAGATGGAAATGAATTATAGATGGTACTAAAAAAGGGCCAAAAAGTACCAAAATGGGATAAAAAGGGGAACAAATAAACAAAAAGATGAAACAAAATTTTGGCAATAACAAGTGGATAATAGTTAGAGAAGGGACGAAAAAGGGGGAAAAAATAAACAAAAAGGTCAAACAAATTTGTGGCAATAACAGGCGGAAATGAGTTATAGATGGGCCAAAATGGGATAAAAAGGTGGAAAAAGGGGGAAAAATAAAAAAAGATGAAACACAATTTTGGCAATAACAAGTGGATAATAGTTAGAGAAGGGACGAAAAAAGGGGAAAAAATAAACAAAAAGGTCAAACAAATTTGTGGCAATAACAGGTGGAAATGAGTTATAGATGGGACTAACAAAGGGCCAAAATGGGATAAAAAGGTGGAAAAAGGGGGAAAATAAAAAAAGATGAAACACAATTTTGGCAATAACAAGTGGATAATAGTCAGAGAAGGGACGAAAAAGGGGGGGAAAATAAACAAAAAGGTCAAAAAAATTTATGGCAATAACAGGTGGAAATGAGTTATAGATGGGACTAAAAAAGGGCCAAAAAGTGCCAAAATGGGATAAAAAGGGGACAAGAAAGGGGAACAAATAAACAAAAAGATGAAACAAAATTTTGGCAATAACAAGTGGATAATAGTTAGAGAAGGGACGAAAAAGTTGCCAAAACGTACTAAAACGGGATAAAAATGGTACGAAAGAGGATAAAAACAGAAATGTGTGAAATAAAACACGAATGACCCAACAATTGAAAATAGTGGAAAAGGGGACTAAACGGGTCTAAAACGGGTCCAAAACTGATAAAATATAAATAAGAAATAATTTACAAAATAATCACAATTACAAATATGCATGGCTAATGAAAAAAAGGTGGAAAAACTAAAGGGTTTTCCAACAAGAGGTGTTATTCTTAATCATGCGGTATTTCGGTAGCTGTCACTTCTGAAGCTTTTATTCTTTGACTTACTAAAAATGAAACGGAAACCCCAACAGTTAAGGATTGAGAAGCCTCTCCATCCTCAACGTGTGACTGTTTGGGGCCGGTTTATGGTCCGGCGGGGTCATTGGACCTTACTTTTTCCGACAATGAGGTTGGATCAACAGGTACGGTGCATTGATTGCGCATGGAGAGATGATTAATGACTTTTTATGGTCGGTGTTGGATGATATTGATCTGGACAACGTTTACTTTCAATCAGACGTCGCTACCTGCCACACAAGCAATGAAACTATTGCTCTTTTACGGGGAAAAGTTTCCGCAACGTGTTATCTCTCGAAGAGGTGATCAAAGTTGGCCGCCGAGATCTTGTGATTTAACACCTTGCGACTTCTTCCTTTGGGGCCACGTGATAACGTCTAGGAGATAAGGTCTACGCCAACAGCCCAGTGTTGATTCAAGACCTCAAAGATAGAATTCGTGAGGCTATTGAGGACATTTGGTTATGGAACATTTCATGAAACGGATATGGTGCTGTAAGCGTGGTCATGGTGGCCATTTGGCTGATGATAGTTTTCACTATTAACGGCATACCTTCCTCTTTATTATGAAATAGACCTGCGATCTTTTGTCTCCAAAAATGCAATTTTTCTTTGAATACCAAAATAACACCTCTCGTTGGAGAAACCTGTATTTAAACTAAATTGTTAAACAACCAAAGACGATTTGATTGAAACTGCACAATCTGTTCCAGGATTTTTTATTGTTTCAAATCCTTACAAAAAGGGATTTTCCCCGACTTCTGGCATCTGGATGATCATACCAAGCGGAAGACAGGAGGAGTTTTAAAATTACAAATTTCCAAAAATTCTTTGTCTCTCTCTCTCTCTCCCTCAAATTAATACAATTCCTTCGTTCGACATTTCTTTCCAGCAGTTACTTATTCCACACAGTTTGTGAACACTTCGGCGTCCGACTGTTCCGTCAATTCGCTGTACAGCTGGCAGTGCGCGAATGGCCAGTGCATACACATAGAAGAGTTGTGCGATGGCTCGATTCAGTGTGCCGATCGCTCCGACGAGAGTGTGGAACAGTGCCTGCACATGCCCTGTCCCGATTATGCCTTTAAATGCGCCTATGGCGGTTGCATAACCGGCAATTATAAATGCAATTCGATTGTCGATTGCGTGGACGGTTCGGATGAGACACGTTTCTTGTGCGATACCACGCTGAACTATTCGCAAGAGATTCGAGGATCTTGCTGGTGAGTACTGGGCCGTAGTTTTTTCAAGCTCCAAACTTGTAAAGGATATTTTTCAGGCTATCCTCCCAAATGCAGTGCAATTCGGGCGAATGTATAAGCAGTGAGCTAGTGTGTGATGGCAGTCGAAATTGTATGGATGGCAGTGATGAGACGGTGGAAATGTGCAGCTTCCTCCACTGTCCGGCATATTCATTTCGTTGCGGCTATGGGGCCTGTGTATCGGGGTCGGCTCAATGCAATGGCGTCATCGATTGCATGGATGGTTCGGATGAGTCACCCGGACTGTGTGGTGGGTATGTCAATAAGCCGACAATAGATACAACCACGGTGAGGCCATATCAACCGCCGACCACGCCAGTTCCTACCACCACCACCACAACAACAACATCTACCACCACCACCAGTAAACCCACTTTCAACGCTAAATTTTGCAGTGCGGCTACCCTGTTGCATGGAATTTCGACCATCACGTCGTGTACTTATAAGAATTCGCCCGTCAGCTGTTTTCACAGCTTACGCATTGGCACTAGGGCGGAAGTTGCCTGCGCTGCCGGTTACATGCGTTATCGGACACCGCCCAAGGAAGCCGCCAATTTGCTGTGCGACAGCGATGGCGAATGGACACGTTCGAAATTTAAATGCTATCCCGAGTGCGGTGTATTGACGGAGGAGCAGAAGCGCAGCAACATCAAACCATGGGATGTCACCATTTTCAGACGATCGTATATGCCCATCTATCAGTCCATGTGTAGCGGGGTCATCGTTTCACCCAAACATGTTCTAACCGGTAAATAAAGCTCGAATCTGTCTCACGTACGCGGAGCTAAGTAAAACAAATATGTGTCTTAAAATTACAGCTGGAAATTGTTTGGAATCGGTGGAGGAAGGCTATGCGCTCGATCATGTGTTCTATAATGTCATCGAAGGCTTCTATAATTTCAGCTACAAGGAGGGAGATACACTGAGTGTCAGCGTGCACAATATTTCCAGAATCAGCATGTAAGTACACATTAATCGTTGTGATTTAAAATATTTTTAACTAGTAAGTTGTAATGCGCCTATGGCGCCCGTTAATTTGCTTGAGAAAGTATTTGTTACTTAATTTTAAAAATTTTGTAAAAAATATTTTGAGAAAACTATTTTGTAAAAAAAACTTTCGAAAAAAAATAAAATTTGTGGAAAAAAAATTTTGTTGAAAAAAAAATTTTTGTTGAAAAAAAAATTTGTTGAAAAAAAAAAATTTTGTTGAAAAAAAAATGTTTGCTAAAAAAAAAAAATTTTGTTGAAAAAAAAAATTTTTGTGGAAAAAAAAAATTTTCTTGAAAAAAAAAAATTTAGTGGAAAAAAAAAAATTCTTGAAAAAAAAAAATTTTTAAAAAAAAAATTTTTGTAAAAAAAAAATTTGGAAAAAAAAATTTTGGAAAAAAAAAATTTTGGTAAAAAAAAAATTGGGGAAAACACAATTTCTGTACAAAAAAAATATTATTTTTTTTATTATTATTATTTATAGAATTATTATAGAATGCCTATTTAAATTCCTACGTACTGCGTGACAGAGTCAGTGAATCAGGGAATCAGTGAATCAGTGTCGAGGGTAAATATATATTAAGATTAGAAACGAGCGAAGTTCAAAGTCACGCTATTTTGCTGTGACTGTCCTCATTTAATGAATATTTTGCCTCAATTTGTTAAGGACTTACTCACGTACATAGTTTTCTGGGCAACGCAATGCCTTCAGTTAGGTTGAAAGGTTGCACTGAGTTTATGGTGCCATTCACACGATACGATCGGCCAGCCATTGTCTGTATCTTATAGAGGATTTTCCAACAAAAGGTGTTATTTTGAATCACCCGGTGTTTAGGTAGCTATCACTTTTTATTTCCATTTTTCCTCCATGGACGCACTAAGTCCAAATATTGACCAATTTCGACCATTTTCACTTTTCCAGGCGAAGAATACGACATTTCTAAAATTATTTCAGACAAATGTCTGTCTAGCGTTTTTAGCGGTCACTATTAGCTTTAATTTAAGGGTAGTGTCATAGTGTAAAGTATTTTCATTTTTTCTCCATGGACGCACTAAGTCCCACTATAGAGTAATTTTGGCCATTTTGCTTCAGATTGAATCTTAGTGAAAAAAAATTAAATTCCGAATTTAAGTTGTTTTCCATGAGCCAAAAAGTCATATTCCGAATATAAATTTTTTCTCATAAACCAGAAAGTTATATTCCGAACATAACTTGTTTCCTATGAACCAAAAAAAAGAATATAACTTAAAGTGAAAAAAGAATATAACTTCATTAACCCTTTGAGGACCGGAGGTTTGCGCCAGAAAAAAGAATATAACTTCACTCACATTAAAATTGATCCGCTGAAAAAAACTCCCAATAAATACTAGGGTAGTAGGTAGTAATTTAGAAATAAATTGGAATTGCGGGAATTCAACATTAGGGTGGAGTGAAAACATGATTTTTTTTTAATTTGAAAAAGTTAAGCTCGGAAAGAGATGTAGTCTGGGGTCCTAATGAGGGGAAAAATAAAGAAAAAAAATTTTAGGGGTCGCGCCACTCCCTCGAAATTTGGAAATTATCGCTATTTTGGCGTTGATTTTAGAAAAATCCTAAAAATTAACGACTTAACTTATTCGAAATTTAAAAGCTTGAGCTTGTTCAGTGCCCAAACAAAAGTATTTGAGGCAAATATGAGGATAATCGACTAATATTTGTAGCTTTGGTGGCGATTTCATTGTTCAGTCAATTTTCTGAAGAAGGGACGATTTGACTTATTTTACTTTTTGAAATTTTTGAACAATGAGAAAATTTTTTTAAATTTGTTCATGCCCTTATTTCATTGTTTACGCTATTGCAAACATTTATTGACATAAAACTTTTTAGGATTTTTCTAAAATCAACGCCAAAATAGCGATAATTTCCAAATTTCGAGGGGGTCGCGCCGACCCCTAAAAATTTTTTTAAAATTTTTTTCTTTATTTTTCCCCTCATTAGGACCCCAGACTACATCTCTTTCCGAGGTTAACTTTTTTTTTTGAATTTCACTCCACCCTATTCAACATATTCTCCAGATCCAGTCTAAACATGAAATTGCTCTGTGTAAAGTAGATTTCAGCTCAATTGGTGAAGCTGAATGGTAAACTAACAAGTATTGGGTTATCCATTTCGTGGTTTCAAAAGTCTGGGGCTGGAATTCGACATCTGTCAAACTAAGTTGTTAAACCAATTTTTTTTCTTATCAGTTGGAAGTCTGGCATTGACGAAAATGCAACGCTTAACTATCACAACAACGCATAAAAATTTTTACTACAAAAATGGTGATTCTGGCACAGCCAAATATCGTGCTTTAAGAGGAGATTATGGTTCGTGGTTATGAAGCACATTTCTCATTCGGTGGGTATGTTAATAAACAGAATTGTCGTATTTGGGGTTCTCGGAATCCTCAAGTAATTGAAGAGAGGCCATTACATCCACAAAAAGTCACTGTTTGGTGCGCTCTTTGGTCCGAAGGTGTGATTGGACCTTACTTCTTCGAGAACGACGAGGGAACGACTGTCACCGTCAATTCGGAGGGTTATGGTCGTATGATAACCGACTATTTCTTTCGCCTGCTATTGAAGAATACGACTTGAAGAATATGTGGTTTCAACAAGACGGTGCCACACAACTCGAGCGAATATGACTTTATTACACGGAACATTTCCTGACCGTGTAATTTCTTGTCGTGGCGACATCAACTGGCCACCAAGATCATGCGATTTGACACCATAAGACCGTCTCCAGAATTGCAGATAAACCTTTAACTCTTGAGCACTTAAGAACCAACAATTCGTCAAGTTATGGCCGAGATACCGTCCAATATGTGCCAAAAAAGTGGTCCAAAATTACCCCACAAGAATCAATGATTGCAACACTTCGCGTGGTGGTCTTTGAAATGATGTAGTGTTTCACACATGATTTTGCAAGCATTGATTCTTTTGAGGTAATTTTGGACCACTTTTTCGGCACATATTTTAGCATATCAACCATAACTTGACGAACTTTATGTTAAAAAAAAGAAATATCATGAAAAAGAAATATTTATTTAGGTTTACTTTTAAAAAGCAAAATGGATAATCCTTTACTTTGGATCGGTTTGTAAATCGTTTTACAAGAATGACATAGTCAAAGGAGAAGCTCAAAAGAGAAAAAAAAAACAATTTTTGACCAAAAAAAAATCGTATTTTCATAGATGGGTTTCTTATCGAACTATCCGCGTAGTTTCCTTATATCACTACATTACATTTATTTGCAGATATTTTGTTTGGTAAAAACTCTACGCAGAATTTAATTTTTATCATTTTCTGCTTATGTTTTGCACTTCGTATTAATCTGAACTTTTCGTTTTTTTTGTTGTTTCTTACTTCATTTCAGCCAAACATCACCAAATTCACCGGATTTGGCCATACTTGTCGTGGTGAACTATTTCCGCTTTACCGATTACCTTAAACCCATATGCCTGCCGAGCATACACAATAAGCTATCGTTATTAAACGATAGCCGCTTGAATATCGGACGTGCCGTTTCACGTGATACAACACGTGAATATTTGGAATACATAATAGCTAGCATGGTGACGATTGAAAATGGCCGAAGGACCACAAATATCGAGTATATCCGTATCAATTACTTTGTGCCCTATATTATGAGAGAATTTAAGCTCTACCGTCATATATTATAAAGAACCAACGAACGACGAATAAATTGTATAGTAAAATAGTGAATTATTTATTGTAGTAAACTCAACAAATAACTATTGTAATAGTAGTAGTTATAAAAAGCAACAGAGAAAGATGATGGAATAGAATCTGCAACGTGAATTCAATGGACAAAGTAAAAAAGGGGGGGGGGGGGTTATTAACTTAGAATTGCCAAGTATATGATTGACCCTATTTAGGGGAGGGATTTATTTCTTGTATGCAGAAGTTGTGAATTTTTGGATTCCCCCTCTGATGGCCTACAGCACTGGAATAAAAAACACGTACTTTTTTTTTTTTGATTAATATTTAAGACATTTATTTAATAACTTTTTTTCAGTGTAGTTGTTGTTTTTTTTAAAAGTTTTTTTCAGCCACTGTTCTTTTTTTTTGTTTGTTTTTTTCTTTCATTTTCACTTTCTTTTGTTTTGTTTTTTTTTTTAATTTAGAGTTAAATTGTTATTTAATACTAAATTTTCGGTAACTTACAGTTAGCATAATAATAAAAGAAAATATTCTAAATTAAAATACAAAACGAACAAATAAATGAGAGAACATACACAATACATAATAGTATTTTAAGTTTAGTTTAGTTTAGTTTTTGTGGGTTTCTGTTTTTTGTTTCCGCTTCTTCTTGCAGTTTTGCTGCTGTTCTGTTTGTAATAGATCTCTAAGTAAATGTACATTTAAAATTTTGAGTTTAAATTTTATTTTTAAATATACAATGGTGTAACGTGGAAGAACACTGGAGTACTTGGGATTGTGGTGGACCTGTGACTATTTTCAAAAAATAAAACCTTAACTAGAGATTGCAATTACAAAAAAAAAGTTGTTTCTTTACTTGCACTTGTTCGAAATTGACTATTTTTTCGAAAATGGCTACTGATAGAACTTTTATAAACGCCACAATATTTTCAAAATACAAAAATTCATTGCTGATTCTTTTTTGAAATGGCGATTTTTTCGGCTGCACACACAACATTTTCATAAACTAACTTAGAAAAACGTCAGTTTATTCGAAAAGAAAAATATGCGGTGTTGGCACTTTTTCGAACTTTTTCGTAAAGCCCAATTGTTTTTTTTTTTTAACCACACTTTTTCGTAGTTGGCGATTTTTTTCCGAACTTTTTCGTAAAGGCCATAGTCATGTGTACAGACAGCAAAATATATTTTATTTAAAAACCACAATGGTGGTGGCACTTTTTCGAAATTGACCATTTTTTTTGGCTGCATATTTAAGTTTTTCATAAACGTGATAGTCATGTAAGAGAAATTTTATTTTTTTTTCCAAAAATCTTTGATCTGTTTCCAATTTGACTATTTTGTTTTTGAAAAAGAATTTGACTATTTTTTTTTTTTGAAAACGTCAGCAGGTTTAACTTTTTCGTAAACCCCTAGTCACATTTAAAAAAAACACACTTATTCGAATTTGGCGATTTTTTCATAAACATCAAAATCATGTATAGTGTACTCTCTCATAAGCGGACACCTAAGGGACTAGGAATTTTGTCCGCTTATGAAAGAAAAAAGTGTCCGCTTAAGAGAGGTGTCCGCCGTGGAGAGTACACTCATTAGGAGAATTTTTTTTTCAAAAGAAAAATATGCGGCTCTCGATCTTTTTCGAATTTGACTTTTTATTTTTTTTTGAAAACGTCTGCAGGTAGAATTTTTTCGTAAAATTTTTTTAAAAAAGAAACAAACAATTGTTCGAATTTGGCGATTTTTTTCATAAACATCAAAATCATGTATAGTGTACTCTCTCATAAGCGGACACCTAATGGATTAGGAATTTTGTCCGCTTATGAAAGAAGTACACAAAACGATTAAAGTGGATTGATACTGAAAAAAGTGTACATTTACGAGAGGTGTCCGCTTATGAGAGGTATCCGCCGAGGAGAGTACACTGTACTCACTTGGGAGAATTTATTTTTTTCAAAAGAAAAAAATGCGGCGCTGGATCTTTTTCGAATTTGACTATTTTTTTAACACGTCTGCAGGTAAAACTTTTTCCTAAACCCCATAATCAAATTTTTTTTAAAAAAGAAAAAAAAATTGTTCGAATAAAAAATAAAAACAAAGTGGCGGTGCCGGCAATTATTCGGATTTGACAATTTTTTCGGCTGCATATACAGGGTTCTCCCACAAGAGGTGTTATTTTGAATCACCCGGTATTTGGGTAGCTGTCACTTGAGAAGCTTTTATTCTTTGACATTTGACAAGTGGACACAACTTTACTTATCCCTTAACATTCCATGAAGGAACAGACGGGGAACTTCTCTCGAATCAGTGAGCTGTGCTCGATATAATTTTGTATACTCACTGACCGGGACCTATCGCCTAAAGCCGGCTCCGAACAGCTAATGCTTTTCTAGAGAAGTTTTACATGTACATATTGAAACGTTTTTTTTTTTTCAAAAAGTCGAAAAGACGTTGCAGGAACTTTTTAGGAATTGGCCACAATCATGAATGTACTTACAGAAAAATATTTTATTTTTTAATAAAAAAAAATGCAGCGCTGCATTTTTTGGAAATCGGATGAAGATCGAATTTTTTTCATAAAATTTTTGGCTGCAGAGGAAGCTTTTCGTAAAAACAAGGTATTTCCTTGGATTTTCATTCAAATAAATGACAAATTGAAAACGCTCATTCGCATTGCAGATATTTTCATAATTAATTAATTAATTTTTTTTTATGTAAGTTAGGGACTCGATTGAAAATTCTACAAACTGAAGTCCTCTGATAATCGTTTGAAGGTATTTTATTTATTGAATAGCTCAGATCCACTGTCCGTTCCCTACGTATATTTGTTAGTTGTGTACTCCAGCATTGTTTAGTTTATTAAATAGTTTGTTGTTGTTGTTGTATTATTTTCTTATTAAGGTTTCATTTACTATGTAGTACAATTGTTTAAAATTTAGTGTGGTTTTCCTCTAAGAAACTATTTCAATTTTCCATTTTAGTTGGTATTGTAAAATTATTTATGTATGTATGTCGGGAGTGGTTTTTTTTTTGTTTGTTTTGTTTTCTTTAGTTATTATCATAAATTTATGTTTGTCGTTTTTTTTTTGCTTTATCGGATTGATTTTGTTTGATTTTTGCATTGTATTTTTTTTTGAAAATTGTTTTTTTTGTTTATGGATCTTTCTTTATTAACAATTTTTATTTGTTGTTGTTTTGTTGAATTATTCAAATAGTTTGCATATTTAGGACACATTGAGTTTTTGCCGTTCTTTAGATCAGATAACATGTTGTGTAACGTTAAAAAGAAACAAACTAAACGAATAAGAGACAGAGAGAGACATATTCACTGAAGAGTTGTCGATATTTCACTCTGAGGCATATCTTAAATGTAATACTAATTTCTCGGACCAATAATAAAGGAAAAAAAAAACCTCTTAGTGTTAGATTAATTGGAATTCGAATGTAATGTCAACTGAAAGGGTAGAACTCGCTAATTTGTCCACCAGGAGATTTGGTTCAAAACTAAAGCTCCAGTCCACCAACACAATACTCAGCCATTCATAGAGATACTCAAATTTAAAGAAAGCATTTTCAGTACTTTGAAACAAGCCAAGCATGGTGGACACCAAAGCTGAAGCAACTCAGAAAAGGGTGTAGACAACAAAGCAAAAAATTTAAATAAAAATGCCAAAAATATAAAAAAAAAAATATCAAAGAGCTTCTAGAATTTATAATTGATCCAGGTCCAGAAAAGTAAAAAAGTAAGTCCTGGACGTTTGAAGAACTGGATGACATTGTCAAAGTCTCTAGACTTTGCCAAGTCCTGTCCAAGGACTCAACCACACTAGACTTCCTCAGGAGACCACATGGACTGCTCACGGACAACAATTAAGAGACTGCAGAACTTCTGCTGACCCTTAACTTACTTGTCTGTAGCGAAGTTACGGACACAGACGTCATATAACCAACAAGGATGAACTCAACAAATTAACTATCGATGACGAGAAAATATGTATGCTTTTCAAATTGACAGACCCTCATAGCATCACAACAGCTCTTTCCCAAGAATCCTTTGAATTAATTCTACCCTGGCTATGTGCGATATTTTCTATGTGCCAGTTATGGTCGTAAATATCCACGGCATGGAGAGGAGTGAAAGTGAAGAGAAGTCATTATCAGCAACTAATGAAATCGAATAGTTAGCTTTGAAGAGCTTAGTGAAAGTGAAGAGAAGTCGTCTTCAGCAACTAATGAAATCGAATATTTTGCTTTGAAGAGCTTTGAAGAATCCACATGGAATTTCCATTGATGCATTTTTAGCCACACTCTATGTCTGGGAACCCAAAATACCTAGATATTTTCATATTTTTCGCCAGACATCAAAAAGTATACAAACAACTAAGCGAACATTGTTGCGTTTTCGCAACACCCTATAGCTGGGAAACTGGATAATCAAGACATTGTATTTTTCGCCAGAGTGACATCAAAAATTGTATAAACTCCTAATCGACAATTGTTGCGTTTTCGCAACACCCTATATCTGGGAACGTAGGAAATCAAAACTTCATATTTTCACCCGAGTGTAATAATTTGTTTTTATAAACACCCAATTGACCATTGTTGCGTTTTCGCAACTGTCTACATCGGGGAACATAGATAACACTAGTCAACAGTCAAAATGTACTCGGGATGCGATAATTTTTTCTGTGTAGATAACCTTGACATGAGCTCGAAAAACGCAATAAAAAAAATTTTTTTCGTTTGGTTTTTGTTTTATTTTTTTTTTAAATTTTAAAAAATTTTTTTTGGTTAATTTGTTTCGTCCGGCATAACTCGGGAACCAGTAGCCCGATTTAATTGAATTAAATTTTAAAAAATTTAAAATTACAATTCCCTTAATCTGTTCATATATTGTTTTCCTATACAAGCAACAGTTTCCAAGTTAAAAATGAATATATAGAGGAAAAAACTTATTTTTTGCCTAAAGATTTAAATTTTTTTTTTTTAAAAATCCATAAAAAATCCAAAATGAAAAAAATGTCAAATCTTATTACTTTTACGTAAAGTCACATAACCTATGAGCAAAATGAGACAAAGATCATGAAAATCGATGCACGCGTTTCGCTTTTATTCGCAATTGAGTAAAGGTATGAATTTCAAATTTTCATATATTTTTGTCACCCAAAAATTTTAATTTTTTTTGTAATAAAAAAGAAAAAACCTTACCATAGACAAAGTTGTGCATATGTCGAGCAAATTTTTTAAATTCATACCTTTACTCAATTGCGAATAAAAAAATTTAATTCAATTAAATCGGGCTAGTGGTTCCCGAGTTATGCCGGACGAAACAAATTAACCAAAAAATTTTTTTTAAAATTTAAAAAAAAAAAAAATAAAACAAAAACCAAACGAAAAAAAATTTTTTTATTGCGTTTTTCGAGCTCATGTCAAGGTTATCTACACAGAAAAAATGATCGCATCCGGAGTACATGACATTTTTTTCATTTTGTTGAGTAGTGTAATCAAAACTTCATATATTTAGTTAGAGTGACTTCAAAAGCCTGCACACCCAATTTGAAAGTGATATCTCAACGTAATAGGGCAGTGGTAAAAAATGGGTTAAGGAGCACAGGATGGTTCACCGTTGTGGGGGCTATGGATACGGTTCTGGTAGTGTTCCAGGTAGTGTTCACCGTGGACCACAGACTCTAAGATAGTTCGCTTAAGAAGAAGATAAGGTGTCTGAACTTGTCCGGACCAGGCGAAACGGGCGGTTTTCAGCTCTTGATGTATCTAGGCGAGCTGGTTCATGTTGGAGCCTCACCATGTTTTTTCTGTTAATTTTCCTGGCACCACTAACAGAGTCTACGTCTTGCAACCTCAACGAAATCCCTTCAGTTTGTTTAGTGTTACTAAACTCTTTTTGTCTTTTTCATGTTCCTTTGTCTCTTCTTAGTTGTTTCTTCTTTAACATTTTGTTTCTCTGTCGTAGGAATTTAGTTTTTCTTTGCCGGTATTTGTTTCATTTTAAATCTAAAACAAAAAAATTAAATATAATTTTTATTTATAAATTTTGTAGTGTTTTTTTGTTTTGTTTGTTTCACATGTTTTTTTTCATTTTCTTTTTTGTTAGTTTTCATTCAGTTCAGTCTTAGTTAAATTATAGAAAATATAAATATTTATTATATACTGAATTGCCAAAATGCTATACATATATATATATATATATTAGTTTGTATATGTATGTATGTATGAATTTATAAATATTTTTGCAAAAAAAAACAAGTAAAAGATCCATGAAAAGGAATTTGAATTTTTTTTTCTCATAAAAACAAATTATTCAAATATTTTTGTTTTAATTTATGAATTTCTTTAAGAAATTATAGTATGTCATACTCGTAAAGTGTGTGGGTTTGTTGTGGTTTTCGTTTTGTTGCAAAATCTAAATCTAAAAGTTGAACATTCAAGATTCTTGTCACTATCATTTGATTGGTATTTTTCGAATATTATACTTAAATTATGTAAAATCATATTTATTTCTGTATAGGTATGTATATTTAAAAGTAAATTATGTACAATTATTGGAGAAAATTATATATCATCATTTTTGCAAGAAACACACAAATTTGCTTAAGAATTTTTCCAATTTTTTTTTATTAAAAAAAAAAATCAAAGAAAAAATCTGAAAATCAATTGTGTCATATTGGGGTTGTTGTTTAACGGTTTAAACTTAATGGACGGTTTTTATACAAATTAATTAATTAATTTATTTATTTTATTTCGGTTTGTTTGTTTTTTTTCGTCGTCATCTTCTTTCTGTCCTTCAACGATTTGCTACGGCATCGTTAATACTGTACACATATAATTTGAACTGAAACATTTGCATTTTAACTGTTTACAACAAATGCTGTCGGGGAAGCTTTTACTCTTAGTCGGGGGTGGTTGGGTCCAATTGCAAAAGGGTTACATGGAAAGCTTTCCTTGTCGAAGGGGTTAAGGATAATTAAAAAAAAAACAAAAACCAACAACAACGGTTAACACTTTGCTTGTTAATGAACTTTTTGGAGTGAAAGCTTTTCGTTTGGAGTTTAATTAATGGCCATTGTTTAAATGCTCTTACTTAGTACAGCTTGCCGTGGACTCTTCGTGTGTTGGGCGGTTGTGTGTGTGCTTTTTTTTTTTTTTAGTTTTGTTTTTGTTAGTTTAAAGTTGTTGTACTCTTAAATATTTGGAAATCCAAATGGTACAGCCCATAATTGGAACTGTGTGGAGAGAAATGTTTTATTTTAATCACAGCAACAGACTCTGCGTGTTAATGGCCCTAAAGATTAACAGATATTTTATGGTCATAGCCATGATATTAAAAAAACTCAGCTGTTAATAAGAACAAGGAAATAAAAAAAATGTTGGATTACTTCAAAGTTTTCTGAGACCCAAGGTTTACAAATTCTGACAGCCACAATTCAACAGCAGAGTTGTGAAAATTTCCCAATTTCAAGAGCGTGACCTGTACAATTTTCTTAAAAATTATTTTCCTTAAGTATTGCAAACTACATCTCTTTCCGAATGTGATTTTTGTAATTTTCATTTCACTCCACCCTATTACCCACTCTTACTCGTTACGTCGCCAGCATTTACTAGGTGGAAACGACTACTGGAAAATGTTTGGATGGTCTCATCCGACAATGAACCAGAGATTGATGCGTGGTCGAGCATTTGTCACAATTTTGCCACTTCCATTCCTACTCCCATGTGGGGCAAACTTTGAAGTTTTCGTTAATAGAAATTATTCCACATATGGGTTTTTTTTTAAATTTTTGGGGTATTTTTTCCTTTTTTGGTTTTGAGGCCATTTTCAATGAAAAATTATTATATGTGACTTTCCAATAAACAAACAAGGTGTTTCAAAAGTTGTTATCATCCATATGGTGCGAAAGATTGAAAACCAAACTCGACAAACTGATCTAGTCCTATTCGAGTGGCTTCTGGACGAGTAAATCAACGCCACATATTCTGGAAAAGAACCCAGAAAAGCAATATATTCATCGTCTATAAAGTCGCCTGCCGATAACACAAAATTTCTTTGGAATCATGTCTGCGTATGAGATACCATCAAAACTTGTTAGCCTTTGTAGAATGACTCTGAGGGACACTAGATCCTCAGTGAAAATAGGAAGCAACATCTCCGAACCATTCACCACTACAAAGGGGTCTTCGACAGCTTATCAAGGCGACAGCTTATCTTGCAGCTTCTTCAACCACAAGGGCGAGCGCAGACAGGGAAGACGGGGACTCCGGTGGAGGGACACATGCAAGTGGAGATCCTGGGTATGACGATCTACAACAGGTTGTAGAGTCATCTTCAGTAAGTAAGTAAATAATTTAAAAAATTATTGTGGGCTATTTAAAATTCTGTGGTTTCTGACGAATAACAACGTAAGTTATTACAGTTAAACTTCTGGGGAGAGCGAAAACAAATAATTTTAAAAAATTACTGCTTCTGTAAAAATATTCAATTAAGTTTTCATAACACAAGAAAACAGAGCAACGAATCAGTTGTTTTAAAAAAACGCCTCACTTTAATGGAAAGCCCTTTTGACAACAACACATCGAAATCCCCTAAAATGTACTTAAGCGATTATTCGTGAGAACCGCAGAATTCTTGAAATCGAATTGGTTCACTCTGTGTGTCTGCCATTGATTGGAACCGCCATGCGTATGAGTAACACCAAAGTATACAAACTTTGTTACTCATACGCTGTGAACGTCCTGATCTTTTAGATAAAATCCAGATCAACAAATACAAAAATTTTTAAAAAAATTATATAACTAAAGTCTATGGTTTCATCTACATCCATATGCACCATTTGCCGAACAATGAAGGCAATTGAAGACATTTTTACAGGACTTGAAAATTTCGTTGAAATATCACCGGCATTGAGAGCAGCTCTTAGGCGAGGTGTAGCCTGTATACCAAACTGTTGTTTGATTTAGAAACTAAGCTAAGGTGTCACAGGAAAGCGATTCATTATTTACAGAAGTTTGCCTAAACTCTGCCAAAATAGCGCCCAGCTAACGTTGATCTTATCTGAGAATAGTATGAACATAGATTGCAGGTTTTGTAGTTCCACGAATAGCCACGGTATTTCTGAAACACACCGAACAGCCCCACGACAACATTTGCTGCTACATCGAAGAAACTTATTCCGGCCTTAACTTAAACTTAAACCAAAAAATACGAAATACGAAATAAAAACTAAAAGCAAACAATAAAAATATCCATAAACTTAAAAAAATGTAAAATTTAAAACATACATCGTTCTAGGCTATAAAAAAAAATAGTTATTAACTTACACGCCGCCTTAAAAATACAGCTATCCCTTGTCTTTGCCGGGACCGACGCTAACGCCCAACAGATGTTCACCGGCCATCGTTAGGCCAGCCGGCTGATGCGCATAGTTGCGAATCTGATGCAGAGATATCAATTGATTTGGAAATGCATTCGTAGCGTTGTTCTGATTGACATTTTTATTCTGAAAACTGATCGCATCGTACAGATACGGACGCTGGGCCATGGCATGATGTGACAGGGTATTCAAGTGCGGAGGCATCGAGTTGATGGGTGTAAATGCTGAATTGGTGGTGGTTTTGGTAATGCTGGACGCATCATAGGGTCCAACGGTGGATGGTGTTGAAACTGTAATGGAGAGAGAAACACACAGAGAGAGAGAAAGAGATTAACAAAATTGTAAAAAAAAAACAGATTATGTACCACCGACGCTACACAGAATATTAGTGTGGAATTTGGCTAAAAGTCGATAATACCAGGCGTATGAGTGACAAAAAAATAATACATAAATTGTTACTCATACGTTCGGGCTTCGCCATGGTAAGAGATCATGTAAAATGTGTATTTTCTTGAAAGGTGAGTATAGAAATTACAGCTCACTGAGTGGACAGAAGTTCCTCCATTGGTTCCTTAATGGAATGTTAAGGGGAATAAGTAAGTATGGAGATGGTAGTCAAGTTCTTCTCAACATTTGTAAAGACCACAGTCTACGCCTCAATGGGCGCGTGTGACATTTGTCACAATGGTGTCGATGAAGACATTGACTAAAATAGGTGAGTAATACGCATTCTGTTCCCACTATCTTTCTGGGGACTTAGTAAACTTACCGTCGGCTAATAATGTCACATTTTGTAGTACAAGTGCAGCGCAAACTTGATTTTTAACCTCAGAAAAATGAAGTCAATGTGGGCATTCAATTCTGATTGGAATCAGAGAATCTGAACATGGTAAATACACGGTATGGAGAAAGAAAATGAAACCTTGTCGAAGAGGGTTCCTAATACGGCCTCGAACAGACGGCATAATAGCGATCGATCTAAAGGGTTTTCCAACAGCTGGTGTTATTTTGAATCTCCCGGTATTTCGGCAGCTGTCACCTTTGAAGCATTTATTCTTTGACATTTGACAAGGGGAAACTACGCCATTACAAAAAATGAAACGATACACGCTTCAACAACGCCGGATATACATTCTCTCCCGAGAATATACTCTCTCGTGAGAAATATATTCTCAGGCGAGAAATATTACAGTAAAACTCTCTCTCCTCAAAAATATTGTGTCTCGCGAGTAATATTCTTTCGCGCCAGCGATATTCCCTTCCGCCAGTAATATTCGCTATTGCAAGAAATATTCTGTCTTTTCAATTGTATTTTCTCGCCGGATATACATTCTCTCCTGCGAATATTCTCTCTCGCGAGAAATATATTCTCAGGCGAGAAATATTACAGTAATTCGCTCTCTCCTCAAAAATATTGTGTCTCGCGAGTAATATTCTTTCGCGCCAGTGATATTCCCTTCCGCCACTAATATTCGCTATTGCAAGAAATATTCCCTATTGAGAGAAATATTCTGTCTTTTCAATTGTATTATCTCGCCGGATATACATTCTCTCTCGTGAGAAATATATTCTCAGGCGAGAAATATTACAATAATACTCTCTCTCCACAAAAATATTATGTCTCGCGAGTAATATTCCCTTCCGCCAGTAATATTCGCTATTGCAAGAAATATTCTGTCTTTTCAAATTGTATTATCTCGCCGGATATACATTCTCTCCCGAGAATATTCTCTCTCGCGAGAAATATATTCTCAGGCGAGAAATATTACAATAATACTCTCTCTCCTCAAAAATATTATGTCTCGCGAGTAATATTCTTTCGCGCCAGCGATATTCCCTTCCGCCAGTAATAGTCGCTATTGCAAGAAATATTCCCTATTGAGAGAAATATTCTGTCTTTTCAATTGTATTATCTCGCCGGATATACATTCTCTCCCGCGAATATTCTCTATCGCGAGAAATATATTCTCAGGCGAGAAATATTACAATAATACTCTCTCTCCTCAAAAATATTATGTCTCGCGAGTAATATTCTTTCGCGCCAGCGATATTCCCTTCCGCCAGTAAGATTGTCCGTTGCTAGTAGCATTATCTCCCCTCAATAAAATTCTCTACCTCTATCCAATATATAGAGAGCATTATAGAGCACATCATCAACAATATTATCCACTGTCCTGAGCAACTGCCTGATAGGTCGGAGTGACCGGTGTGCCCGGCAACATTTTTAATCAAACATTGACGTGAGAAACGAAATGTCGACTGTCTGGAGCAGAATAAATAAAGTCCCGGCAACACGTCCATGCCAAATATAAAAGCCAAGGGACTACAACTTGGTGGAATTCCTAACAGCACAAAGATGACAGTAATTCGCCCGTTGATCACAGAACAAGTAGAGGATCCGCTTGCAATATACAATTAATATACAAAACTAACAACAAGCTTGAGGGCAGGTGTTCACTAGAACTACAATCAAAACTCAGAAATACCATTTGTCATAGGGCACACTTTTAGTAGATAATAATTTAGGTAATAATTTTTTTTTCGATTTATTTTATAATCGTGGCCACTTACCGATATCCTCTCGCCCGTTATCATTCATACGATGGTGATTTTGCAGATCATTGTGTGGATTATTGGCTTGGACAGCATTGCCGGCCTGCTGATGACTGCCATAGTCCATGTGGCCTTGTTGCTGTGCGGGTGGTTGCTGCTGTTGCTGTTGTTGCTGTTGCGGATTAGTCTGTTGCGGATGATGTTGCTGCTGCTGTGCCGTAGGTTGTTGCCCGTTGTGATGCTGTTGCTGCTGCTGCTGGTGTGGATGTTGATTGTGATGCTGTTGCGGCTGTTGCTGCTGATGCATGACATCGTTCATATTGGCCGCCGAATCGGGACTGACTTTCGGCCAATAGGAATTATCGGTGGGGGCTATTGTGACCGGTGGTAATGGCAAATTATTGCGGTTGTGTTGATTGTGGACGGCGCCAACACCTGCCCCTGCTCCTACACCACCACCACCAGCTGCTCCTGCTCCGCCTACACCTGTTGTGGCCGAACCATTATTAGTTGATGCATTTGTACCTACAGCCGGATTACTATTACCTGTGCTTGCTGTCGCCGTGGCGACGGCACCTCCTCCTGGGCCCCCTCCGCCGGCGACACTGCCAGCCGGTGTATTGCCGGCATTTGTGACCACAATTGGCGGCCTCTTGTCGGTGCGTTCCGCATGCTTTTGCATATGTTTATTCAGATATGTCTCCTGGGTGTACGATTTGCCGCAATACTGACAGATGTGCGTCTTCAGATGCTTCGATTCCTTGTGCTTGGGTATGTGATCCAACAGCGACGGCTCATCGGAGAAGCACTTGTAGCACGAGTTGCACTTGAAGGGCTTGTCGGTTTGGTGGCAACGCGAGTGTGATTGTAGGTTGGACAGCTGCGAGAAGGCCTTCTGACAGCCGGGATGTCGACACTTGTACGGCTTGTCGCCCGTATGCGTGCGTATGTGCTGCTGCAGATGCGACAGCTGGGTGAATTTGCGCTGGCAAATCTCACAGCGATAGGGTTTAATGCCCAGATGTATTCGGGTATGCTGAGACAGATATGATGAGTTGGCAAACGCTTTCGAGCATTGAGTACATTTGTAGGGCTTGGACTCGCGCATGTGCATTTGGGTGTGTAGTTGCAGATCAGCCTTTGATGTAAAGATCTGCAAGTGAAAATTAAAAAAATATGCCAAGAAATTAATCGGAGTGCAAGGAAATGGACAACATTTCAAAAGGACTAGGAGGAAAAAACAAAATACTGGTAACATGTTCGTAAGGGGGGGCAGAACAAATATTTCATCGTCAAGCACTGGAAACGAACAACTGGATTGGAATGTAATTGAATAAAATAAAATAGCATACTTTTAGGCAGAGAATTTCCAAGCTAACTGCAATTTAGTTAATACAGTCAACTTGCGGAAACATGAACTAATTAATGTTGATGGTAATCACATTTTCGAATCCTGAAATTTTGAATTTATCAAAAAAATATTTTATTGATTAGAAAAAAAAATCATTTTGTCCAAGGAATAACGAAAATTGAACAACCAATGAGGGAAATGTTGCAAATTATAAACGAGTCTTATTCAGAAATGTCAGTTATCTTTTTGTAGAGACCTGTCTCTAGACAATGTTGGTGTTCAGGTATCCGCGAGTTGACTGTACCATTAAGTTGTTAATCAGCTGGGCTGAAATTTTGAATTTATCAAAAAAATATTTTATTGATTAGAAAAAAAAAATCATTTTGTCCAAGGAATAACGAAAATTGAACAACCAATGAGGGAAATGTTGCAAATTATAAACGAGTCTTATTCAGAAATGTCAGTTATCTTTTTGTAGAGACCTGTCTCTAGACAGTGTGGTGTGCATGTTTTAGAATGTTCACGTATCCGTGAGTTGACTGTACCATTAAGTTTTTAATCAGCTGGGTTTTTTAATTTGTTGACAGACAATGAAATATTTGCCACACTACTCGGGCGAGACTGGGCCATTACACCCGGAGACTTTCCCCATTTACCACTCTTCCCTCGTTCCCCGCTTCCCCTAAATACCTTCGTGTCTTTTATGTCCTGCAATTGGAGCTGGTGATGCGGTGACGAGGTGGACGATGAGATGCCATTATTGTTGTCGTTTTGCTGTTGCTGCTGGCGATTGTGTTGCCGTGTCCCGCCATTGTCCACACTATTGCTGGTCACCACAATGTGTTGACTGGGATTCGGTGGGTATATTCGCGATTTGCGTCCACGACCGCCCGATGGCACCGTCGAACTGACCACACCCGTGCCCGTGGTCGAGTCCGCCAATTTCGTATCCAGGCAGCCGGCCTTGTTGTGCTGCAGCAGCACAACATCGGCGACGGTGCCATTGGCGGTGGTAGTCGTCGACACCGTGCCCTGCAACTGATATTGAGGCTGTTGTTGTTGTTGTTGCTGGTGCTGGTGCTGCTGTTGTTGTTGTTGTTGCTGGTGTTGTTGATGCGACGGCTGATTGGTGTAGTTGAGAACGGACGTTCTCAGATCGGCGGTATTGGAGAAAACACTCAGCGGTCCCAAGGTGACCCGTTCGTTCAGTGTGTTGCGCAATTGATCTATGGATCGGTGTACGGCATGTGTATACTCACCACCCGGTGGTATTTCGCCGATCAATGGCGAATTGTGATGGTAGTCGAGACCGCCGCCAATCGGCCGATATTCAATTAAACGTCCTTCCATTGTTGTTTAAATTCGTAATTAACTTAGGAGCTCGATGGCGTTTGATGGATTTTAAAATAATAATTCCGCCAAATCGCATTCAATAGTCATGTTTAGTTTTTGATTTTGGTTTTTTTGTTTAGTTGTTTTTTTTTTCACAAGAGGAACACTAAATTGTATTTAAAAAGATGTTCGAAAATTCACATTTGTTAGTTGCGGCGTTTTTTTTTTATTAATATTTTCCGATGATGTTTGAAAGCTTTCTGTGGGTGGTCATTGCATTGAAAGTTCGTGATTTTCTTAAATCATTTTTTTGCGGGTTTCTTGGATGGTTAAATCAAAATTTATATATAAAAATCCGATGGATCTCGGTGTTAAGTAAAGAAAAACACGCATACAAACACAATATTTTTTATTAATTTACTTATTTATTGTTAATTACAATACAAAGTAAATTTACTTTCTAATTTTTGGTCCTAGGGTAAACCGGGTGACACAGACCATATGGCTAGATTTTTTCAGTGACAGACCAAAGCTTCTGTTTTGCCCACCCTGATAGGCTACCAACTCGCCTACAGGGACGCTGATAAACAATATAAAATTGGCAGTGTCAAAAAAAATATTTTTTTTTTTTTTTAAAATTTTCAATTAAAAAGTAGAATTTTTTGAGGCATTTTCAATTAAAAAGTAAAAACTATCCCCCCCAAATTTACATTGCGTGACTGCTGTGCTACCCTTATTGCTTCTCTATCCCCCTCATCGAAAATCATGCCTACTCAGTCTGGATTGAAAGTCATCGTGCAAATCGGGTCATGATAAACATAAAATAAGTAGGAGATGTAATTCTCATTCCATTGGATAAAAGAATGTGAATAAATACATTCAAATTCGGTTAAGCGGAAATGGAAAAACTCAAGAAATTGTTTTTCACTTATGCGGGTTTTTCAATAAAAACAACTTCGGATAATTGCTACTTTTTTCATTTTAACATACTCGTATTTTTGAAATTGTTCTATGAAATGAAACTTGTGGCATAACTCTGTACAAATTAAATTCAATATTAATGAGCTTAGATAAAAATAATAGTAATTTACTTTCTTTTGGTTGAGTTGTCATAAATGTGGTTGACACATAATTTGTTGAGACCATTTGATTTTCCCGGCACAACAGTATTTTGTGGCGCCCTTTCACATTCATCATATTTCTCTTAAGCGGTATTCGTATCAAATAAGTTTGTGTCTTTGCAATAGAAATGTGTTTCGCATAAACGATTTTTCAATAAAGCGGATTTTTGTTTAATCGAAGTACAGTGCTTGGAATTGTTACTAACATGTGTTTTCGATTAAGCGATTTTTTCAATTAAAAGACGTGCACTTATTCGAATTCAACTGTACTAATACTTTTGTGGTCGTCCATAAAATACGAGCGCCATCGCTATCGGACTACCGCTTGACTTGAGAGGAATATTTGGGCTAAATCCAAAAATGATTCGCTTGAAAATTCACTTTCTTTCATTTTCTCTTCAAATCACCGGGTGTTCCGCTATCAATGACCCCCCGTATTTTATTCGCCACCATTCGCATATCTAGAAATTGTATTTCGTCTCTGTATCGCGTGCCGAATACCCGAGCAACGGATATTCGTCACCGAAGTACTCAATACTTTTACAATATGCATACAGGGTGGCTTTGATATTCAAAACGGTTAAGTAATGATTATTAATCGTTGTAATTACTAATTAATTAAATTTTTTGTAGAGGTGCCGTCATGTCAAGACTTTTAATTGATTACAATTACAAAGAATGTAAAAGTAATCCGGATAACTTGCAATTACAATAAATAATCAAAAAGAATCACAAGTAATTAGAAAATAATCCGACTTCTTTCAGAGATTACTTTTGATTCTTTGTGCTTAAAAATGATTACAATTACAAAGAATGTAAAAGTAGTCAAGATTACTTGCGATTACCATAAATAATCACAAGTAATCAGAAAATAATCCGACTTCTTTCAGAAATGAGTTTTGATTATTTCTCAATATTTAGAGCAATCACAAGTAATCGTGATTACTTTTAGATTCTTTGTAATTCTAATCAATTATAAGTCTTGAAAAACTGATTATAACACCGTGTTACAAAAAAAAGATTGTTTTTCTGTCCTATGAACCAAATGCACACATTCGGAAAGAGGGGAAAAAATAAAAATACACGTGTATCGGCGATTTTCATGTACACGTCATAATTTTTTTTTTTTTAAAGTTTGAAGTATGAAGCACGTAGTGGCCTGTGTCAAAGCCTTTGGACCGATTTTTAACCCTTTTTCAGTGATCCAATCGAGCTGATTTTTGGCAGGCAGACTCGTGGAAATGTCTGTATCACGTCAAATTTTTATTAAAAACAATTTTTATCAATTCTCAGATTTTCCAAATATTTTTTTCACTTTTCTTAGCATAACTTGAAGAGACTCCAAATTTTTAAACTACTTCAGCGTTACGAAAAAAAAAATGTTTTTTGAACTGATTTAAAAAAAAAAAAAATTAGGAAAATCTGAGAATTGATAAAAATCTATTTTTTAAAAAATTTGACGTGATACAGACATTTCCACGAGTCTGCCTGCAAAAAATCAGCTCGATTGGATCACTGAAAAAGGGTTAAAAATCGGTCGAAAGGCTTTGACACAGGCCACTACGTGCTTCATACTTCAAACTTTAAAAAAAAAAAATCTGACGTGTACATGAAAATCGCCGATACACGTGTATTTTTATTTGTTATCCCCTTTCCGAAAAAGTAAATTTGGTTCATAGGACAGAATGTGTGTAACACGGTGTCATGTAAAAAATATGGTGATGCAATTTTTTTTTATATTTTTCTTTACGGGTCTAAATTGTGTACGATTTTGTTTGTTTGTTGTTTTTAATATTGCTAAGCGGACAGCCGTGGTAAACCGAGGTTCAAAACCGGACATTTTTCAGCGGATGTTTTCTACCTCGTCAATGCTGGCGACTTTACGAAAAAGAGAGTAATCTCTAAGCCATGTAAAACTTCTGTCGTAAAACCATTAGCCGTTCGAAGCCGGCTTTAAACACTAGGTTCCCGGTCAGTAAGATCCTCGTCTGTTCCTTCATGGAATGGTAAGGAAAATAAATATTGCTATGCTGATAGCATTCTTCTGGATGTCTGGTACAGTCCAACTTCCATTATTCCGTAGAAAAGTTCGTCTTAAGGAGACTTTGAGTTATGGAATTACTTATAAAACTGTTTAAGGGAACTTGTCTCCTTTACTGTCACTAGAAGTCCTACGACTTAATGGAAATTCGACTTATGTTAGAGTTATAAAAGTTTCACTGTATTTGCAAAAAAAAATTAAAAGGAAGGAAATTATATTTAAAAAATAAATGACATTTAATGTCCTTTCGACTGAAAAATAAAGATTCTACACATGATTTGAATTTTTGCGTTTGTTTTATAACTCTAAATTGATCAGCCGATATTTGGCCAACCACAAATATTCCAGAGAGGTCTTTGGAACTTAAGGAACCTAATGTGACACTTCGGTTGAAAATAGGATTCCAACTGATATTGGCTTGACCTTCAATAGGCAACATCATTTTATCCAGATCAAATTGTGAGCACCAACGGCCAGGTCATCGGGGGGAGCTCTCGTGAAAATCGTCAGAGCATCTCATGTAATGAGTAACAAACTCATCCGAGGAATCAACCTGCCGAAGAATATCCGTGGCATCGTCAAATCAAATTCCTCCTATAAATCATTCCGTTGTTTTCTGGCATTCTAATTATGTTTGTTATTAATCCCTCAACTCCCAGCGATTTTATTTAGCTTTCGTCTTTGTTAGCGTATTGTGTTCGATTTTCAATATTGGCTTTTGAGAGATATTGAAGTTCAAAACTCCAATAGATATTGAAGTTCAAAACTTCCCCTCTCTTCCAATACATCTTACCTTAAACTTGTTAATGTTTCCTTTTCTAACTTATTTTATTTCCAGAAATTTGCTTGAGGTTTCTTAGGTGGATGGTGCCATAAATGACCACCACCACAAACAGCCGCTCAATCATTCGCCATCGGTTGCTAGGAAATGAGAAACAAGTATGGCCGGCTTCTCAGTCCGCTGTTGCTAATTGAATATTTTATTTATTATTCGGTTTATTAGCACATCCGAACATCCTCCATCCCAAGAACCCAACCGCCCAACTCATGCTGTAACCTCTATTTTGTGGTTATGCCAAGAAAAAGGCCACTAATAAATGTCACCTAGAAGCAAAATCAAAGCAAAAATAGGAGAGGACGGCATATGCATGAGAAAATAATAAAATAGACTTTTTCTTGTCTGCATTCGCACAACATTTCTTAAGTTCAATGCAAATGTTGTTGATTTACATACATGCAAGGGAATAGCATCAAAGCAAAACAACTACTGCTCAACCTCACACCGCCCCCTCACAAAAGGTTCTTATACCCCCTTGTCAACCCATCGGTCGCCGTTAGAGATATATAAGTATATGTATTTCATGGAAACACACAACTAAATCAAGGGGAAGAAACAGAAAAAAAAGCGGAAATATTTACTGAAATCTTGCTTTTATTTCCTTGTTACTTACTCTCTCTCTCTCTCTCTCCCTTTCACTTGCTCTCATATATACACCGCCTCTCTCTGTAGGTGAATCTGGCCAGAGAGTAGGTTTGGAAGGACAAACCAAAAAAAAAATCATAGCCCTAGAGAGAAAGAGAGCAGGACAAGTTGTTTTTTGTGATTTATTTCCCTTTTTTTGTTGTTGATATTTTTGAATTGGAAACTGATGATGATGATGCTGACGCCACCGAAGGGGGTGGGACGTTGAGCAGGAAGGTGTGATGGAAGAGCAGTGATGGTGTTTGGTGACGGCTTTGACAATAATGACGTTGTTGTTGTTGTTGTTGCTTTGTTGTCTGGTGGTGATTTCGTCTGTTTCTAAAATCGTTTCTTTTTTCTGGTCTTTTTACCCCAAAATTATTTCGTTTTTATTTCGATGACGCGAATTCATATCAAAACCAGACAAAAAGGCAAAGAATGAAATAAATTTGAATTTGTTTTTTTGTGTGTTGTTTTTGTACTAAAGAGGTGGGCGCGAGCGGATGGAATGTCAGGGCAATGCTGGCTTTTCAAGGGTTGCATATTTCGCGGATTCCTTAAGCGGGCTGCTAAGAAAGTTTTAGTGGGCAATACACAAAGTGACATTTTAATTTATTCCTCATTTATTGTATGTCTTAGAAAAAACGAAGAAGAAAAAAATGGAATGATGTGTGTGTCAAAGAAATTATTTGGGGTTGAAGTATATTTGTAATGGACCAAAAACGAACAGTAACCCAACCTTAGACAAGTTTTTAATATTTACAATCTAAAAGGGAAGCTGGGGGAAATTTTTATTTTATTTATAAATTTATTACAATAAAGAAATTGCAATAAACTAAAATAGAAAGGCTGTGGGCAACAAAGGCTATCCGCCCGACTAGGGAACAGGACTTTCCAACAAGAGGTGTTATTTTCGTATTCAAAGAAAAATTACACTTTTCGAGATAAATGATCGGATGTTTATCTTAATATATATTTACCCTCGACACTGATTCACTGATACACTGATTCCCTGATTCACTGACTCTGTCACGCAGTACGTAGGAATTTAAATAGGCATTCTATAATTTTTTTTTTTTTTTCCACAAAATTTTTTTTTTTCAAAAAAAATTTTTTTTTTCAGCAAAAATTTTTTTCCAAAAATTTTATTTTTTTTCGAAATTTTTTTTTACAAAATAGTTTTCTCAAAATATTTTTTACAAAATTTTTAAAATTAAGTAACAAATACTTTCTCAAGCAAATTAACGGGCGCCATAGGCGCATTACAACTTACTAGTTTCATAATAAAGAGGAAAGAATGCGGTTAATAATGAAAAACAACATCGGCCAAATGGCCACCATGACCATGCCTGCAGGACCATATCGTTTTCATGAAATTTTCCATAAACAAATCGCAAAGTGACTGCCCTATGTCCTCAATAGCCTCACAAATTCTCTGCGACAATTTTGCTAGTTGACCGGGAAATACCGGGTGATTCAAAATAATGCCTCTTATAACACCCTGTATAATAATAAAAATTTTGCTTAAATTTTATAAGCGGTTTTATAATCGATGAACAGATGTTATGTATCGATCTGTTTGTCGAGGGGTCTATCCAGAATTTGGCATAGTATCAAGATTTGATCGATTGTTGACTTGATTTTGGACACTCAACATCATCAATAATGATTTGTTGCGGGTTTCCTCGGTCTCAAACAAGCTAGAGAAATGTTGCTTCCCAATCCTCAACACTGGCGACTTGTCTGTCACCAGGTTCCCATTGTCATACCAGTAGACATTAGGGTGGAGTGAAAACATGTTTTTTTTTTAATTTGAAAAAGTTAACCTCGGAAAGAGATGTAGTCTGGGGTCCTAATGAGGGGAAAAATAAAGAAAAAAATTTTAAAAACATTTTAGGGGTCGCGCCACTCCCTCGAAATTTGGAAATTATCGCTATTTTGGCGTTGATTTTAGAAAAATCCTAAAAATTAACGATTTAACTTATTCGAAATTTAAAAGTTTGAGCTTAAAATTTTTAAAAATTTGTTTCTTTATTTTTCCCCTCATTAGGACCCCAGACTACATCTCTTTCCGAGGTTAACTTTTTCAAATTAAAAAAAAAACATATTTTCACTCCACCCTAATGTCTACTGGTATGACAATGGGAACCTTTTTCTTTATTTTTCCCCTCATTAGGACCCCAGACTACATCTCTTTCCGAGGTTAACTTTTTTTTTTTTTGAATTTCACTCCACCCTAGTAGACATGTCTTGATTTTGATTTTGTACTCGTTGCTAGAATTTTTGTCATCATTTCTATTTCCTCAATAACCTCACATTTCCAGCTTTCTATTTCTTTTTTCTTTCTTGGGAAAAGACGATCTTACTCCCTCTTCTTATCAGTGTATCGCTCGCGCTGCCACAGGAGCGAAAATCACCCTGTATCCAGTAGCGGCTTTAGATTCCTCATCGTACACCAGTGGTTCCTTTCTTGCCGCTTTCGTTAACCACTTTCTTCTTCGGCAGCTTTCCCAGTGTTTCCCTTTTCGCCGCTTTCTTCTTCAACGGCTTTCGTCATGGAGTTGTGTATGCGGTGCTGATATCACCGTGAGGAGGAGGGTTTGCCAGATGAGGATGAGATAAATTTGTGGACTAGACGAGTGAGCTCTAAGCCATGTAAAACATCTCTAGAAAAGGCGGCTTTAAAAAGTAGGTGCCGGTCAGTGAATACACAAATTATATCGCGACCAGCTCACTGATTCAAGGGAAGTTCCCCGTCTGTTCCATGTTAAGGGAAATACGGGGGAAAAAAGTATGTGAGAATGTTTTATGAGAATAACTCCAATGACGTTGATCTAATTTATATCACTGGCTGGCTAATGACGGTCCAGTGAATACCAACGCTTCAGACAGAAAGGCTTTGGACGACAACTACCACGGAAGGTGCAGACAGGGAAGGCCGTGACTCCGGTGGAAGAGCCATGGGGATTTGCATGCCATTTGCAAATCCTTGTTATGACGAATAGGAGAAGCCAAGCTGAAGACCGTGAAGAGCTGGGTAATATTTTGTTAAGCAGGCCAAGATCAACAGCAGATTGTAGAACCTACCTAAGTGAGTAATAAGGGGAGGTGGGTGTCCTATCCTTTCATGAGATCACGTAAGTAATAAAAGGAAGTGGGCAGTTTGTATTTTCTGGGTATTTTGTGGATTCAGTTGTAATCCCAGCCCAGCCTGTTTGTTCAACTTCTTCAATAACTTAGACACGAATCAATTGATTAATTCAGATGCTATCGACCATTCTACTACAATAGAACGACGAACTTAACCCTGTTCGTCCTTGTATGGTTTTTTTCCGAACTTTGACCTCTTTACGACGAATTCAACCGTTATGCCATTCCGGGAAACTCCATCAGAACGTAATACCACTTTTCTTTTTTGGAGAATTTTAGTATTTTATCTACCAAAAAAATGAAAACATTGATAAAAATAGAAAACAAAACAAAATCCACGTTAACATCGCAACAACAACTGACACACAAAATCGTGTTGCTGTTTAGAAAAACAGAGCAAAAAAAAAAACAACAAAATACGAAAAAAAACGCCAAAAATACAGCAGACAGCAGGAGGGAAATATCAACAGTTCGATTAGATTTTTTCTAAATTTATTTTATTGTCTGGACGCCGAGAAGCGTTTCTAGGAAGGGCTGGGGTGGGTACTTTGGTACACACACACACACACACACATGCAGGCAGACAACGCTATTTATTGTATACATGTGTATTGTTGTTGGCGCTGTAGAGTGTGTGTGATGGTAAGCACGGCATTGATATGTATTTCTGTGTGTGTGAGAGTTTATTTACTTTTATAATTCTATGAATATGTGTGTGTCTGTGTGTTGGTGTTTTGGTAGACAATCATCCAGACAGTGTTTGAATTATGCCAACAAAGAGCTACAACAACAACAACAACAACCAAACACAATCCACAACAGAAAAACTGCTGAGAAAAATGTGTACGAGTATTTGTGAACTGGCTGTCTGTCCTTTCATTCGTACCTCGTTTATAGCTTAGTCCACTTCATCCTCCGCCCCCTCCACCCCCACTCTTTTTCTGGTTCATCTCCGTCAGTCAGGTGAAATTCATTCATTTTGATTCCATGACTGTCTGTGTGTGTGTGTCTGTTTCGTGTTTTTTTTTTCAAATGTCGTTCATTGGCGTTTTTTTTATTTGGTTGGTTGCATTATTTTCTATTTTGACTAAATGCATTTAGTTTAAAAAAAATACACACACACACACACACTGTATGCTCAAGGATATACTCTGTCACACACATACACACATATACGTACATGTGTACTTTCACACACTTGGCGATTTGTTGTTGTTTTTTTGTTTCTGTTGGTGGTGAATGAAATAGAATTTGATTGTGTGTTAGTAGTAGAATTTAGAATATTTTAGCGTTTTTTTAAGCTGTTTATGTGGCCGTGTGTTTTGTTGTTTGTGTTTTTGTCATTCTCTGTGTGTGTGTGCGCTTTTTTTGTTTCCTCGTTGGTTTATGAACATATTGACCTTGAACATGACGATGACGATGGCGACGCTGCTATTGGCAGCCCCAAGAGTTGGGTTTGGAATGTTTGGAGGGGTGATATGTTTTCGGTGGCGCTAGAAAATAATATTTATTCACATGTTGTGGAATATGTGCTTTCATTTGGGGTCACTAAGTTAATTTGCCCGGTTAAAAGTGACACACATTTTGATCTTTTATAAACGTGAAAGGTGAAACGTGGCGCAAAAAAAAACCACACATGATTAAAGGAAAACACACACACTTCGTTGAAGGCTTTGGAGGTACCAATTGGCATGTGTATGTGTGTGCAACTGGTCCAAGTCACATTTGTTGCCAGACATTGAACAGTGAAGAAAAATAAGGCAAATTGCAAAATTTCACAGTCTATAATTTTTTTTTATACCGGGTTCTCCAACAAGAGGTGTTATTTTGGTATTCAAAGAAAAATGGAATTTTTTTGAGATAACTGATCGGATGTTTATTTCGTAATAAAGAGGAAGGTATGCCGTTAATAATCACCGTGTTACACACATTCTGTCCTATGAACCAAATTTACTTTTTCGGAAAGGGGATAAAAAATAAAAAATACACGTGTATCGGCGATTTTCATGTACACGTCAGAATGTTTTTTTTTGAAGTTTGAAGTATGAAGCTCTTAGTTGCCCGTGTGAAAGCCTTTGGACCGATTTTTAACCCTTTTTCAGTGATCCAAGCGAGCTGATTTTTTGCAGGCAGACTCGTGGAAATGTCTGTATCACGTCAAATGTTTTAAAAACAATTTTTATCAACTCTCAGATTTTCCCCAATTTTTATTATTTTTGAAAAAAAAAAATATTTTTTTCACTTTTCCTAGCATAACTTGAAGAGACTCCAAATTTAAACAACTTAAGCGTTACGAAAAAAAAATGTTTTTTGAACTGAAACCTTAAAAAAAACGATAACCATTTAAAAAAAAAAAATTTAGGAAAATTTGAGATTTGATAAAAATCTATTTTTTATCAAAAATCCGGAAACTTTTCCCGTAAAAGAGCAATGGTTTCGTTGCTTGTGCGGCATGTAGCGCCGTCTTGTTGAAAGTAAACGTTGTCCAGATCAATATCATCCAACTCCGACCATAAAAACTCATTAATCATCTCTCGATAGCGCAATCCATTCACCGTAACTGTTGATTCAAACCCGCCCGACCATAAACTGCAACAAACAGTCACAGGTTGAGGATAATAACTCGTGGGGTTTCCGAGCACCCCGATGCGACAATTTTGCTTGTTGACATAGCCACCGAGGTGGAAATGGGTCTCATCAGTCAAGATGATTTTTCGATGGAATTCCGGATCATTTTCATGCATTTCAAGGATCCAATCAGCAAAGACACGACGTTGTTGATAATCGGCCGGACGGCTTAAGTTCTTGTGTTAACTGAACTTTAGAAGCCTTAAGACCCAAGTCTTTATGCAAAATACGGTGTAATGACGTTTGTCCAATTCCAGAGAACGATGAGGAATGCACAATCTTGGGGTTTCTTCAACACTTTGGACTACAGCCGAAATACTCTCAGTTGTTCTTGAGCGACGTGCATGGGTTTTATTCTTCACATCACTAACTTGTCCCAACAGCAAACAAAATGTTGGCGTTTTTATGAAAAAAAATTTGCTTGTCCCTACTTTTCCCCAAATGTTTTGACCATTTGTGGGGTTTTGACCATTGTGTTTTTGTTTACTACTGCGGCCGGCAAGAATTCCTGAGAGAAGTTACTCTTGCGATGACATTTTTCAGTTTTTTTTTGGCTCTATGAAAAAATGCCCCCCAAAAACTGAAGAAATCTCATACAAAATTCATAATGAAAAATTCAAGATTTTTTTTTATTATTTTTGGTTAACATTAACAGCCTAAGCCACGTTGGCAAACGACAACGTTCGGTTCGCACGCTTTCTTAAGGACAATCAACTGATTTCAAAGTCTCTAACAGTCGTCAGAACGACAACTCAAAAAATCAGTAGCAACTAATTATTTTCGCTCTGCGACAAATGTCAAAAACATTCACTTGTGTTTCTTGTACTCAAAAACACAAATAAGAAAGAAAGTATTAAAAAAAAAAGAATAAAGTGGAAAATAAATGGTAAGTAAACGATTAATTATCTGTTTTATTAAAATATTTATTGTACGTATATCTATTTCCGCATAAAAAAAATCCAAAAAAAAAGGAAAATTCGGAGTTTGCCAGAGGAAAGCCAGTAGTCCAGCGGATGTGAATCCGAGAATTGATAAAAATCGTTTTTAAAAAATTTGACGTGATACAGACATTTCCACGAGTCAATCAAAAATCAGCTTGATTGGATCACTGAAAAAGGGTTAAAAATCGGTCCAAAGGCTTTCACACAGGCAACTAAGAGCTTCATACTTCAAACTTTAAAAAAAAAAAAATTCTGACGTGTACATGAAAATCGCCGATACACGTGTATTTTTATTTTCTATCCCCTTTCCGAAAAAGTAAATTTGGTTCATAGGACAGAATGTGTGTAACACGGTGTAATTAGTGCCTGATTCCATAAAACAAATTGGTTCGTTCATTACAAATCGTCTATGTTGGAAGCGTTATAAAATGGTTTTCAGAAATTATTCAATACTGGTTTTTAGATATTTATCATATATCGACATCACTGATAAAAAATCCATTTTATTGCGCTTTCAATTTTAACAATTTGTAAATAACTTCGAAACATAATGGCTACCACTTACAACCGAGATTGAGCGCATTGCTTTCTGTCTATGAGGTTTTCTTTCGACATCGTGGCTAAGGCTGTACATTTTCTGTTTTTAGGGCATTTTCCATATGAAGAATTGACAATGACAAATTCCCTAAGTTTTTATTTTTGTGGGAATTTTTCGTTTTAAAATTGAAGGTTTTAGAGAAATTATTTGGAAAAAAAATTATAAAATTGTCCAAGACTTGGAAATTAATAAATTAGATGTGTCTGTTATATTCTCATTTATGTGACACATTTTTCGTAAAAATAGCTCAACTCAACTTTCAACTTTTCGAGCAAAACACAATTTCTTTGGTTTGTATTAAATATTTTGACCCAGATTGGTCGCGAGAAAATAAGCCGTCTTTCCAGAAAAAAACCATACTAGAAGGCCCGACAACTTTCCCCCTCCTGGTCATCTAATGCTCACACCTAAATGGAAACGCACACACACACACAGATATGTATGTAGTACACCCGCCACTCATATAAACAATTACACAGACACAGAAACAATTACATACAATATGTACATCCTGTGTGTGTGGGTATGTTGTTGATGTGTTGTCCTTTTCTGTTTTTGTTTCAGGTGTTGTTGTTATTGTTGCCGTTATTGCTGTTGTTAATGTTTA
Source organism: Hydrotaea cyrtoneurina (assembly GCA_958296145.1). NCBI lineage: Eukaryota > Metazoa > Arthropoda > Insecta > Diptera > Muscidae > Hydrotaea > Hydrotaea cyrtoneurina. The sequence continues at coordinate 21,887,293 of OY282512.1, forward strand.
TGAAATAGACGTTTGTGTTAAATTTTAATTTTTTTAATTGTTATTTTTACGTCGTTTTTGTTACAATTTTGCACACATACGAACGTTGTGCGTATGAGTAATATTAAATCGCATACACTCACAATCACAGATATATTCAGGAACACTCATGAGTACATATATCTATTAATATATTGACTAATGGGATGTGGCGGCTGGGCGGTCAATGCATTGAAATGTCTCCTGCCGCTGTAATTAGATGAGCGACAACAGCAATAGATACACACTTTTTTGTTTTTGTAAAAGTCCATAGGCCATTCGAAGAGGCACGAATGAGAGATATGATACTGAAAGGGTAAAGGAGTTCCCAGGACGGGGTAATTCCAGATGAGGCGATGTGGCCCCAACTGGACTAATGCAACAGAGTATGAGCGTGAAAGGGGGCCTCTCGAATAGACTCTTGCCAACCAGGATGTCTACGCTGGGTGTGTTATTGTGATAATAAATTAATAAATTAGTAAATTAATAAATTAATAAATTAATAAATTAATAAATTAATAAATTAATAAATTAGTAAATTAATAAATTAATAAATTAATAAATTAATAAATTAATAAATTAATAAATTAATAAATTAATAAATTAATAAATTAATAAATTAATAAATTAATAAATTAATAAATTAACAAATTAATAAATTAATAAATTAATAAATTAATAAATTAATAAATTAATAAATTAATAAATTAATAAATTAATAAATTAATAAATTAATAAATTAATAAATTAATAAATTAATAAATTAATAAATTAATAAATTAATAAATTAATAAATTAATAAATTAATAAATTAATAAATTAATAAATTAATAAATTAATAAATTAATAAATTAATAAATTAATAAATTAATAAATTAATAAATTAATAAATTAATAAATTAATAAATTAATAAATTAATAAATTAATAAATTAATAAATTAATAAATTAATAAATTAATAAATTAATAAATTAATAAATTAATAAATTAATAAATTAATAAATTAATAAATTAATAAATTAATAAATTAATAAATTAATAAATTAATAAATTAATAAATTAATAAATTAATAAATTAATAAATTAATAAATTAATAAATTAATAAATTAATAAATTAATAAATTAATAAATTAATAAATTAATAAATTAATAAATTAATAAATTAATAAATTAATAAATTAATAAATTAATAAATTAATAAATTAATAAATTAATAAATTAATAAATTAATAAATTAATAAATTAATAAATTAATAAATTAATAAATTAATAAATTAATAAATTAATAAATTAATAAATTAATAAATTAATAAATTAATAAATTAATAAATTAATAAATTAATAAATTAATAAATTAATAAATTAATAAATTAATAAATTAATAAATTAATAAATTAATAAATTAATAAATTAATAAATTAATAAATTAATAAATTAATAAATTAATAAATTAATAAATTAATAAATTAATAAATTAATAAATTAATAAATTAATAAATTAATAAATTAATAAATTAATAAATTAATAAATTAATAAATTAATAAATTAATAAATTAATAAATTAATAAATTAATAAATTAATAAATTAATAAATTAATAAATTAATAAATTAATAAATTAATAAATTAATAAATTAATAAATTAATAAATTAATAAATTAATAAATTAATAAATTAATAAATTAATAAATTAATAAATTAATAAATTAATAAATTAATAAATTAATAAATTAATAAATTAATAAATTAATAAATTAATAAATTAATAAATTAATAAATTAATAAAATAACCCGAAGGTGCGTTTTAATAAAAACACCGAAAATTAAAATCTGAGGAAAACTAATTTATTGGTTTTATTCCACGTTTGGGTAAAATTGTGTTATACCTTCCCTCGCCCCCCTCCCCAACCATTTTTGCAGACCAATGAAAAAACCTATGGAGACCATTCTGTCTTCTCCCGCTCACAATCATTTCTATTCTATTTGACCAACCAGAGACACTTAATGACGATCCCATGGGCGTAGATAGTGTGAAGAGGGGTGAGCTTGATGGTGCAGGAAACTGATAAATAGTCCAAATACTCGTGTTTCATTGTAGCTCGGAATATTTGGATTGGCGGGAAAATGGTCTTACATTTAAATAACTTAATCTCCATTTTTATAATAGGAGCCAACCTCAATCTTAAAACTTGTTATACTTTTATGGGCCATTTACCGATTCCCAATAATGGGAACTCCTTTAGAAAAATATATGTATTTGGGCCAAATGTTTTTACTTTAGATTTAGAAAAATATTTTTGTTAAAAGAATTCTATCAGAATCTCATAAATCAAAAGCAATAGATTGGACAAACTGTCTCTTAATTTTAGGTCAGATGCTTGAATGAGTTTTGCCACACTAGGTTAAGGATGGCAAAAAAAATTGCTGTTGAAGATTTCCATTGTTGACAACACCTAATCAAATTCGAGAAGCAGAAATTCAAAATTGGATCCATAAAATTATTTTTTTTTTTGCTTATTTGAGGAATGACGAAAATTTCCAAATAAAATATTTTTTTGATGCCCAGTGTTATCGTACATAAGAACTAAATCCGTCCTTAGTGAGGGAGGGTAATCTGGATCGAATTTCGCTAATGCGCACACAAAATCCTTTAGATGTCTGATCAAAGAATTAAACCACTTTAAAATCATTTGATCAGGAATAAATTGTCAAAGGGACGTAGAAGAATTTTAAAGGAAAAAATATTCAAAATGTATTACACAATTTCCGTCTTTAAAAACAGATCAGCCAGAATTGAGTGAAACCAGGAATTAAAAATTGTATCCATAATGATTTTGGGAATCACGGAAAAGAAATTTTGTAGTTTTCGTTTTTTTTTGTTGTTGGCTAGGTTAGTGGTCCATAATAACAAAATCCTTACTTAATTAAGCCCTTAGGAAGCGGGATATCTCGACCGATGCTTTTTTGATGATTATACAAAACCCTAGAGATTCCTCTAATGGATTAAACGGCAAACATCCGTTTTAAAATCATAATGATCAGGAATAAATTGCCGAATTGTTTCCAAAGGAACGAAGGGTAATTTTGAATTAAAAAAAATTTAAAAAAAAATTTTAGAAGATATAGAAATATTCCAAATTGTGTCCATATTTTTTTTTTTCCTGATTTTAGGAAACTTTTTACCTCAGGGCTTACGAAAAAAAAACTTTTTAGCAGACGAAATATTTTTAGTTTTTTTTTGTGGTGGAAGGCCGTGGTGTGGTAGGTAGTGTGTGCGACTATCACACAAAAGAACCCGAGTTCGAAACCGGGTAAGACCATCAAACATTTTTCAGCGACTGTTTCCACCTTGTAAATGTTGGCGACTTTACGAGTAAGAGAGCAATCTCTAAGCCCTGTAAAACTTCTCTAGAAAAGCATTAGCCTAGATGTTCCACGTCTGTTCCTTCATGGAATGTTAAGGGAAATAAGTAAGTGTAATGGTCCATAATAAACAAGTCGTTGCTTAAGTAAGCCCTTAGGGAGGGGGGAGGTGAATGATGGGTGGTATGTAGAACGCGTGTTATTGAGATTGCCTCAAAGGATTTAACGGGTTCCAAGCGGCCGAATTGTTTTTAAAGGGACAAAGGGAAATTCCGAAAAAAAAAAAAAATTAAAACTGGCCTGAGTTATGTACAGACATACATACATATGTACATTAGGGTGTCCAAAAACCTTCGTGATGGACACTCAAAGTAAGGAATTACCCAATACACCAACCACTGCCTTAGGTATTACAATGGCATAACGGCCATAACTTTGAAACGATAAAAGTAAAATTAATATATTTTTTCTTTAAATTACTTAGAATTACTTATCGCCTATCGAACTGCATCATTACTTGTTGACACTTTCATGGAATTTTAAAAAGTTATAAAACGTTTTTTTTTTACTGTTTACGTAAAATTTCCCAAAACATGTTATATATATATATATATATAGCAAACGATGAAAAAATGTCAGAACTTATGATTTATTAACATGAAATTAAAGCTCCAAAATTTTTCTTTAGAAATAATAATGACTTAAAGACCTAGAAAATGTTTGTTATTGAGCAACTTGTGCTTGAAATATGAAAAATCTCCGAAAACCCGATTTTGTTGCATACAACCGGTTTGCGGCACCTTTAAACCTTTTCCAAAAAATCCGAAAAAATCCTCAAAAATACTTTGGACCATAAGCTATCAAAATTAGGAATACGATTTTCTTTTTTGGACACCCTAATGTACATTCGTATATGTATGTGGGTTGTGTATGTATGTAAGAGCTACAAATGCAGAATGATAATTAATTGCACTCTCTATGCATAAAATAGATTAAATTAATCAGAAATGCATACAAAAAAAAACTTCCAATACAAATGCATATGTACAGACACACACACGTATACACACACATTCGAGCATTTGTCTATTTTGCTGTTAATCGTTTCTTCCTACACCACGATTTGTTTTGTAGTTGTTGTAAAGCATTTAAATAGCAACAACAACAACATTGTCATTTAGTAAATAGAATTATATAAAACAATTGTACATTATGTATGTACACTTCTACTTCTGCTTCTCTACTCCACTCCACTCTATTCTACTCTTCTATTTATTTGTATTTGTATTTTTTTTCTTGTTGGTTTTGTTTTATATATATATATTAATCATATTGTTGTTGTTATTGTTTTATAAAAGCCATGTTTAATGCCTTTTTGTTGTTGTTGTTGTTATCCCGTGCATATGATTAATTGTAGGTGTGCGTATGAGGCGGCGGCGGCGGCGGCAGCAGCGTAACCGACGTTAACGGAAATGCCCCATGCACGATTTGTATTAAATGCGGCGAGAGGAAGGGCGAAGAAGAAGAGAAAAAAAAAGGATTTTAACTAATTAACATTTATTGGTTTAATAATACAGAATTCATGGCGTTGTTTGTTATTTTTTAGATTGTTTTTAATTAATTACAAAAACGTTAATGCTGCGTTGTTGTTTTTTGTTTTTTTGTTAATTTTTTGAAATTTGTTTTTAAATTCAATTTCTTTTTTTTTTTTTGGCTTTGTCGTAAATATTACCCAGCTTTAATTAGTTTTTTTTTCTTTTTTACTTTTGTTGTTGTTAGTTTCAATTAATAATTTATTTACTAATAAACCATGTTGTTTGTTTATGTTATTATCAAAATTTCATATATTTTTTTTTTTTGCGCGAAATAAAAACTTTCATAAATATTTTATGGATTTTTAATTAATACACTTTGCATAATATATTTTTGTTGTTATTGTTTTTTTTTTCGTGTAAGTATTTTGAGTAATTTAAATTTTTTTGAAACTGTTGCTATTAGCAATTAACCAGATAACAACAAGAAACTCCTGGTTTTTTTTTTGTTGCATTAGGATTTAGGCCATTGATGTCGTCGTTGTCTGCGCGTTGTTGTTATTCGCACGCTTGTCTTTGATTTACTGATCTTTTGGTTTTCAAAAACATTCGCCCTGAGTGTGCGAAACATGAATGCTGCCATGGCGCTCTGCCTGCTCGGTTTGCCTTTTTGTTTTTGTAAAATTATATTTGCCCCTCTACCCCGGTTGGATATTTTTTTGCAGTCATTGTATGGTCATGTCATACCATGACCAAAAACTATCTCACATTTTAATATCATATCATATTATGCAGACACCCACCCACACACACACGCACACACACACACACACACACATACCATTCATACATATGCACTCACATAATATTATCCTTATTAACTCGAACTCACAGTCACATACACTCGCACCCGCACACACACGCACATGAAAGCCTACACTTGCCATCACACTTAGCCATTCCGGGCAATACACCTGCACTCACACTTGCAGCCATATTAGTCAAGTCCTTACATACACCTACACACACAAGCACCAGCAGCAGCTGCACCACCACCACAATCACTACTATCACAAAACTGATTTTAATTCATGTGCTTATTGTTTACGTATTATTGCATCAGTTTGCATATGTATATGTTAATGAAAGGGTAATGATTTCGGCATGACAGTATTTGAGATATTGCGAACAGACTTCGAAATTATTAGGCTCTGTTGGATGTCAGGGAGGAAATGAATGATCTCAGCTTGAACTAAGTTTTTTAAATTGTACATTTTTTTTTCGATTTAAATCAGGAGTTTGTCTTCCAGCCAGTCGCGATTCGTATTCCGGTAAATAACTCATCTAAGTCAGAGAACATCTTTTCTAGCAAAAACATCAGCTCTTCAGAGCGTCTTTAAATTGTTGGATCCTTTCGGTTTCCATGCAAATTACAGCCTGCACTTTGATTTCATGGAAGCTCTCCATCTTTTTTAAAAAAAAAAAAAAAAAAAAATTTTAAAAAAAATAATAAAAAAAAAATTAAATAAAAAATTTGTGCTAAGTTGGTTAAGGGAAATAATCCAGTAAATTTCATTTCATTTATTAAGACAATGGTCATAAATTCCTTACGGACTCGCCGTGTATAAAATAATTTGGTCACAGCGTCCTTTAAGGCCCATTGTGATACCAGGGAATGCTGTGTTGCCACGATAATCTACAACCCATATCGACCTGCGTTGGTTGCGTTGCCATGAGTCTAGTAAATCTCCTATCGAGCATCGCGAGATATACTCAGATATTTATGTTCCATTTGATTCGATGACTTCCTGTCAAATCAAACTGTTTTTCCGGCGAAACCTCTGAGAACGTTTATTTTGATCTCCGGTGTATCTGTGTGGTCCGAGAAGAGTTGTGGTATGAACAATTCAAATCACCTGAAACATAAAGCCAGGCCTGAGTTCTACGAGGTGTTGGACGCTATCGTTCGCTTCCCCATCTCCACAGCTTCTGCAGTGGTCAAAAGCCGTGACCCCCAGTCAGGCTAACTGTGAACCTATCAAACAATGGTTAAGCCGTGACCCCCAGTCTGGTGCAACATTTTGATTTTCTCACGTTTCCGTTAACCCTCTAACCCACTCCTTTAGAGGCACATTCTTATATAGATTTAGAACATTTGGGGGTTAAATTGACTAACTGACAAATGCTATGTAAGGCAACTCTAAACATCAGATATTCATCAAGTGGCAACGCTGTAGCACACTCAGCTGTTCAGTTTTTTGTTATTTGGGAAGAGAGATACATAGAGAGAGAGAAAAACAGCTGGAACCGATGAAAAACGTCAGCGCTGGAAAATGTTTACACTTCTCGACGGAACAACAAAAGAGGAGGAGAAAAATAGAACCTTGACAATTTAATATTTATTTCAGTGTACAAAATATTAACAGCTGATGCTGGTATTTTTCCAGAGGTACAAGTAAATCGTCAAGTGAAATCAAAAATCCCAAAATCGTGTGTTTTGATTGAAAAATGGTAAAATAACCCAAAAAAAATACATATCTGAGGCTAAATTGTACACAAAATTTACAATTTTATAGGGGAATTCCACGAAGACATAAAAAGGATAGTGTATAAGTCTGACAAAGCTGTTAGCTTCTCCTCTAAAGTTATGTAAAGGGTTGCCCCAAAAACCAAAAAATGAAATGTTACCTAAAAATTATGAAAAACTCCCCAATTTTTTTGGGGATATTATCATAGAGAATTTTTTTTGTAGTTTTTTTGGGAAACATTTTTTGTAGAATTTTTTGGGAAAATTTTTTTGTAGATTTTTTGGGAAAACCTAAAAATTATGAAAAACACCCAAATTTTTTTGGGGATATTTTCATTATGAAAAATTCTCAAATTTTGTAGGATTTTTTTTGTGGGGGGCATTTTTCCTTATGAAAATTTTCCGCAGTTTTCATAAGGAAAAATGCCCCAAAAACAAAAAAATGAAATGTTACCTAAAAATTATGAAAAACTCCCCAATTTTTTTTTTAGGGATATTATGATAATGGAAAATTCTCAAATTTTGTAGATTTTTTTGAGAAAATTTTTTTGTAGATTTTTTTTGGGAAAACCTAAAAATTATGAAAAACACCCCAATTTTTTTGGGGATATTTTCATTATGAAAAATTCTCAAATTTTGTAGGAGTTTTTTTTTGTGGTGGGGCTTTTTTCATAGAGCCGCTAATGTGCGTACTTTAAAACCAAAAGTTGAACTTAAAATTCTGAAAGGACCATGATAATGAGAATTTATTTCAATTTCCAAATAAACCCCTAGGTTAGGTTAGTTTCGGAAGATGCACCTTCACTCGGATACCCATAGCGTCCATTGTGAATCCCTTCTATACAGTTGAAGAAAGTGGAGTTATACAAACTGATGATTGTATAGACTAAATGTGGAAAGATTATGTAAGAGTCACCGGCGTACTGTTTTGTGTTAAGTCCGCTGTCGCTTCAGTTAGTATTGGGTAACCGCATCCCCTGTCGTACATCCATCGAATAAACCCTTTAATTCATTCTAGTAATTTAAAGTTTACGTTCAAACCACTTTTGCGAATATGATTTATGTCTTCACCCCACTAGAACACACCCTGCTCACACCACGCTTACAGGGGCACACACACACATACATACACGCATATCTTCTGGGTAGGCCAACAAGTGTGTGAGCGATTAGCTTAAGTCAAGCCTGTCCGATATGTCCTTATGTTGTTGTTATTGTGTTTTTGCAAACTTCATCGTGAACACATCACATCTGCAGCTTGTTTATGATGTCCGTTCCTTCATTGATGCCCTTTTTACCACCCCCCTTCACGTATTCCTGATGAGCTGGCCTCATCCCTCACCGGCTCCAACCAACCATCGCCTACAAATACTCCCACCAGCCTACGAGCAGTACCTGCATGACTCGGTACAGAGTGTTTAAATACGTCGATTTATAATTCATAACTTCATAAACGTACATTTGACGCCGCATCTGACTTCAGGGCGCCGTCGTCTCTGTTTGTCCTTTTGGGTGTTTTTACTGTTCACAGTGTATCAAATTACGGTTGGAAAGACACCACACATTGGCCGGGCATGGGCTTGATTTAATCTTATGATCTTTTGTGTGGTCAATCAGTCGATTAGGTGAAGATTCTTGTGAGATTTGCTCACTTGAACATGTGAACTTTTGGTTGGTGTTAATTGTTTGGGGAGAGCTGAGAGCTTAATGCAAAGGAGGACGATTTTGTCGACCGAGGAAGTTTTTGTCGACCGAAGCCGTATGTCATTCTACCGTGACAGTGTTCGGATTGTGATTGTGGTGACAGTGATACGTGTATGGGATATAAAAAATCAAATGAAACCTGTGTTGTACCGCTCTGATTTACACTAAAATCCTTCCCGAAACAAAAATAATCGGATAGTAAAAATTGACCTTTATACAGAATGACCCCAGAATGAAAACTTATTTTTGTGCTATGCAGCGAAATTATATTTTTACTAGTAAGTTGTAATGCGCCTATGGCGCCCGTTAATTTGCTTGAGAAAGTATTTGTTACTTAATTTTAAAAATTTTGTAAAAAATATTTTGAGAAAACTATTTTGTAAAAAAAAATTTCGAAAAAAAATAAAATTGGGAAAAAAAACATTTGTGGAAAAAAAATTTTTGCTGAAAAAAAAATTTTTGTTGAAAAAAAAAAATTTGTGGAAAAAAAAGTTTGCTGAAAAAAAAAATTTTTGTGGAAAAAAAAATTTTGTTGGAAAAAAAAGTTTGCTGAAAAAAAAAATTTTTATGGAAAAAAAAAATTTTGTTGAAAAAAAAAAAAATTGTGGGAAAAAAAAAATGTTGTTGAAAAAAAAAAAATTTGTGGAAAAAAAAAAAAAATTCTAAAAAAAATTTTGGTAAAAAAAAAATTTGGGGAAAACACAATTTCTGTACAAAAAAAAATATTATTTTTTTTATTATTATTATTTATAGAATTATTATAGAATGCCTATTTAAATTCCTACGTACTGCGTGACAGAGTCAGAGAATCAGTGAATCAGGGAATCAGGGAATCAGTGAATCAGTGTCGAGGGTAAATATATATTAAGATAATTTTTTACATGTTTTTTTTTAGTTGTTATCGGAATAGTGGACTTTTTGTTGACCATTTGAAATATATTTTTCCCCATTTTAATCATTCTAACGAGATGTTCGAGCGATAAGTTTCCGTGCTATGGGCGGTAGTTCTCTGTGAGATCTGAAGAGAATTCAAAGAAGACAGACTGAATCGGACGCTTTCGCCGGCCACTGCGAACACAGTAGCACAGTTTCCAACTTTAAAATGTTGAACGAATTGAGACCCCCAAAATGTTAAAGCTTAGGATGGCACCTAGCTGGGTTTTGAATAATTAGCTAAGGTGTTTTTTTAATTCATTTCTGAAGTTTTCGACTGGAATTGGATTTTAGTACAATTTTGGAAAAACATGTACTGATTAAGTCTATATCTCGTAAACTATTCGAAATATTGCGTGTACTTTTTGGGAAAAATTGTTGGCTCTTAATTAGATCTACTAATTTTTTCTTGAGATAAAATCAAAAAAAAAAAATCAAAAACTGTCAACAAAATCGTAAAATTTTCTCATATTTTTCTATGGTTTTTCACCCTTATTCCATATGCAGTTGTAACGTCCTGTTAGGATAATGAACTACAAAAATCTTAGAACGACACTGAGCCCTCACTTTAACAGCCGACTGTAAACAACGAAGATACAAAGAACAACTTAAAAAGACAAGGTGGCAAAATAAGCAAAAACATTTTTAAAAATGTTTATTCTGGGATTATCGACATACCTCCATAGCAAGACTTTAACGAGCCAACATTTTGGAGATTTTTGCAGCGACAGACCAAAGCCTCTGCTGAGTATCGAACACCAAACCCCCACGCTATCAACTCTCCTACATTTTATTTATTTTACGGGAAATGTAAGTAAATAAAACTCCGAGTCGGAGTTGAGCAAATTTTTCAACTCTAGACAAATTTGTCAGACTACGACTCTAAGACTTACAGTCCACAGCCCTGGTAAGTACCAGAAGGGGGTACTTCAGGTCAATGACTTCAAAAACAGAAAAGTTGATCGCTTTAAGACAAACAAAATCGATGTATCACACCTTAAGATCCAACTGTAAATGCAGAAGATAAAGGATTTAACAACAAGAGGTGTTATTTTGAATCACCCGGTATTTCGGTAGCTGTCACATTTATTCTTTGACATTTGACAAGTAGAAACTACTAAAAATTGTATCAAACAGTTTTGGGGCCCATTTTTTTTCTCATGTGTGGTCAGCATTTTGGGAAATATATGTTTTTTTTTGTTTGGGGTACAGTGAAACTCTTTATACTGTACAGTGGAACTCCTTCTACTGCCTTGAACTGTAAGTCCCATGTGGGATTTATTCTGAGGATTCCTCAAAAAACTCTGGTATGGTTTATGTTTGTCGTTATAAATCTCCCAGAGCTGTAAAGCTCTTCTAGACTTCTTGACCCTATTGAAAAAGTTCCGATAGTAATTTCTGAGAATAACTGAACTCTATTCGATATTATTGTTGTCAATAGACCATTATCTATGGGAGATTATTAATTTCAAACAAACCTAGCATTGCAATTTATAAAAGTCTACCTTCATTTTTGAAATTAATTACGAAATTGTATAAACTTCCTTATTAGGTGGCCGGATATTTAAGAAAAGATAATTGACACCCAACGAAACTAAAATTAACTTTTGTCTACGCGGATAAGTTGGGGGGCAAATGACAAAGATAAGCGATAACAAGTAAAACGTACAATTGAACAAAACGGAAGTGAGTTCTTTTGTTGCCTCTCCCACACCAGGATTGATTTTAAATACGAATCGCACTGAAATATAAGAAGGGACATTCATACATATGAACATTTACAATTAAAGTGGGTTTTAAAGTATTTCCAAAAAAAAACAAAATATAAAAAATAATTGAGTAAAACTGTGGCGTACTCGAATAACGCTGTAGGCACTACAGGGTTCGATTATCGGATTCTGGTCTGTCGCTGCGGGCTCTATGGGCATAGGGTCCTTTATTTTTTAGAATATAAATCTTCTTTATATCGAGATTATTTTTCTACTTAAAAAATCAATTCCATACTTTTAGGAATTTAGTTTTGCTTGAAATTGTCCCTATGTCAATACAAACTGTAATCCGATTGTATGGAAAAATGGTTCATAATAAAAATAATCAATTTAGGAAATCACTGGAAATATGAAGAATTGAAAACTCGCTATACTCGCTGTTGGTTCTCAGTTTATTACGGGCGTATGAATTTAATTGTAAACTATTATGTTACTAGTAAGTTGTAATGCGCCTATGGCGCCCGTTGAAATATGGAAAAAAAATTTGTTGAAAAAAATTTGTTCAAAAAAAAAATTTTGTTGAAAAAAAAATTTTGTTGAAAAAAAAATTTTTGTGGAAAAAAAAAAATTTGGAAAAAAAAATTTTGTAAAAAAAAAAATTTTGCTGAAAAAAAATGTTTGTCAAAAAAAAATGTTTGTCAAAAAAAAAATTTGGGGAAAACACAATTTCTGTCCAAAAAAAAAATATTATTTTTTTTATTATTATTATTTATAGAAAATTATAGAATGCCTATTTAAATTCCTACGTACTGCGTGACAGAGTCAGTGAATCAGTGTCGAGGGTAAATATATATTAAGATTATACGCACACATTTCCTAAATTGGGACAACTCAAAATTTATCATTTTTGAATTTACTTATTAAGCACACACATCAAACAGAATCAGTTAATTATTTTGATATTTCCTCACTATTTTCTCTGTCTTCGAAATTCAGCATTTTTTAAGAGAAATTGATTTAATGCGTTATCTGCACAGGTACGCGCTTTAAAATATTAAAATATAGGGCGGAATAGCATCTGCTGATGAGCCGATAGGTAAAGAATTTCCGGCAAAATTAGCTACAAAAATCGAGGATGGTGGCTATAGACAGGATCAGGTATGAAAGGCGGTCTTTTCTGGATATGGGCTAGGCTGGCCAACGATCCAGTGACCTTTTCATTCCATTCAGGAATGGGATGTTAGTTGGAAGTTCCGTATAACGCAAGGTGGAAAATAGAGACCTCCCATCGACAACAATGGTAAAGGAAACAGAATGATCTATTCTGCAGGGAAGTAATCGTCTACAATTGCACTGGCCAGCGGAAGTGTGTAAACCGGTTAGTTTCCGTAAAAACATTGGGAAACCAATGCAAAAAAAAACACTGAAAAGTTAAGAGCTTTGTAGCTTTGAAATCAGGTCGAATATTTATACAGATTCTCTGTCAAATATGATAGGAAAATAGAATGTGTAAGAGTTTTTTTTTTCAATTTTAATGAGTCGTTTTAGTGATATATGATCATTATGAAAAGTTTTTCGATGGTAGGACCTCAGAAACTTCCTCAATCTGGAGACATGAGAATATATCTTACAACAGGTCCGTCGGCAGGAGACTACATGCAACGTAGGCCATTTCGTTGCAGGCTACGGATGAGAGAGCGGTCTGTAGCAGGTGACTAAGAACAGCGGAGGGGCAAGAGACTACAAATTACAGAGAGGACTGTAGCCGGAGACTACTAACGACAGAGGGGCCTGTAACAGGAGACTACTAACGACAGAGGGGCCTGTAGCTGGATACTACGAACGAGAGAGGGACCTGTAACAGGAGACTACTAACGACAGGGGACCTGTAGGAAGAGACTACTAATGACAGAGAGGCCTGTAGCCGGAGACTTCTAACGGCAGAGGGGCCTGTAACAGGACACTACTAACGATAGAGGGGGCTGTGGCAGGAGACTACGAACGACAGAGGGTCCTGCAGCAGGAGACTACTAATGACAGAGGGCCTGTAGCAGGAGACTACTAATGACGGATGAACCTGTAGCAGGAGACTAAGAACAACAAAGGGGCCTGTGACAGGAGACTAGAACGATAGAGTTGCCTGCATCAGGAGACTACTAACGATAGAGAGACTACTAACGACAGAGGGGCCTCTAAGAACAACAGATGGGCCTGTAACAGGAGACTAGAACGAACAAGTTTCATGTAGCAAGAGACTACAAACGATATTGGCGCCTGTAGCAGGAGATTACTAACGAAATAGGGGCTTGTAGCCGCAGACTTCTAACGACAGAGCTAGTAGTATCCTGCTACAGGAGACAACTAATGTCAGACGGACTTTTAGCAGGAGACTACCTTTGGTATTATGCGGATCTGTAGTAGGAGACTACATTGAAAAGGTAGTTGATGAGACTGACAACACACGGACATTTGAAAGGCGTAACTTAAACTGTGAAAAAATTGGTAGTCAGTAAAAATTCGGCATAGGTTTTTCTTTTTTATTTTCTGCTTGAATGATTTCCCTTTTTTTTAATATAAAATTTTAATTAACAAAACCCGCAGGTGAGACCCTTGGGCAGGGGACGAAAGTGAAATTCGGGCAGTGCCAGTTATGTCGCCCTCACGGCACTGTCCTAAGTTACCTAGTATTAGATCTATAAACAAACTTCTCTCTGCAGCTTATTCTTTTTGGTAACAGCATACAATTATACGTACATAGTTGTACTGCTCTCCTAAGATAGAAAGTCACCACTTCATTTCGGCAGTTTTGAGAGATTTAGGATTTATGTTTCGTATCTTTCGCGCCTTAAAATTAAATATTATTGAAAATCCTCCTTGGAGGCTGTTGGCTCCGAATTCCTGTTCGTATTGAATATCGATCCGTGTGATCCTATGAAATTCCTCAATCTGACGAGATCTGGATATGAGTAACCGCGACAAAAGACAGGCCACAGTGGTGTGGTAAATCTTGTCCCGAGACACTGCTTGACACCCCCCATTGCTACTGGGGCGGCCAAACAATCGGGGATGAAGTGGAAACTGTACAACAGACTACAATGAATGCTGTAAAACTCGAGAACTTAGAAACTGTACAACTGACTAAAATTACTACTGCTAAACTCAAGACCTTTTAAAATCTGCTACAAAAATGCTTTCAGGTCGTTAAAATCCTCCAGAATCGAGGCTGGTATAAGAAACTTAATCGACGAATTTGAGTCAGCTGGCTCGGTTAATCTCATAAATAGAACATCAGTGCCTAATCGTACAGTTTGTTTAACTGAAACTAGCGCAGTTGTAAGGGAAATCATATAAAAAGATAAAAATTTTATTAATTGTATGGCACCAGTGGTCCAGAATCAAATTACATCGGCCCAACGATATTTTTTAAAATAGTTGCTGCAACTAAACTATATTCGGTACAAACACAATGTGATTTTGATTTTTTGTTCCAGAATCAAATTACATCGGCCAAACGATATTTTTTAAAATAGTTGCTACAACCAAACACATTTTATAATAAAAAAAGAATAGTTGGGAACAATAGGTCGTCAAATGTATGAGATACAGTTCGGCAATGTCGAAAAATCCAATTAAATGTTTTCAAATTAAAAAAAAAAAATTATATGAAAAAAGGAAATTTTGTATGACAATTACGTCAAATGTGTAAAAACCTAAAAACAAAAATATAAAAAAATGTGGCCCTCCTAAAATCCAAAAAAAAAAGAAAACGAAAAGTGATTAACTTAGAAAATATTTCTTAAATATAGCCAATTATACGATTTGAAAGAATAGTACCTTTAATTAATCCCTCACTCCTTGTGTACAATAAGTTTTTTACAGAACTCAAAAATGTTTACTCCATCAAAAGTTACAGACGTTTGGCCGATATTATTGGATCCTGTGCGATGTTTACAGCAACTTTTTTTTGGAAAAAGGAAGTAGGGCGTTTGTGCAACATAGTGAATTCTACAGATACAGATTGGCTCTTAGGCCGTACAAGGTTCAGTTGGAGTAAGAGACAACCCTCAGCAGCGTGGACAATTTATTAATTAATTTTTTTTTTACTAAGGAAATCCTTGACTTTGATGTCATTGGTCAGTTTTTCTTTGAAAATGAAACTGGAAATGAGCTTACGATATCGTGGCCTGATGATAACTTCTCTGGTTTCTGGTAGGTGCAACATTCCACACATTCCAACGAAACAATAATTTTTAAGGTCAGCAAAGTTCCGGGGAAGCTTCACTTCATCATTGTCTTTTTGATGGACACTCAGGGGAGGCCCCCCTGTGAATATCATTCCCAGTGTAATCTATAAAAAATTAGGGCATTGAAGGGAGGAAAGATGGAGTAGTGTTTGTTGAAGAGGGAATAGGAGTAGTGTTTGTTGAATTCGGTAATGTTATAGCAGGCAGGAAAAGGTTTTTTACACATTTGACGTAATTGTCATACAAAATTTCCTTTTTTCATATAATTTTTTTTTTTTAATTTGAAAACATTTAATTGGATTTTTCGACATTGCCGAACTGTATCTCATACATTTGACGACCTATTGTTCCCAACTATTCTTTTTTATTATAAAATGTGTTTGGTTGTAGCAACTATTTTAAAAAATATCGTTTGGCCGATGTAATTTGATTCTGGACAACTGGTGCCATACAATTAATAACATTTTTATCTTTTTATATGATTTCACTTCCAGCTGCGCTAGTTTCAGTTAAACAAATCTGTCGTCCGGTCAAGCGGCCATTTGACAATGAACGGATGAGAGTCTGTGGATAGACGAGTATACCGGCTAAATGTTCTAAACTCAGAGATCAGACGACGGGTATTTGACAAAGAGATACCACTAAAATATGTATAACCTAGTTTTTGTGGGGCCATCTTAAAGACAAAATGTATTCAAATAAACCAGCAAGAATTCAAGTTCGAAAGACAACAATCGGCGTTAATTGGCAACAACAAAAAAATCAAAACAATTTTGATGAAATGTCATTGTAAAATTCACTCATACGGGCCACATTTACGAAAGATTATTTATTCAATAATTGTTTTTAATTTCATTAAAAATATTATTCCTCTAAACGGCCAAACCGAAATCTTTTCAATCAATATTGTTTTACGATATTAAACACAATTAATGAAGACATCCTCCTAGGTTAATTGTAGACCCTTTATTGCAAATGTTTGTCCGAGTTGTCTTTAACAAGGGGAAACTTATACCAGAAGCACTCTGTACTACACATGTGAGAAATTACTCCTAAAAGTAGGCATTCATTTTGTTATCTTCTTCAAGGAATTACTTATTTTGTGTCCCCTCCCCCACTTTTTGAATATTGGATATTCGGATAATACTTTGTTTTTATATAATTTCTGTTCAATGACATTTCAGGGATTATCGGAGAATAATTTATTATCTGCCGCCTAAGAGTAGGCTTGATATTTTGCATTTCCTCTTAAACATTTCAAGGTAAGCAATTAATTATTCAATCTATTGTATTTGTTGCATAAAGGCAGCCGTTTTTCCTCACACGCTTTATTTCGCCTGCCAGTATGCTACGTTTGTAGTTTCACACCTTTGAATTATTTCCATAACTGTTTATTAATTGTTTATTGTTTGGGAGAATATTAGGTTTTGAGAGAAGTGTCACGTTTGTTTCTTCAAGAAATGTAGACTTCTCCGAATGCACTCCCTACAGTATGCTTTACGGTAGTGTTTCCTCTTGAACGCTTAAAAGTAGGCAACTGTATATGTACACGTTTTTTCTTTTTCTTTTTCTTTTCTTTTTCCATTCAACACATGTTTTATTTTTTTTTTAAAGAGGGAAAACAACAGCTAATCAGCTGGTCTGAAGACAACAAAATCCAAACAATGCCACACTCATACAGACACACAGACACTGCCATTGCCTTAGACAATAACATTACACTCATATGTGGCGAGGAGCAGAGCAAAACGAAGAAATTCCCCCGAAGACGGTGTAGGCAAAAAATGCGCTGCTGTTAGACCTTCTGAAGACAGAAAAAAAGCGAAAGAAAACCAAGCAAAGAAGAAACGCGAGAAATGAGGAAAAAGGCAAAATAAAAATCTACACACACAGCATGAGTTTCACACATACTCCAAGATATGTATCGACAAACGCGGGATATTTCACACACACATACACGTGTCAATAATATAAGATGCAGGCTGGTAGAGACGCCTTAAGGAATATGTAGACTAACACATGGGCAATTGGAGACACAGAAACACACACATACACAGATATGTAGTAAAGCACAGCATCTCAGTAAATGCCCGAGAAAGATGTGAACATAATTTTGCAATTTGACTTTAAAGTCCCAGAGAAAACCCCAAAGTCGCCAAGGCAGGATATTTTTTGGAGTTTATATTTAAAGACATTATATTCCCGATAAATATGTATTTAAGGCACGGTTTATTCACTTTCACATTAACAGCTGCAGCCACATGTAGACATGAACATGAACATGGACACGGTCACATGTTTGCTCTCATTTCTTTTCTTACTACAAAGGACTCTAAACGTTTGCTTTCTTTGACATTCGTTTTGTTTTTCATTCGTTTTTTGTTTTTTTTTCTTCTTTTCTTCTGAGTATGTGTATGTGTGTGTGGACGTATGTTTTCTTTAAGGAATCCCCCGTATTAATGAAACAAGCGCGCTTTTTTTTCCTTGTCCCCCTCCTCCCATCGCACATTCCACTCACGATGTGTTATCGATGTTGGCGTTGTTATTGTTTTGGTTTCATTGCAACAAACAAAAGGGACTTCACGTGTAACGGAGCGTGTGTGTGTGTTTGTGTGAAATGGGAAACGGAAATGCCAACATCGTTAAATTAGTTGCAGTTCAAGTTTCCTGCGATTTCCGTCAAGATGCTATATCCGCTAATACGCGTGGTAGTCAGACAAAATCACCACAATTCAAACACATCAAAAAAAAAAAAAAATTCAATAGAAATTGTTTTGATGTTGCAGTTGTTTTATATTCATTTTTTTTTTGGTTGGTTTTTATTTTTTAGATTGTTTATTTTTTTTTTTTTTGGGGCATTTTATTTTTTCGGTTTTGTTGTTTTACTTTTGTTGTTATTTTTCTAATTTATAGTATTTCCATACAAAAAGAGCGGAGGAGCGTTTACGCGAGCAACACTTGGCAAACAGCACGATCCGTCACCAATGTAAAAACTCAACTAAAAGCCAGAATGTTGGAAAAAAATCTGAAACAATATATACGACGCCTGTAGATGTGTTGGTGTTGCCAGTTCTTTTTTTTTTTTTTTTTTTTTTGGTGTGTGTTTGTGTTCTCCACTCGGTGTGTGTGTGTGTGTGCGTTGTGTGTTTTTTCGTATTTTGGAAGAGGGGGATGCCAAAAAATGCTCCACACACTTACACACTCTAACAAACGACAAAAAAAACACACACACACACACCATCAAACGTAAAACAACAACAACAGCAGCATCAGTTGAAAAAAAAATAGGAAGAAAATGAACGTGGAGGCAAAGCAATGGCAAAAAAAAAAAGTGGAAGCCAGTAGACGCAGCAGCAACGGCATGATGAGCCCAAACATTATCATCGGCATCATCATCTGCATCTGATGCTGCTGCCATCAACGTTAGGATGACAATGCTGCTGCTAAGGCCGAGAGATGTTACAGCAACTGTTGCTGCTACGGCCGTTGCAGAAGCTGATGCTGATGATTATGACGACGATGATGATGACCGTGACGATGATGTTGTTAATGCTGCGTTGCCCATGATAATGACGATGAGTCAGCAGACACACTTCTGTGTGTGTCCCTTTTGGCTTAGCCACAGTTTCAGTTAACATTTGCAGGGCCAGTAATAACAGCCGAAGTTGGCCAGTCGGCAAAATCATGTTTTCAAAATTAGTGTTAGCAACAGTCAGCATTTCGCATGAAGTTAATTTCTGCAAACCCATTGCAAAAGGGAGTGAACACTAGACAGGGTGACGCTCTGATGACAAAAAAAAAAAAAAACGTCATGCGGACACCCCCCCACCAGCCAGTTATGTAGAAATAATAAAAAAAAAATGTTGGTGTTCTGCACGGCTCTATGAAAAAAATTTTCCCAAAAAAAATTAATACAAAAATTTGCCCCAAAAATTCTGAAAATTAACAAAGAAAAAAAAAAATTATTATGAAAATCACCCCCAACCGCCAACAAAAAAAGACAAATTCCCAATTTTTTTTTATGAACCAAAGGTGAAATGTTACCTAAAAATTATAAAAATAAACTCTCCAATTTGTTTGGGGAATTATTCCACAATGAAAAATACCCAAAACGACAAATGCCCCGAAAATAAATGAAAAATCCGCCCAAAAAAATTATGCCAAAAATTCTGAAAAATACACGAAACAATTTATGAAAAATCGCCCAATGAAAAATACCCCAAAAATTATGAAAAATCCCCCCAAAAAGTCCAATATGAAAATTTCCCCACAAATTCTGAAAAATCCCCCAAACAATTTATGAAAAATCACCCAAAAATTATTAAAAATCCCCCCAAAAGTCCAATATGAAAATATCCCCACAAATTCTGAAAAGTACAAAAAAAAAGTCCAATATGAAAATTTCCCCACAGATGCCACGAAAATAAATGAAAAATCCGCCCAAAAAAATTATGATAAAAAATTCTGAAAAATACACGAAACAATTTATGAAAAATCACCCAATGAAAAATACCCCAAAAAATTATGAAACATCCCCCCAAAAAGTCCAATATGAAATTTTCCCCACAAATTCTGAAAAATCCCCCAAACAATTTATGAAAAATACCCCAAAAATTATTAAAAATCACCCAATGAAAAATACCCCAAAAATTATGAAAAATCCCACCAAAAGTCCAATATGAAAATTTCCCCACAAATTCTGAAAAGTCCAAAGAAAAGTCATGAAAAATTACCCAGTTCAAAATCCCCAAAATATTATGAAAATAACCCAAAAACAAATTGGAGCATTTTCCTGATGAACAAAAAAATGAAATGTTACCAAAAAATTATAAAAAAAAATCACCAATTTTTTTTTTTTTTTTTTGGGAAATTGATCACAGTTGTAAATTTCCCAATTTTATATGCAATATAATTTTTTTTTGTGGTTATTTTCCTTATATTTGGGGGGTTTGTCGTGGTTAATTTTTCAGAAATTATTTTGGGGATTTTTCATAATTTTTTGGGGAGATTCTTAATTTTTTTTTAGCATCGTCTTCGGATAAGCCACAACACTGGGGAGTGTTCGTATTAGCGTGACCCTATCTGTTGAAAAATACCCAAAATGACGAAAAAAAAGAAGAATTCTCCCAAAGCCCAATATCAAAATTTACTGAATGTCCCAAAAAATTAAAAATACCCCAAAATAAACAAAAAATCCCCCCCAAAGGCCCAATATCAAAATTTTGCCAACAATTCAGAAAAATCCCCCAAAAAAAATTATGAAAAATTATCCAATGGAAAATCCCCAAAATATGAAAAATTCCCCAAAATTCTCCCAAATATAAAAGCTTTTGTTAAGAAAAATGTATGAAAATACAAAAACAATTTTAAAACATTTTTCTTCAATTTTTAAATTTTAAATTTTTATGAATACGGAGGTAAGATTTTATAAATTTAAAACAGCTTTGTTAAGAACAATTTTATGAGAATACAAAAACAATTTTTAAACACTTTTATAAACAAAACTGTTGTAAATTTGTATGAATACGGTGGGAAACATTTTTTTTCCTCACATATTTGAAACAAGTCCGAATCAAATGTAAGAAAGACCAGGGCTGTGGTGTCTGAGTCTCATAAATTTCGAAAAATTGGTCGAAAAATTAGCTAGACTCCCAGTTTTATTATTTACATTTCCCAAAAAATATAAAAAAGTTAATATTTAATTAATTAATTATTAATACATTTTTCTAATATTCGAAATATTTTCAATTACATGACCTATTTATCGGTGTGAGATCGAGTACAAAAGTGGTGGATACAATTGTCGAAATTTTTGTTTTATAACAACTATTTAAAAAATCGAGATTCGAACTGTGGGAAAGACTACTAATTTTGCCTTATGACCGACCAACATTGGATTAAAGTCGCACCCTGGGAAAGACTACTAATTTTGCCTTATGACCGACCAATATTGCATTTACCTAGAATTAAAGTCGCACCCTGGGAAAGACTACAAATTTTGCCTAATGGCCCATCAACATTGCTTGACAATTAAGTTTGTTACTAAGGATTAAATAAGATTCCTTTTTTTCTGGTTACGCGACCTACAAAGAAATGTTTCCAATAGGTGCGATGACATTATCAGTAAACCGACATGAAAGCATCGACAGAACGCATTTTTTTTAAATGCATTTTGCCTAACATCACAAAACCGTGATTATGTTAAAGGAAAAACAACTCCAGCTCCTTCCATGGCACACATCCATACTCTCTCGCTCTCTCTCTGCCCCTCTCTTATCACATGCTTTTTGTGTCTCGCTTGTCTGGCTCTCTCTGTGCTCTGGCTATCTTCCGAATGTTTGGTTTGGTTTTTTCTTCTTTTTTTTTTTAGAAATATTTTTAAAAAACAAAACTGCACTAGGTTCGACGTAGCCATTCCTGTACCTACACCCGCCTTCTCCCCACCAACCAAACACACATCAATTTTTAGTTAACGTTGTTTTTTTTCAGAGTTCCCTGCTGCTGTCGCTGTTGTTGTGGTTGTTGTAAACATCACTCCTCCTTGTCGTGCCACAATCCTTTGCCGTAGTGCAGAACACCCTCTGCAGCCGGTATTCAAAACATGCAAAGCGTTCGTTGTCTGACAGTCAACCCGACAGCGACAGCGGCAGCATGAGCAAAAAACAAACAACATCATCATCACTATCTACCAAATCATCAGCATCATCATCGTGGTGCTCATCAGCTTTGCGAACATCATCAGCATTGAACACTAACCTTTCGCGCTCTCACTCTCTTTCTACCTTTGTTGTTGTTGTCGTCGTTGGTTTTCCTACTCATCCTTACACCTCCCTGCAATTTTTACTCTCTTTCTATATTTTTGTGTTGTTTTTTTTTACCTCCGCCAAAGTGGGGTTGCATAAAATGGATTTTTTTCTAAAAAAAAAGTCCACCAACATTGTGTTTTTTCGCATTTTTCAAATATTTTTTTTTCTCCAAGGTTTGCTTTGTTGTTGCTGTTACTGTGACACAGTGGTTTGCGGTACATTGAAATGGGAACAAGTGAATGGTAATCGTGGGGTTTTTTTTCCCCGTTTGTATGTGTGTGAGAGAGATCTATCAGCCGATTGGTATGTTCCTCTCACTACATGTACAAATGAAGAACCTTCTCGACTCGGGCCGGTGAAGAGACTCTCCGATTCATTCCACGTTTCATGAGAGAATGCTTACTTTATGTTATCAGAGCATGAAAGAGGGGCATGGCTTCTAAAAAAGTTGCAACACTTCCTCTTCCCCGTTTTTCATGTAGATCTGCTGCAGCGCAGGTCATTTTAATCATTGTTTAGGTGGGAGGGAAGAATTGAAGAATTTTCGGACCGTATATGATATCAGAAATTCATATATTTCTCAAAGAGGTTTTCATGTTGGTTATCCTCCGTGTGGTTAATTTCCATAAACCACAATCAAATTTAGATACACATATTCTCAGATTGCCTACAATAGGAACAGTTTTTCATGCTATGACAGGTCAGCTAATATCCGAAACATATTCATTCATATTCTTGGAGAATTGGCTGTGTGGAAATTTTGATTTTGGATTACTGCGGATTACGATAGGTTCCTGACTCTATCTATGGATTGTTTGATATTCACCTTAAGGGCCTGTCTTGATGGATTGTTCGCACACCACCGCACCGTGGAGGCATTCAAACTGTTTTTGGAAATAAATCTGCCATTTGCAATTGGCTTTTCCGATTTGTTTGAAATTTCACACTGACCTTGCTGAAGTGTCTTCGAGCTGAAGTCTGGAAGATGGACCCAGTGGGTTTGCCCAGAGGCAAGCTATGATGGCCCAAATTTGCAAACTTCGGTTATCAGAAAAATTTAAACTTCCGCCAAATTTTCATTTACAGTCCAATAAGACTAATTTTCTATGTAAATATTTAAGGTGGTGGTAAATTATTTCGGAGATTATATTTGTTGATATTATGTCGACATTTTTTATTATAAATTTATGTTATTAATTAATTTGAGCTCGAGATCAAAGATTTCTTTTTTGAATTAAATTATTTATTTATTTATTCAATATTTCGTCATCCGCTGGATAACATCTTCAGGAATCAAAACATAGAGTTATAATAATCAAACGTCACACTTGTATTTGGCCTTTCTTTTTTGGTAATTTTTCATTTATTTTGGGTAACTCTTCGTTTGAGAAATTTTCCAATTTATTTTTGGGGAATTTTGCATTTTTTAATTTTTCCCCAGTCTCTTTTGAATTTTCATATTTTTGTTAAACAAATTCCCATTTTCAACGACCATTTCCACCAATCGCAAAGCAACACTTCTTAACAATGTCTCCTTATCAGCACAGCGTCCAGAATTGTGGAAACTGCAGCAAATTTAGAAAAAACTATTTTTGAGATTACCCACACATTTTTGGTAATTATGGGGGATTTTATAATCCTAGAATTCCCAAAGAATGGATGAGTTTATTTTGATTTAGTTTTCAATTTGTTAAGCCAATTCGGTACACTCATGCAAAATTACATTGCATTAAAAAAGATATCATAGAATATTTACAAAATTTAAAAAAAAAATTAGAAAAATTTTCATTTCATATGAAAAATGTCCCAAAACAAAAGAATTAAATGTTAACTAAAAATAATGGAATTTTTTCGTAATGTATGAGATTTTTTTTTTGGATAATTCTACGTTTTTGTGGATTTTTTCATAAGTCCCAATCGAGGCATCAATAGGTACCCATGCAGTGCACAGCCGTGCCTTTCAACAGAAAATTCAATCAATCGTATAGAGGGCCAAGGGAACTATACACAGTGCCATTTAGAAGCTAAGCCTGTACATTAGAGCGGCAGTTTTTTTTTTTTTTTGAATTTGAAGGAATATTTTGATACTTGATCTCAATCTTAAATGCTGAAAATTTGAGCCAAATCGGACAATGCTAACACGTGCCGCATTTAGGTTAAAGGTCAAACTAGGGTAAATTTTTGTACTATAAACAATTGAAATATTTTTACTCTCTACCATTGGTATAAACTATAACATGGTTGTCTTGGAGGTCAAAGTTCATATGTGGGGATGTTTCATATTTTCAGCCAAAAAACGTTTATTTTTCGGCCGATTATTGTGAAATTTGGCTAAATTGAGTCACTGGGTAAAGTAATTAAGTGACATAAGTTTCCAGATTATTGGATTATGTTAACATGCATTGCATGGAGGTCAATAGTCATATAAAGGGTGGTTTTTATTGAGGTATAGAACTTCGAATTGAAATAAAACACAAGAAACTCGTTTTAATGTCCATCAATTTGGCTTTATTGGAAGGATAATTTTATGCCATTAATGTTTAAATATGATTTCGGGCATGTGGCCGCCGCGGCTGGCTGGCGAATAAAGCCAATTCTACAGGTCCAATTTTCAACCACTTGTTGGAACCACAACTCATCCACATTCATGCCATCCAATTCGGGAACAAAATAGTCGGTTATCATGGCTCTATACCGGTCTCCATTAACGGTAACTGACTCTCCAGCATTATTTCGGAAGAAGTATGGTCCAATGACTCCACCAGCCCATAGAGCCCACCAAACAGTCAGTTTTTGTGGATGTAATGGCATAAAATGGACGGAGCTTGCGGTGAACTTCGCGAACTGAACCATTACTTTCGAAATAAATTTGCACGATTTGCAAGCGTTGTTCTTTTGTCAACCTGTTCATGATGAAATGGCAGACCAAACTAAATATTAATCACTTGACAGCTGACAAAATGGCCGCCAGTTAAAAAAGTGATGCCAACTTAAAGTTCTATACCCCAATAAAAAACACCCTTTATAAGGAAATGGTCAATTTTCGAAATAATAAAACAGGTATCTTGTATGTATATTGTGAAATTGACTTTAATAGGCCTAGTCGAGATTTTAACAAAACAGTTCTAAGCTCTTCAATACCTCTTCAGAAAACCAAAACGGTGACTTTAGCTGACTTTCTTCACTTAAAGAGTTATAACGTGATCCAGTTAAAGCCGATTTTAAAATGCAAATCAGTTTTAGAAAGACGGACGTTTGGCCTTTCGTACTGAGTACAACACCTTATCACCGTTGCATAAATTTGCTGAGATTTTTCCAAAAGTGTATTTTTTTCGTTGTCATTTTTCTCCATCAACTTTTGATATGCGAGGATTAAATAGCATTTGGCTCTGAATAAAATAAGACATTGTCTAAGGAAATCGATTGAAAATTACCAAGATTAGGGGTACTTTTTCTAAAAAATTAGATAGATTGAAAACAAATAATCCGTCTTGCAACAGCTCTGAAAAGTATGTCCATAATGGTTCTTACTTATAGTAAGCATTTACAGTTGAAGTAATCTAGTGGTTGTTGTCTATGATAACATTACTACACTCGTCTCACTGAGCCTACTTTGGGGTTGTAACTTAACAAAACACGCATACACAGAAAAAACATATTTTTGAAATCAATTACGAAGTTTGTATGGAATTCATCAATTCAATTACTTTTTTAATTGATTTTCTTCCAATTACAAAAGTTGTGAATTCAATTACTCAAATTTTAAATAAGTAATTGCATTTTTTACTATTTTTTACATGGATTTCGCCAAGAATTTCTAAGTTCAATTACAACATTAATTGATTTCCAAGCTTAATTTCAATTACGACAGTAATTGAACATTTTTGGCCCGTATTTTTTTCTGTGATACTTGATCGAAAGTAAGAAATTGTCCACCATAGACATTTGAAGTGTATGAAACCCTTGTTAACATCGTTCAATTTTTTTTCCCAGATTTTTATCATTTAATTTCAAACAAATTCATTGAAATATAATTAAAATTCTTGCCTACAAATTCAAAATTTTCCCAGGTTTCAACCTTTGACCGGAATGCGGCATGTGTTAACGTTATCGGATTTCACTCAAATTTTCTGTTTTCTGGTTTCACGCTTCACACTAAGGATAAGAAATTTCCGACCCGCACTTCTTAAAATTGCAACTTTTATTTTTTTTTCTACTGTCCAACGTATGGAAAAATTACTGGCCCCGTATTCATAAAAATATAAACCTTTTTTGTAAGAAAAATATGTGAACATTTTCATAGATTTTTCTTAATGACATTTTATAAAACGGTTTCACATTTTTTGGGAGCTGCTCCAAACACATGTATGTTGCCTGCAGAATGTGTTTGGGACAATATGTTACAGAGGCCGTTTCTTTTGATCCGTGTACAACAAGGGGCCTGGTCACTTACTGTACCCACAAAGACTCATGAATTCTACCTGTTTATCACCACGAAGGCCTCAGCCACATTGGGCACAACACTCATGGCCTATCTTTTGAAATTTTTAAAAATACCTTATTTTTGACATAGGATACAATCACTAGACAACAAGAGTGGGGGGGGGGGGGGGGAGTTCTAGCCGACTCATATTTTGGCAACCCTAACCAAATCTTATTATAATAGTTTTTTTTCTGGTCAATGGGCATATTCTGAGGGAAAAGTTTTTCAGGTCAAACTGAAACTTGTTTCCCCCTCGGAAACCACTGTCCACCGACGGAGTGGAATATACTCGGAACACGTACCGTACAAATCCTATGCTACAAAAATATTACTAGCGTTTGGTTGTTGCTTGGCTCGTCGTTGTTTTTTTGGTAGATTTTTTTTTTAGAATTCTTTTTCCTTCTGTGTTCCTTTCAGAACATTCATGCAATTCTTTGTGCGTTTTTTTTTTTCGCCTCCTCCATTCTATGACAATTTGGTACCCCGTTACGCGCCGCCTTCAGCGGCCGCACAAACAGAATGTACGTCTAAAACAACAACGATAACATCGAGAGAGAGAGAGAGAGAGAGCGGCGGAGAGGGAGAGAGAGCAGAAGAAAAAAACGTTGAATTTGAAAAGAGAAAATGTAAAAAATTAAATGATAAAAAAATGATGGTAAAAGTGAAAGATTTGAAACATTATTTCGATGAATATGCACATAGGCATGCACACACACACACTCGCACACAGTCTCAATTCTAAACGACGGCCTACACCACCCCGGCCTTGCAGTCCTTTAACCACCACCATCACTAGCTAGCGCCAAACTGCTGGCCGTTGTAACATTAAACATGCGGAGTTTAGAGCCTTATTTAACTTTACTCATCATCGGTCGTCTCAATAATGACGAACTGGAAGGAAGGAAGGATGGATGGATGGACGGACGGGTGGATGGATGAATGGATGGCTTGTGTTTGAGTTTGTTTTGTTAGCGTTCTTTTGTTGCTGTTGTGTGCGTTTTCTTTTTCCAGTTAAACGGACACAAATTTTAAAAACGTCGACTTTGCCTACTAACGAAATTTCTGGCTGCCACCTTTTTTTTACCACCCCCCTCCCCACACACAGCATCCTTTGGCAACCCAGCGTTTCAGTACCCCTGGCAGCTGATATTGAAAGTGGGTGGATGTGTATTTGATGGGCTCGAAGCCAGAGGTTGTAGTTTGTATTGCATTGCAAATGTTGCGATGCCCTTCCTTTAATTTTCATTTGGGTTAATGTCTGCTGGACTAATGATGATTTGGCTTTTACAAGGGTATCCACCAAAAAGTACTCGCACTGCCCCCATTACTCCGGTTCATCATTGGCGTGAATGACATTACTCTTGATGTTCAAACGAAAAAGGTGGATTTTCCCAAAAAAAAAAAAAGAAGAAAAGAAAAACAACGAGACCAAAAACAGCGACTAAAAAATAATACATTTTTCATTGCCCGCCATTCGGGATTTAGTTTTTGTTGGTATTTTGTGCAAAATAACAAATAACAAATTCGTTAAAAACCTCGCTGTATTTGCCGCCCTTTATGTTAAACGTCTGTTGTTGTTGTTGTTGGCATTTTTTTATCCCTGTTGTGCACAAGCAACGCATATCCGCACGTGTTTGTTGTTTGGGTTCTTCGC
Source organism: Hydrotaea cyrtoneurina (assembly GCA_958296145.1). Taxonomy (NCBI): domain Eukaryota; kingdom Metazoa; phylum Arthropoda; class Insecta; order Diptera; family Muscidae; genus Hydrotaea; species Hydrotaea cyrtoneurina. The sequence goes on from OY282512.1 coordinate 21,916,267, forward strand.
TGTCGGCGTCAATCGCCACTGCAGCTATAACACACGTTGACGCCAACGTCTCCGGCTGAACTGTATTGGTTTTATGTTTTTGTTTTGTTTTGTTTTGCCTTTGTTGTTGTTGTTTTTGTTTTTGGCGAATTTTTGGATCATTTATTTGTAATTCACGTGTTTTCCGACCAACACAACAAATTAGACCTCGCACAAATCATGCATTTACCCCCATGGAAATAATGACCATGTCTCTCTCCCGGCGCCCAGACCTCGCCTCACAGTGTCTCTTCGAACTCACGCCAACATTCCTTTACCAGCGCTCAGCCCTGGACCATCTTAACATTGCGTTCCGCGTTGTTATTTTTCACAATCTACTCACACACGCTACCACACACCACTACCACTAGCAACACCACCTGACCAACTACACACATTTCCGCCACCCACCGTGGAGTTGTCTCTGTCCCCTGGACCACAAAAAACATTTCTCCCCTCGACCAGCCCTCTATGGGGATTTGTGTTTTTTTCTCCGTTACCTTACAGTTTTTTTTTTTTCGAATTGTGTTACTCTCTCTCACTCTTTTCAAGCTGCTTGCAGTTTTTTAACTTTACCTTACGTTCCTCACCCCCCCAATCACGGACCAACTCACTACACATTCTCTTCTATTCTTAGATTTTGTTCCAGAGAAAAAGACCTCTTTTTTAGATTTTTTCCGTTTTATTTTTCGAAAAAAAAGAAGAAAAAATTGCATACCCATTTTGGAGAAGAGAAAAAAATTGTATATTTTGCGTATCCTTTAGGATATGTCTGTATGTGTGTGTGTGTGTGTGTGGTTTTTTATGCCCATGTCCTTTATGAGTGCCGCCTTCTGCCTTGTGTGGAACGTGTTGTTGTTGTTGGCTAACTGTCGTCGTCGATTGTTTGTATGGACATTTGTGTGCACCGTCATCATCACCATCAACATTTGCTGACGACACACACTCGGCAATTGTGTGTTGGCCCTCTTTTAGAGTTTTTTAGTTTAGCTCAGTGGGTTTTTTTTTTGCAAGGCCTTTGCAAGGGTTGCCATCACCTCAAACCGGGGGGCTAGCTACAATGGTGGATTCAAGCACTAAGAGAAAGGCCTAGTGGGAGTGAAGGAAAATTAAAAAAAAAAATAATATGCCTCCATGTCCAGTATGGCCCGTGAATTTCGAGACAAATCATGCACAATGGCGATCGGGTATAGGGGGCCTCTAAGGCCCTAGAAACGTTTACGCCCACTTTTATTGAATTGAAAGATACGATATTAACAGAAAGGTCGACAGAGCTGCACAGAGGGCGTGACGAAAATTTAAAAAAAAAACGAGAAAAATCATTAACAAGAGCGCTCGGGTATAGGGAGTTTGAAGGAGAATTAAAAAAAAGAATTCGGAAATTATAAAATTAAAAATTAAGGCCCCTAAGGAAAAAAAAATTTTTGTTGAAAAAAAAAATTTTTGTGAAAAAAAAAAATATTGTTGAAAAAAAAATATTTGTTAAAAAAAAATTTTTGCTGAAAAAAAAAATTTCTTGAAAAAAAAAATTTGGAAAAAAAAATTTTTTTAAAAAAAAAAATTGTAATAAAAAAAAATTTTGGAAAAAAAAAATTTTGGTAAAGAAAAATTTGGGGAAAACACAATTTCTGTACAAAAAAAATATTATTTTTTTTATTATTATTATTTATAGAATTATTATAGAATGCCTATTTAAATTCCTACGTACTGCGTGACAGAGTCAGTGAATCAGTGAATCAGGGAATCAGTGAATCAGTGTCGAGGGTAAATATATATTAAGATATGAAGCGGCCCAGTCACACAATTGCGGCTACTCCAATCAGGAAAAAATATCAATTTTTAGGGGCCTTACATACGGGAAATACAGAAAATTACTGAGCCCTCTGGCTGCGGACAGAAATATCACACGTTATTTTAAAACGAGTAGCGACGAGATGATTGCGCTGGCTGGGTCATGTTGGTCGAATGAATACAAACGCTCAAGCCAGAAAGGCGTTGGACGACAAGTACCACGGAAAGCGCAGACAGGGAAGACCGAGACTCCGGCGGAGGGACCAAGTGGAAGAAGACAGGAAAATCCTTGGTATCACGAACTGGAGAAGCCCAGCAGAAGACCGAAATGCTGGGAAATCATTTATTAAGCTGGCCAACCCCCAACAACAGGTTGTAGAGCCAACTTAACTAAATAAGTAAGTTATATTCCAAGTCAGGGAAATATAACCATATACGGAGAACTATACGAGACGAAAGACCAAAAAAAAACGAGACGCATGTCTCCCAGTATTGCTCAAAGTCATGCACTTTTTTTTATGGGCCCCCAAATTTTTGAGCCAACTTAAGTAAGTAAGTAAGTAACTTTCTAAGTCATGGAAACATAACAATATACGGAGAACTATACGAGACGAAAGACCAAAAAAAAAAAAACAAGACGCATGTCTCCCAGTATTGCTCAAAGTCATGCACTTTTTTTCATGGGCCCCCAAAAATTTGGGGCCTTGGTGTAATTTTTGCAAAATCGATCATTTTCTCAGGCTCAGGTCTTGCAAACCATTTGGAATTTTGATTTACTCTCTTAGGCAGCTCTTGTCACAAAGAAAACTTTTGAAATCAAAACTTTTGAAAGGTCAAAATCGCAAACTTTAGAAAATTCGATTTTTTTTCAAATCGTTTTTCCCCTATTCAGGTCCACAGGTGGCAAACCGTTGAAAATTCAAGGAAACAATCAACTACAAAAATATACCTAAGATCTCAATAGGCAATTCTGTAGAACATATGAACTACGTAGGAATGATTCGTAAGAGTGTATCAATTCACATTTGCTTTCTGGAATAGCATTAGCCAATTTTTGGAGCGTATGCGTAATATTAATTGGAAATCCTAGCAGTCATACGTACAAATTATTTAAAACTAGTAAGTTGTAATGCGCCAATGGCGCCCGTTGAAATATGAAAAAAAAATTTTGTTGAAAAAAAAAATGTTTGTGGAAAAAAAAAATTTTGTTGAAAAAAAAATTTTGTGGAGAAAAAAATTTTCTCGAAAACAAAAATTTTGTTGAAAAAAAAAAAAATTCGTTGAAAAAAAAATTGTTTGAAAAAAAAATTTATGTTGAAAAAAAAAATTTGGAAAAAAAAAATTTTTGGTAAAAAAAAAATTTGGGAAAAACACAATTTCTGTACAAAAAAAAAATATTATTTTTTTTATTATTATTATTTATAGAATTTATATAGAATATAGAATGCCTATTTAAATTCCTACGTACTGCGTGACAGAGTCAGTGAATCAGTGTCGAGGGTAAATATACATTAAGATGAAAAAACGAGTTTAACTAGTGAATCTAATTTAAAAACGCCTTCAGTGATTTGTTTTCGTCCTTCTCAATTGGTCCTTCAAGCCTTTTGAGACTGACAAAAACAGTCGATGGGTTTTTACTAATTCGGAAGTCGGGTTGACAGATGAAAACACACTGAAAAAAAATTCGTTTTCGTCTTGGCCTTTGTACAGATCTCAATCGGCCAGAGACGGGTGGACATGGCAACCCGGCTTGCGTGTTTTGCCACACTTTTGCAATCTTTTTTAGCATTTGTTTTTTTGTTTTGGGTTGTAGTTGTTGTTGTTGTTGTTATCATTTGCATGTACGTGCATACACATGTCGTACGTATGCTGTTCGTATGCCTGCATGTAGGTGTGTTCGTTGGCGATGCTTTGTTTTGTTTTCGGTGCACAAAACACAACAAAAAATAAACCCAAAAAAAAAACGTTTCATTACAGTGCTCTTTTTGTAGTTGTTGTTGTTGTGCACCCGAACAGTCGTCGTCATCGTCGTTCCGCTTTCACATGAATATCACATGTAAATGAGAGACGAACGAATTCAGAAACGCCAAACAACAGCATGTGTGTCTGTGTGTGTGTGTGGGTGTACACGCGAGTACGCACATGCATATGTGTAGGTGCGTGTGATGGGAACGTGGCTAAAGTTGTGTTTTGTGTGTGAGTGGCTCGTTCACTGTGTCGCAGGGGGCCGCACAGCAGAGAGGACATTGTTGGGGAGTTGATGTTGGTTATGGTCACATGTGTGTCTGTGCGGGTGAGTGTGTGTATGTGAAATGCGTTGTGTTGTTGTGGCGAAGCGATGCGTTGCGTGCACGTACAACTAAAAACAAAATAACATGGACGATGACAGGAATCGTTGTTATTATTGTTGGTGTTGGCGCTGTTGTTGTTGTTGCTGTTGACTGAAGGATAACAACAATGCCAATACAAATCTGCTCTAAACGTTAGAGATGAAACTACACACAATAAAACAGGCGAAACCACTAAAAAAACGTTTTTGTTTTATTTGTAAAAAAGTTCATACCCACACACACACACACACATGTACATTGTATTTGTTTTCAACGCCGTTGTTGTGTTGTGTTTTTTTTTTTTTTTTTTGAGTGTAGGTTTGGGAAGAATGGTCAACCTGGTCTGTGGACAAGTGCGGGCGAATCTCCAATATGCGTCTGCAGAGCTAGACATTTGCGCGTGAGTGTGCGTTTGTGTCGGCATGTTTAAATATTCGTTTTTTAGCTTTTTGTGTGAGTGTGTGTGCGTGTGACTACTACTACTACTACTACACACATTCAATTCAAATTCATTGCGTTTCACCAAATGTGAGTATGAATGTTAATCTCCGGGACCTTCTCCACTAAACCTCCCACCAGTGGGGCCACCTTAGCCGAACACCCAAGCAAAAACCCTTAAACGGGGAATTCATTACCACCCACCCATCCACCAATCCATTCGTCCATCCATCCATCTATCCATATGCCGGAAATCCAGTGGAGACCAAAAATGCGAACCAACGAACTCCAACAAAATATGAATACAAAATTTTTTGCATTGAGTTAAGTTTTTTTTTATTTTTTCCCCGTTTTTTTCTCTTTTTTTTTTGGTTTTTGTCAACATCAGCCTGCAGCATCTAACCACCTGCTTGCCGCCTGAAAGCAAGCGACGCCATCGTCAGCGCAGTCTATCTGACCACCAACGCTGTCTGACTGATGATGTGGATGTTTTGCTACTGCCACCGTTACCCTGTGTTGTTTGGCCGCTGGTCCTGCGAAGAGAACAATGCATGTCCTCTTCCGCCAGCCGGCCCGCTACGTAATCACAATAAACTCCAACTTAATGTTGCTTAATTTTCGCATCATAATAATAATAATAAAAAATATATATATATACACATACATATTCTTGCTGGGCTTTCATTGTTGAAAGTACAGAATTCTTAATGTTTGCCGCCAAATCTCCAGAAAATGGTCGGTGGATTGGTGTTGGTGCTTGGTGCAGGTGTCTACTACGTAGTTACTTTGCTCGGCACTTAATACGGGCAATCCAACGTCTTGGTGTGCAACTTTCTTTAAAGCCATTTGCGTTGAGACAGATTTCGGTATGGACGAGGGTTCTAAAGGAGAGTTACATACTTCCAGCCACTAGAATTATAGGCAACCAGGACCACAAGGTTCTTGCACATTTTCCCGATTTTAATAGACTTGTTAATTAATTTTCAAATCAATGTTTTTATCTTTAAATTTTCAACACCCATTGGTGAATCAGTTTGCCATAATTCCGGCTAATAATTCCGGTTCATAATATGTCTTTATTTCAAGTAGACGTGGTGAACGTTTTAGTTCTTCCTCAACTTACAGTTGGTCAACTTATAGAGCATGACTTTTGCCGCAGGACATACTGAGGCGATTTGAGCGGTTGGAGAAGAAGCAAATGCCCAATCGGACAGACTATTTATGTGCATGTCGAATTTACATCCAGCCAAAGTATTCCTCAAATTGATGGAAGCAGATACAGTTTGACGACATCCTTGGAGAGAAACTGAAAAGGGCGAGTGGCTTAACATGGTGTGGCTAATGCATAGTCTGTAATGTTGTCTCAGGCTTCGGACAAAGCGTAATTAAAGCCAGATTAACAAAAAATTACCGTACTGATGAGAGCCTGAGTGTGATCATACAAGAGCTTCTGCAAGACCTTCATTAGTTTTCTAGATCAAATTTCATGTCACCACAAGCAGAAAAGTCTATATCAAGTTTCTTATCCCAAATTGTAAACACCATGCAATTACACTGACTGGCACATTTCCTTCTATAAATTTATGACAGTGGCGCAGTCATGCCGTCTAACGTCGCAAAAGCTTTCGTCAAAAAATCTAAAAAAAAATTCAATTTGTTTTTCAAATATAGGATTATCCATTTTGTGGTTTTAAAAGTCTGGGGCTGGAATTCGACTTCTGTCAAACTAAGTTGTTAAAACAATTTTTTTTCTTTTCACTTGAAAGTCTGACATTAACGAAAATGGAACGCTTAACTATCACACAACGTGTTAAATTTATTAAAATCTACTACAGAAATGGTGACTCTGGCACAGCCACATATCGTGCTTTAAGAGGAGATTATGGTTCGTGGTTATGAAGCACATTTATCATACGGTGGGAATGTTAATAAACAAAACTATTTCTGATTGAATTCCAATTGAATATCATATTCAACATACAACCGCTCTAACTGTCATACATGTACCAGAAAATTCGAAGTGGACTCATGAAGACCGCAGATCCTACCACCAAAACATCCGTACAGAGCTCAGAGATCAGTCGTATGTCTACAAAAAGTACACATAATAGAAATTCATACAAAGATCATGGAGATAAAATCCTAGACGACGGCTTCCTTAATTATAAATAAGTTTTTCACTACTATGTTCTTTATTGATTACCCATCGTAATAATTATTAATTAAATTACATTTTGTGTAGATTAAATTCCGATTATATTCAGTTTTTCAAGACTTATAACACCGTGTTACAAAAAATAGATTTTTTTCTGTCCTATGAACCAAATGCAGATATTCGGAAAGAGGGGAAAAATAAAAATACACGTGTATCGGCGATTTTCATGTACACGTCAGAATGTTTTTTTTTTTTAAGTTTGAAGTATGAAGCTCGTAGTGGCCCGTGTGAAAGCCTTTCGACCGATTTTTAACCCTTTTTCGGTGATCCAATCGAGCTGATTTTTGGCAGGCAGACTCGTGGAAATGTCTGTATCACGTCAAATTTTTTAAAAAAAATTTTATCAATTCTCATATTTTCCCCAATTTTTATTATAACTTGAAGAGACTCCAAATTTTTAAACTACTAAAAAAAAATGTTTTTTGAACTGAAATCTTAAAAAAAAAATGATAACCATTTAAAAAAAAAAAAAAAAATTTAGGAAAATCCGAGAATTGATAAAAATCTATTTTTTACAAAAATTTGACGTGATACAGACATTTCCACGAGTCTGTCTGCAAAAAATCAGCTCGACTGGATCACTGAAAAAGGGTTAAAAATCGGTCCAAAGGCTTTCACACAGGCCACAAAGAGCTTCATACTTCAAATTAAAAAAAAAAAAAATTCTGACGTGTACATGAAAATCGCAGATTCACGTGTATTTGTATTTGTTATCCCCTTTCCGAAAAAGTAAATTTGGTTCATAGGACAGAATGTGTGTAACACGGTGTAATTGATCAATTTGGCAAATAATCAAAAAGTATTCAGGATAACTTGCGATTACTATACATAATCAAAGAGTAATCAGGATTACTTGCGATTACTATAAATAATCAAAAAGAATCGAAAGTAATAAGGAATTTTTATTTATTTATTTATTTATTAATTACAATACAAAGTAAATTTATATTCTAATTTTGGGTCAAAGGGTAAACCGGGTGACAAAGACCATTTGACTTGATTTTTGCAGCGACAGACCAAAGCCTCTGGTGGGAATCGAACCCACAACCCCCACGCTGATAGGCAAGCACGCTACCAACTCGCCTACCGGGGCGCTTAGTAATAAGCAAATAATCCGACTACTTTCACAGATTACTTTCGAATTTTTTTTTTTGATTACTTATACTAATCGAAAGTAATCCTGATTACTTTTTGATTATTTATAGTAATCGCAAGTAATCCTGATTACTTTTAGATTATTTGTGATTATTCATGATTACTGTCATGAAAAAAATATGGTGATGCAAATTTTTGTCCCGGATGTACGACTTATGTACTTGATTATTTCATTGAACATTCGATGAGGAAACTGACGGGGAACTTCTCTCGAATCAGCGAACTGTGCACGATATAATTTGTTTTCCAGAGAAGTTTTACATGGCTTAGAGGTTACTCACTCACACGTAAAGTCGCCAGTATTTAAAAGATGGCAGAAGATGCTGACAAATGTCTGATGGTCTTACCAGGTTACGAACATGTGTGGTAGTCGCACATACTATACAGCACTAAGTGAACATATGTGTGTCTCCTAGCCCGGCACTCAGCACTGAAGTCACATCTACTTTGCATTGGATGCTCTGAATCAAAGTGGTGAAGGAATGCCAACCCTGATCAGCTTTATACTTTGTAGGTGGTAAAATTAGTGACTTTGCAAACCATAGAGACTGAAAGATCCGTTAAATGTTCGTGAATAACAAGGACAACTTGAATTAGAGAAGCTGACAGAAAATCACCTTATTTTTTTTTTTTTATCAGAAATGATCTATTTTTGGACTCAATGGGTACGTCAATAAAAAGAATTGGCGAATTTGTTGCGAAGAGCAGCCAGAAATTGTCGAAGAAGTTGCTATCCAACCTGATGCGATTTGTGGGCGTGCAGCAGCTTTTAACTGCACTTCTTTAACGACGATGCAGCAAGCTATAGTTCCAAGGTGATGGACTTTTTTTTCGTATCCAAAATGAAGAAGTTGGTCTTAGTTGGTCTATCAATCCTAAAAAATACTTCATGCACTGGTACAAATGTTTTTTTTGTTTCAATTTTCAAATACCAAACGCTTAAGAATAGAGTGAGAATGTTTTGGACGGGTAAACCGAAACTCACCCTCAGTAAAAAAAACATAAAACTCTAATATCTAGCGAAATGTAAGCAAGCTCAAAATATCGAATTTTACAGAAGGACAATTGTACAGGGTTTTCCAATATGAGGTGTTACTTTAAACCACCCGGTATTTCGGTAGCTGTCACTGTTGAAGATGGAACGAAACACGATTCAACAAAAAATGCACTACAAAAATGGTGAAAATCTTGCAGTCACAGTTCGCAAAACTAAAGCATTTTTGGGTCGTCGTGAAGCACCTTGTCGGAGCGCCATACAGAAATTGGTGGACAAATTCGAGCTGTTGGGACAAGTTAGTGATGTGAAGAATACAACCCGTGCACATCACTCAAGAACAACTGAGAATATTTCGGCTGTAGCCCAAAGTGTTGAAGAAAACCCAGGCTGGTGCATTCCTCGTCGTCCTTTAGATTTGGGCATTCCACAAACGATTGTAAGAGGTTCCCCCCAAAATTTCATAGACAAGTTCATCAGGTTTGTCTCGTTTAGGTAAAATGTTGAAAAAGGTGCCTCAGCTTTCGCTTGATAATATGAATTCCCTCCAAATGTATGTACACACATAGTATGTATATCTTCCGCCCTTCTATCTATCCCATCTGAACTTACCTGCTAAGCCTCTCGTTTGTTGTGTGCCCTTCCTAAGAACTGCCTTTGAAACAAAACCCTCCCTACAGAAGACGGACTTGCTATCTATATTTCCCTGTTTTTTTTTTTTTTTTTGTTAAGTCATGCGGTTGCGTTTCTTTGCTCGTCAAAGAAACAAAGCAAGAATGTGTTGGCAAGCCCATTCTACGGCAAACGTATACAAACAAAACGAAAAAAAAAAAAAACTTTGCATAAAAGATGTAACTGACACATGGACACTCACAAACGCAGCTGCTACTCACACCTAAACGCCTACATGCCTAAGAATGCAACACCCACTTACACACAGAAGGAATTGTTGCTTACATCGCCAACTCCTTGTTCACGTTGTGTTATTACTTAGTGTGTGTGTGTGTGTGTGTGCCTGTGCCGTCCTGTACTTAATGCTTTTGCAATAACAGAACCGAATACAACGTTTCTTGGTTTTGTTTTTCGATTTCCTTCTTTGTATGCCTTCTAAACATGGCCAAGAATGTAAACAAAGCAAATGTGTTGTTTTTTCTCGTTTGTTCGGAACGACGACAGCAGCAGGAGCAGAGCAGTTGTTCGTTGTTAACTGCAGGTATTCGTGAAAATGTATCCTTAAATTGCTTCACTTAAACAATCCTCCTGGTGTGTTCGTGTGTGTGTTTTGTCTGATGGTGTTTCTTTTTTTTGTGGCGAGTTTTCTTTGACATTGAAAATATTTTCCCGATGCGCTTTACTTTAACTGCCCCAAGAAATGCGGAAAAAAAAGTTATGCGTTTCTTTTTTTGTGTGAATCTTCCTTCCTTCCTGGTGTCTGTGAATTTCTTTTGGCAAGATTGAACGCGAGAACCGAGCGGACGTGGAAGTGGTCAAAAGCGCGAAAGCCAAATAAAAAAGTCCGGTGTGAAAAGAGAGTTTTCTTGCGTAGTCACTTTCACTTCACATGTTGCCATTTATGCTTTGTTTCGAAATCGGTTCTTGCTTTTCAGAAATGTTTTTAGTTTTTCGTTTTCAAAAAGGACACCGCAGAACAAATGAGCCATTCGGCCAAAGGGAAAACAGTGACATTCTGTGTTGTTAATCTTAATATATATTTACCCTCGACACTGATTCACTGACTCTGTCACGCAGTACGTAGGAATTTAAATAGGCATTCTATAATTTTCTATAAATAATAATAATAAAAAAAGTAATATATTTTTTTTTGTACAGAAATTGTGTTTTCCCCAAATTTTTTTTTTACCAAAAATTTTTTTTCCAAAATTTTTTTTTCCAAAATTTTTTTTTTCTAATTTTTTTTTTCAACAAAATTTTTTTTTCAACAAAATTTTTTTTTTACAAAATTTTTTTTTCAACAAAATTTTTTTTCCCAAATTTTTTTTTTCAACAACATTTTTTTTTTCAACAAAATTTTTTTTTCAACAAAATTTTTTTTTCCCGTAAAAATTTTTTTTTTCAACAAAATTTTTTTTTCCACAAACATTTTTTTTTTCAACGAAATTTTTTTTTCAACAAAATTTTTTTTTCCATATTTCAACGGGCGCCATAGGCGCATTACAACTTACTAGTATTAGATAAAGAAGCTACTTTTATAAATAAAGAACCGCTCTATAGACTGAAATCTATACAAATATGTACCTCTAAAGTAGTGTGGAAAAAAACGGTAATTGTGGAAAAAAACGGCGGGAGTTATTTTACTCTTTTTTGTACATTTAAGAGGGCATAACAACGAAGTGGCTAACACACATACCAAGCAAACAAAACGATTCAAATTGGAATTACGCCAGGAGAATCTTCTTCTAATATTCGCCGTGTGGGCAAATTCTCCAACTTTTAGAGGGTTCTAGACCACGGTTCTGCATTTAGCCGACGTCTTCAGTGGCTGGATCACCAGTTGGTTAGGAGTTAGGTGAGCGGACAGAGTGTTGACACCAGACAAAGAGCGGAGACAATACAGACTGCTGAGAATGGAGAGAGTGCTAAGAGTGGAGATAGGGCTGAGATTGGAGAGACTGCTAATACAGAGGCCGGGCAGAGACCTGGCTGAGAACTGAGGCGTACAGAGACCGGACAGAGTGTTGATACCGGCTGATTTCTAAGGCCAGTGCTGATACAGAGTGCCGGACAGCAGCAGAGACTGGAAGAAGTGCTGGATTCGGACAGAGTGTTTAGACCGGACAGAAGGCTAAGACGGGACATATTCCTAAGACCACACACAGTGCTGAGACCAAGTGTTGAAAACTGAGACCGGACAGAGAGCTAAGATTGGAGAGACTGCTAATACAGAGGCCGGGCAGACACCTGGCTGAGTTCTGAGGCGGGCAGAGACCGGACAGAGTGTTGAGACCGGTAGACTTCTAAGGCCAGTGCTGATACAGAGTGCAGAGAAAGAGATACAGAGTGCCGGACAGCAGCACAGACTGGAAGAAGTTTTCGAAGAAGTCGGACAGAGTGTTTAGACCGGACAGAAGGCTAAGACGGGACATAGTCCTAAGACCATGTGTTGAAAACGGACAGAGAACTGAGACCGGACAGAGCGATAAGATTGGAGAGACTGCTGATACGGAGACCGGGCAGAGACCTGGCTGAGTACTGAGGCGGGCAGAGACCGGACAGAGTGTTGAGACCGGAGAGACTGCTGATACAGAGTGCTAAGACTGGGCTAAGCACTGGGAGTGGGCTGAGTCCTGAGACCGGAGAGAGTCCTGAGACCGGACAGAGTACTGAGACCGGACAGAGTACAGCGGCCATACTTTCACTTTCAGCTCATCACACTCTGACTGGTAGAACAATGACTTCACACACGATTATTCTGAAGGACGTGGTGATTACAATGTGGTTAAATGAAAGGGTCATCGTCTTGTAGGAAATTATATACGTGGACGAATCTTAGAATTAAACATCTTTCATTTTAATCGACCAGGAACATCCGATTTTACATATCGCATCCGAAATATACAATTTTTCAACACTAATTTAGTTTTCCATAAATTAATTCAGAGTACACAAAAATTCTTTTTAATCACTATCTTCTTAAACTGGTAAAATATCGTTAATGAAAATTGTTTTTAAGTTGCGTTGGAATTTTGAGTTGTGGCCATTTTGTATTTAGGGTGCGATATGTACATTAGGGTGTCCAACCTGACAACAATCGAAAAAAAAACCGTAATCGGCAAAAAGAAAATTTTACAGGTGAGGGATTTTTTTGTTGTTGTCAAGCAAAGCGGCGCTTACGATACAAATTGATTTTGCCATAACATTGTAAATATAAATTTTTAATATTTTGGTATTAAGAGCGTTGGACAATCGAATTTGTTTAAAAAGCGAGTTTAGAAAAAATGTGACTAACGTCATTTTCAACGTTCTAAAAGAAAACCAAAGGCCTGAAAAATGGTTCAGAGCCCGTTCAACTGCGGCACATACACTCTATTGGTCACGCCAGATTTTTAGAAAACATTTGAGTATTAAAAAAACTCTGCTAAATGGAATTGGGTCACGGGCAGAAGACACATGTGTGGAACTGGTGGTGGTCGGAAACCAATTACAGCGCCAAAAAAAAATGACACAGCTGCATCATTTAAGTAATTTACTTCACTTGTGGAATTTGGTGAACCAAAATTAGTTTACCTCTTCTTCTTCTTTCGTTGAGTGCTGTCTCAATCGTATGACTATCAGACTGTCCTTTAATTGCCCAATATTGGACGATTAAACTAAAGATAAACTTTGACCGAAAGAAAAAAATTTAAACTTAAATTTCAGTTTCAATGAAAAACGAAGATCAAACTTGACTCATTTATTGGGATGTCTAGCTAGACCAAGTGGAAGAAGACATGAAAATCCTGGGTATCACGAACTGCAGAAGCCAAGCAGAAATTATTTATTATTTATTTTTAAGATCAACAACAGGTTGCAGAGCCAACTTAAGTAAAGGGTTGTGAATAACCCGATATTTCGGTAGCTGTCACTTTTGAAGCTTTTTCTCTTTGACATTTGACAAGTAGAAACTACGGCATTACAAAAACTGGAACAACGCATTGAAATTATTAAAATTCACGACGAAAATGGTGATAATCTTGCAGTCACAGTTCGCAAAACTAAAGCATTTTTGGTTCGTCGTGAAGCACCTTGTCGCACCGCAATACAGAAAATGGTTGAAAAATTCGAAAGGCTGGGACAAGTTAGTGATGTGAAGAATACAACCCGTGCACATCGCTCAAGAACAACTGAGAATATTTCGTCTGTAGCCGAAAGTGTTGAAGAAACTCCAGGTTTGTCAATTCCTCGTCGTTCTTTGGATTTGGACATTCCATAAACAATTAAGTTGGGTCTTAAGGCTTACAAAAGTTCAGTTAACACAAGAACTCAAGCCGGCCGATTATCAACAACGTCGTGTCTTTGCTGATTGGGTCCTTGCAATGCATGAAAATGATCCGGAATTCCATTGAAAAATCATCTTGACTGATGAGGTCCATTTCCACCTCGGAGGCTACGTCAACAAGCAAAATTGTCGCATCTGAGGCTCGGAAAACCCAAGAGTTATTGTTGAGAAGCCTCTCCATCCTCAGCCTGTGACTGTTGGTCCGGCGAGGTGATTGGACCTTACTTTTTCGAAAATGAGGTTGAATCAACAGTTACGGTGAATGGATTGCGCTATCGAGAGATGGTTAATGATTTGTTAGGGTCGCAGTTGGATGATATTGATCTGGACAACGTTTACATTCAACAAGACGGCTCTACGTGCCACACAAACAACGCAACCATTGCTCTTTTACGGGGAAAAGATTCCGGACCGTGTTGTCTCTCGAAGAGGTGCTTTTATAAAAAATAAATTTTTGTAATTTCTTTTAGGCAAATAATTACTAGTACACCAATAACTTTTTTACTTTAGTAATGATTCACTTTTTTTAGAAAACTTTATAAAAAAATTTTTCACAGCAGCTAGTAACACATGTCGTTGATATAATAGATACGCCAATGGCAAAGATTGAAAACTCAAAAGAATAGCTGAATTATCAGAACAAGGCACAGAAAGATCATGCGGCCCTGAGTTGCATTTGCCAAACCGAAAAATGTCACAATCTGCCCTAGCCGATCAACAACCATGACCATACAATTGTTCACAATTCAAAAGTTCAAAATTCCTTTGATATCCATTAGACAGATTATGAAACTCTTCTCTACCAAACTGCAGTGGTATCGCGTGCCATATCGCGTTCTCTGTTGTGCCTCCTGCCATACCGCGCATTTGAAATTGCGATAAATCTTAAGTAAATAGGCTGTACATACATGTACACTCCATAAGTACATATTTATATGCTCAAGTAAATACTTACATTTCACAATTAATGATTGCACGGAGGAGCTATGCTGGATATCCGCCGTAAAGTATACTCTGATGCGTTGGCGTTGGTTTTTCAAATATGCCGAGCACACGCACATGCACACTGCTACTCACACAAATGCAAAAACACACAGAATGATGATGTCAACGCAGGGTACGCAGGATGTGACGATGCTATGTGTGTTGGACTGTGTGCCAGCGTGTGTGTGTGTGTGTGTGTGTGTGCTTGAGAGAGTGTGTATTTCGAGCACCGACTGAGCACAACAGTTGTAATATCTGCGGAATAGCCACACCTACTGTTTGTTGAAATATAAACATTTCATATTTTTAGCCAAAATTGTTATGAATCTGTTTATTTTGTTATTTTCATTTTTTATTTGTTTGGCTTTTTTTTTTCTTCTTCTGTTTGTTCTTTTTTCTGATGTGGTGCAAGCGATATTGCAGCCATTAGCCATTGCAACAGCACACAGAGTGCACGGCAACAATAATTGCAGCTGTACAACGAACTTCGACCACCACCACCAACAGCAACAGCAACAACAACACGGCCACCATCCATTGTAAGGCTGATTAACTGCATTGGCCGTGTACCGAACCATAATGTCGACGATGAAATGAATTACAGCAACAACAATAAAAGTAAAAAATTAACCAAACCTCATAATAAAAAAAAAAGTAGCCGAAATGCCCTAAAAAGTGTACACAACTATGAAGAATGTTAAAGTGCACTTGTGATTGCTGGACACACCCGCACCCACTCATAATCAAAATAACTCTCCGTCCTCACACAAACAACCGGACTACTCAGCAACACTGACCGGATTCGGAAAAACGGCCAGGCATTCTTTGGCCTAATTGATCTCTGCACTGAAGCCAAGCTCGGGAAAAGAAAAAAAGTCAGGGGTAGCATAACCCCACAAAATGTTCCACAAGAGGCACATCTCTCTCAATCAGTGAGCTGTGTGCGCTCTGACTTTTTAATCAACAGGATTGAAATACAAATAAAGACAGTTTAAACTGTTCGTCATCGAAAAGTGCTGTTATAAAATCAATTGATAAATTGTTTCATTGACTAATTGATTAATGGAGTAATTGATTGATTATTTAATTAATTAATTCATTTATTAATTTATTACTTTATTAATTTATTAATTAATTAATTTTATTAATTAATTAATTTTATTAATTTATTAATTTATTACTTTATTAATTTATTAATTAATTAATTTTATTAATTAATTAATTTTATTAATTTATTAATTTATTAATTAATTAATTTATTAATTTATTAATTAATTAATTTTATTAATTTTATTAATTTTATTAATTTTATTAATTTTATTAATTTATTAATTTATTAATTTATTAATTTATTAATTTATTAATTTATTAATTTATTAATTTATTAATTTATTAATTTATTAATTTATTAATTTATTAATTTATTAATTTATTAATTTATTAATTTATTAATTTATTAATTTATTAATTTATTAATTTATTAATTTATTAATTTATTAATTTATTAATTTATTAATTTATTAATTTATTAATTTATTAATTTATTAATTTATTAATTTATTAATTTATTAATTTATTAATTTATTAATTTATTAATTTATTAATTTATAAATTTATTAATTTATTAATTTATTAATTTATTAATTTATTAATTTATTAATTTATTAATTTATTAATTTATTAATTTATTAATTTATTAATTTATTAATTTATTAATTTATTAATTTATTAATTTATTAATTTATTAATTTATTAATTTATTAATTTATTAATTTATTAATTTATTAATTTATTAATTTATTAATTTATTAATTTATTAATTTATTAATTTATTAATTTATTAATTTATTAATTTATTAATTTATTAATTTATTAATTTATTAATTTATTAATTTATTAATTTATTAATTTATTAATTTATTAATTTATTAATTTATTAATTTATTAATTTATTAATTTATTAATTTATTAATTTATTAATTTATTAATTTATTAATTTATTAATTTATTAATTTATTAATTTATTAATTTATTAATTTATTAATTTATTAATTTATTAATTTATTAATTTATTAATTTATTAATTTATTAATTTATTAATTTATTAATTTATTAATTTATTAATTTATTAATTTATTAATTTATTAATTTATTAATTTATTAATTTATTAATTTATTAATTTATTAATTTATTAATTTATTAATTTATTAATTTATTAATTTATTAATTTATTAATTTATTAATTTATTAATTTATTAATTTATTAATTTATTAATTTATTAATTTATTAATTTATTAATTTATTAATTTATTAATTTATTAATTTATTAATTTATTAATTTATTAATTTATTAATTTATTAATTTATTAATTTATTAATTTATTAATTTATTAATTTATTAATTTATTAATTTATTAATTTATTAATTTATTAATTTATTAATTTATTAATTTATTAATTTATTAATTTATTAATTTATTAATTTATTAATTTATTAATTTATTAATTTATTAATTTATTAATTTATTAATTTATTAATTTATTAATTTATTAATTTATTAATTTATTAATTTATTAATTTATTAATTTATTAATTTATTAATTTATTAATTTATTAATTTATTAATTTATTAATTTATTAATTTATTAATTTATTAATTTATTAATTTATTAATTTATTAATTTATTAATTTATTAATTTATTAATTTATTAATTTATTAATTTATTAATTTATTAATTTATTAATTTATTAATTTATTAATTTATTAATTTATTAATTTATTAATTTATTAATTTATTAATTTATTAATTTATTAATTTATTAATTTATTAATTTATTAATTTATTAATTTATTAATTTATTAATTTATTAATTTATTAATTTATTAATTTATTAATTTATTAATTTATTAATTTATTAATTTATTAATTTATTAATTTATTAATTTATTAATTTATTAATTTATTAATTTATTAATTTATTAATTTATTAATTTATTAATTTATTAATTTATTAATTTATTAATTTATTAATTTATTAATTTATTAATTTATTAATTTATTAATTTATTAATTTATTAATTTATTAATTTATTAATTTATTAATTTATTAATTTATTAATTTATTAATTTATTAATTTATTAATTTATTAATTTATTAATTTATTAATTTATTAATTTATTAATTTATTAATTTATTAATTTATTAATTTATTAATTTATTAATTTATTAATTTATTAATTTATTAATTTATTAATTTATTAATTTATTAATTTATTAATTTATTAATTTATTAATTTATTAATTTATTAATTTATTAATTTATTAATTTATTAATTTATTAATTTATTAATTTATTAATTTATTTATTTATCAATTAATTAATTGATTTCTGTATGAATTGCGAGGTTGAAACATGGTGTTGCCCAACTGAAATGGCCAACCTCAACGGTGTAACCCGTGTAGCAACCTGCATTCATATCAACCCGCATATTCTCTCCCCCCCACCCAACCGGACAGCCCAGGGTTCTGCAGGCGTCACCATCCAGGGAACATTCTCTAAATTATTTTTTAACCAACACCACAATAAAATTAATTAGGATGAGTCCTTTGTATTGTTGTTTTCGATTGCATGCGTGTGCGTGTACATGTGAATCAAAATGTTCCCGCTCTGATGCACCGATTTCTACGGCCGACGCCACGATGGGCTATTTCTGTGTATGTGTGTGTGTGTGGGTGCATTGACGAGCAATTTGTGGCTTGACCATTTTATGCCTGTTTTTGTTGTTGCTGTTTTTGCATTGAACTTTTTGCCGCCTTATTTTAGATAGACCGAATTCCAGGAAAGGGTAGGGCACATCAGCACCCTCCCTGGGGAGGGGGCCATAATGATACCATTGACAAGAGTCATGCCATCCGCCAGCCAGAATGCTGGGCACTGCGTATGGCATACATAAGCGGTGTACGCTGTACACAATTTTGCGAATGGGGCCATGAAATGTGGAGTACCACCTAAAAAACCAAACGAACGAAGGAAACAAAAAACAGGCAAGAACCCGCATAGAGACAATATCGGCAAAACATGATATGCGCATAAAAGCGCATGTTAATGCAAACCATTGTTTGTGAGCGTGTTTTTTAGACTTTTTAGCCTATTTTCAATATTAATTAAAAATTGTTTTTGTGTTTGTTCTATTTTTGTTGTTTTCTTATTTATGCAAATTTACAGTGGTCGCAAAGGTGATCCACCGGTGACACTTTCAACCAGATGGGCAATCACCGGTGACCAAATGCCATTATGGAAGGCAATAGGCTGTGGTCCGTCTATATGGGGATTTTTGAACCATGCAGTAGGTGTTTTACGAGTATTTTATATTCAGAAACTCTTATTAGGCTTACTATCCAAAGCGCTATAAATCATTTATAATCGAAACATATTTTCCCCGAAACACGTGCAGACCATTGTGCGGAAGCATTGGCGTCCCACTGTGTATTTTATTGTGCGCAGTAAATATTGACATTCAGTTACAATTAATAAAGAGGCTGAGGCTGTATCTGTAGTTAGGTGTATGCAATTGGTTTTTTTTTTTTTGGTATTGTGACGAAAATTTAGCTTAATCGACACAGAATCCAGATATTTAAGAATTTAATGTTTTTTCACGACAAAACTGCAGTTCGCTTTCTAAGTTATGGGGAATTGCCCATTGGCCTTAAAGTGATTAATGGGCGAATGGAAGGAAGACCGGTTAAGGTTTGCAAACCACATGTTTAAATGGATTCAAGTTCTGACAAAAATAGAATGAAAATGGATTAAGTTCTGACAAAAATGGATTCAAGTTCTGACAAAAAGTTCAAGTGAAGACTATTGGCTTCCTAATAATCCAAGTGGGCAAGCAATTAAAAAGATAGAGAGTAATTTTATAGAAATCAGATGTGCCTTTCCTAATATTTCCTGTGTGCCTTTTCTCATCAATTGGTCTTGGGAAATCCGAAATGTTTTGGTCTTTAATTTTCAAAACAAAAAAAAATTAATTTTCGTGATCATCCAGTTATCAAAAATTTAAAAATCGTTTTCGTTGGGTGTATTCTGTCGATAATTTTTAGTCCGATCAAGCAGAACTATTTATGAAATTAAAGGTAATTATGTGAGCTAAAAGTGTTGCGGACTGGATCATTATTCATATACACAGAGTTTAAAGAGAAGTGGGAAATATGTTTCCAAATTTTTTTTTGGGAAAAAATAAATCCTCTTTTTTTGACGCAAAAAAGTTATAAAAATATTGAAAAAAAATTCGAAACTATTTTATTTTACTTTCGAACTGCAAACACACATAATTGAGATACGGCAAAAAGCGGCAGCCAGCGACAGTATTAAAAAGTAACGGCAGTCGAGACTAGTCTGCCTTTTTATCAGGGGATGTGCCCTATAAATGCCCTATCTCGGAGCAAGGAAAGGTGTAGTAGCGTTTGTTTCTCATTTATCTTGAATTTAGGAATGTTTCAATTGGCAGACAACACATGTGCCGGAAGAATGGCTTTATGAAAAATGACTCAAATGCAAAATACCCCAAAAATTAAATGAAAAATTTCCCAAATAATCCTTCACATAAATGAACAATTCCCCAAAAAATCTGAACAAAATCTATCCAAATATATGAAAAATTCCTGCGCCCTTCTATCAAAGCGGCGACGAGGGCCGGTCACGCCTACTTGGCCCCAATTTTGTATTCGATTTCCACTTTAATTTCCCTCCAAATACATGAAAAATTTCTCCAATTAAATCGGTCATTCCATTGAAGAGGTGATGTGGGCCGGTAACGCTGCATTTGCCTCAATTGTGTATGAGATTTTTTTGGGGCCATCTTTCGTTTTTATTTTCCCACAAATATATGAAAAATTCCTCCAATTAAAAATCGGCTATTACATTGAAGAGGTGACGTGGGCCAATCGAGACCTTTTTGCCCCAATTTTGTATGCAATCAGATCTTGTGATTTAACACCTTTCGACTTCTTCCTTTGGGGCCACGTGAAAGATAATCAGCCCGATTCTGAATACTCCCGGGGAGATAATTCCCGGGGAATTTAAATTTTTCAGAGAAGAAAATCTTCCTATTTAAGCAGGAAACAAACAAATCGCCTGACTCTGAATATTCGAAATTGTATGTCCCTTATTATTATTCGCTCGGTTTGTTTAGAAAAGGAGGATATTGTTCTCGAAAAAAAGTAAATTCCCCGGGAGAATTCATAATCGGGCTGATAGTCTACGCCAACAGCCCAGCGTCGATTCAAGACCTCAATGATAGAATTCGTGAGGCTATTGAGGACATGGGGCAGCCATTTTGCGATTTGTATTTTGAAAGATGTTTCAAGGAGACAAAGCTAACATTTGCAATCACTTTTCTTTACATGTAAATAAAACGGTACAAAACTGTCTCTGAGTACAAAGTTTTAAATGGATTTTGGTTAACAATACCAAGATCTGAAAATTCTCTTAAACACCCCTTCAGATCAATTGAAACGTTTTAAAGATATGGAAATTAGAAGTTGAGCTTTTTTTCAGAATTTTTTCGTTGGTAGCGCGCTTGCCTATCAGCGTGGTGGCTGTGGGTTCGAGTTCCACCAGACGCTTTGGTCTGTCATTGCAAAAATCTAGCCACATGATCTGTTTGTCCTTGCACCCAAAAATAAAAAATAAATAAAAAAAAATTAAAATACACCGAAATAGTTGTCCATCAAGGTACAAGGATATTCAACGAGAGTCAATCAAAATGTGTATGTGTATGTGTTGTAACACAACCCCCGGGCAACGGAATACACACAGGCCGCCAATCACTCAGTTTTCTTTGCATTCTTAATCGTCGGTTAAGATTAATCGATAAGCATTACATAATCATTTATCTATGATGTGACTGATTTCAATCCTTTTGTTGAAATCAATTGAGACAAAATCAATGATTTGTTAAATTGTGACATTTTAGGCAATTTATTAAAATGCCTGCAGCTGCAATCAAATTCAAAGCAGATCAACTGCGAAAAAAAAAATTCCCGCTGAATAATTAAAACCTAAATTAACGGAAAACTTATGCATGACTTATCATTAGTCCAGCAATTGGTTTTTTACCTTTCGCTCACTTAACCATTTTTAACGAATTTGAATTAACACAAACAAAAAACGAATGCTTTGAAATAAGAGTGAATACAACAACAACCAACAAAAAAGAATATTTATAAAAAGTGAATAAAATGCAATTGACTACACATAAATATGTACGTACACACACCCACGAGTACATAATGTATACCACGTCGACCATAAAGAACAATTTGTTTTCAATAATAAAATCAAATCACACTCTAAGCTGGAAAATTTGCGCAGAGCCCACAAAAAAGAAAGAAAAAAAATAAATAACGTATAAAAAATGTTAATGATACATTGGTATGTACAGGAGTATGTGATTTGCATTGTACATACAAAGTTATGTATAACACTAAAACTATTTACTTGTATTTATGTACTCACATAAACAAACTCATACTTTAATCAACATTTATGTTTTAATGTATTTATATTAAAGTTATACATAAGCACAGTACATAGATACGTATAGATGTATGTATTTAATCATACCCATGTCTATATGTTTAATCGGTGAACATACACCGAAAGAAATATACTTTACGGGTCATTGTTGATTTACTCAGAGCTTTTCGCTCAGCTCAGCTAGTGAGAGAAACGGCGGTACGAACTAAGTCCCCAATGAACTAAGTCCCAAAACGAAAATGAACTAACCCCCCAAATTTTTATACAGGAGGGAACAACAACGATTTTTGGGGACTTAGTTCATTATTTGGGGATTTATTTCATCGGCTCCGATTTTTTTTTTTCTAACTTCACCTCTTGCCTTCTGTACGTGGAACCCCACCTTTTTTGTGCAAATGAAATAGATACAAATAGAACATAAGCGCTTCCATGTACCGATTATATTCTTACTTCAACCTTATCCATAAAAATGCGGAATAAATTCATTATGAACTAACTCCCCAGAAAATGGGGAGTTAGTTCATTTTTATTTTGGGGATTTATTTCATTTCATTGGGGGTTTATTTCATTTTCTAAATTGGGGATTTATTTCATTATGAAATAAATCCCCAATTTTGGGGGGTTAGTTCATTTTCGTTTTGGGGACTTAGTTCATTAGGGACTTAGTTCGTACCGCCGAGAAAAACAACACAATTTCCGCCTGTTGCAGAGCAGCAACATCATCTACTTGACCTCACAACCTGACAAGTACAAGGTTAAAATTGCAGAACCTCTTGGTAACTCGGAGGTTTGCATCATTTCAGCATCCTTTGTATTTTCCGATCTTTGGACCACTTCAAAACCAGCTAAGAAGTGGACAATGTACACATACGAAACGGCTCGGCGGGCTGAGCTTAATAATTTGTATCAGCATTGTATTGGGAAATTATGTGCCCTGGTCATTTGGTTTTGTATTTGATTGCGCAAACATTTGGTTGCACAAACATTACGTTAGACTAACATTAGGTTGTACAAACATTAGGCTACACTAACATTTCGTTGCGCAAACTTTTGGTTGCACAAACATTTGATTGCGTAAATATTTGGCAGCGTAAATATTTTGGTTATGCTAACATTTCAACATTTGGTTATGCTAACATTTGGTATGGCAAATATTTGGATGGATAAACATTTGGTTGCGCAAACATTTGGTTTTGCATTTGTTAGCGTACACATTTGACTGCTGCAATTATTTGGTTGCACAAACATTTGATTGCGTAAATATTTGGCAGCGTAAATATTTTGGTTATGCTAACATTTCAACATTTGGTTATGCTAACATTTGGTATGGCAAATATTTGGATGGATAAGCATTTGGTTGCGCAAACATTTGGTTTTGCTTTTGTTAGCATACACATTTGACTGCTGGTTGTACAATGATTAGGTTAGGCCAACATTTGGTTGTACAAACATTTGATTGCGTAAATATTTGGCAGCGTAAATATTTTTTTGCTCAACATTTGGTTATGCTAGCATTTGGTAAGGCAAATATTTGGATGGATAAGCATTTGGTTGCTCAAACATTTGGTTTTGCTTTTGTTAGCGTACACATTTGATTGCTGGTTGTACAAACATTAGGTTAGGCTAACACTTGGTTGAACAGACATTAGGTTAGGCTAACATTTAGTTTGGCAACTATTTGGTTGCACAAACATTTGATTGCGTAAATATTTTGTTGCTCAACATTTGGTTATGCTAGCATTTGGTAAGGCAAATATTTGGATGGAAAAACATTTGGTTGCGCAAACATTGACTGCTGGTTGTACAAACATTAGGTTAGACTAACATTTAGTTTGGCAAATACTTGGCTGGGTAAATATGTTGTTGCTCAACATTTGGCTGTGCAAACATTTGGATAGATGGAGGTAAGGGACAAAATTCGTCTTGTTCTCTTGTCAACGATGACCAGATCTCCAATAACCCGGTCGGTATAGCTAACCAACTCGCTAAAATATTTGCAATGAATTCATCATTTGCCAGAAAGCAGACATCCCCGTGACAGAAAACGTGAGTAGCCTCAGTTGCTTACTTATTTCCCTTAACATTCCATGAAGGAACAGGCGGGGAAGTTCTCTCGAATCAGTGAGTTGTGTACGATATAATTTGTATAATTTGACCTACTGTTTAAAGCCGGCTCCGAACGGCTAAGGCTTTTCTAGAGAAGTTTTACATGGCTTAGAGATTGCTCTCTTACTCGTAAATTCGCCAACATTTACGAGATGGAAACAGGCGAAGAGAAAATGTTTGATGATCTTATCCGTACTAGTACTAGCTCACCCGGCAAACGTTGTTTTGCCTTCAAGTTTTAGTTTGGTTCATTGCAAAGTCGTTGTGGAGTTTGTATGGGAGGTACTATAGATTTTCTTTCAGTGTATATTTATGTACATACAATTTATGTGCAATAAAGTTTGCATACATTTTAATCGTATGCACTTCAAAGGTTTGTGTGTCTATACAGGTCTCTCTGTATGTGTGTTTTACACAAGTGTGTATATAATAAGCCACACTTGCACACATATTCATTTGAAAAAGTTAGGTGAGTATGCGGTGCTCGTCTGCGTGAGTGTGTCTGTGTGTGAGTGCGTAGGCATTTAAATTTTTATTAACAAAAAATAGTTCTGTATGTATTGCGTATTAAAAAATAGGAATTTTGTTAAATTTTTTAGAATTTAAAATTAAGCCAGTTGACTATAGATTGGTTTTGAGACTTTCGGAATAGGGTGTTTGCGATTTGAGGTATGCCTGTCATACCTTGTCTACGCCTTAGTGGCATCGTGAATTGCAACTGGTGCCTTTTCAAGAATCAAGTAGGAATCGGCGAATATGGGTCTGCTAGGGAAACGTCGTGACGACAGAAAAGCGACAGTTACAATGTCGGGGTAGTGGAAGAAGTTGTTAACCCGATTTCGTCATCATTAGAAAGAATGAGGTCACCACTGAAATAATGTTATCAATCGTGTTAGCAATAAGATGCTTCTTCGGGTTAAGCAGAAAATTCGGGAACAGTGAGCCATCTCGACGTAACAAAACCACGCTGTACACATACGATCATTCTAACTGGAATCTTGCGAAAGCAGATGGTCCCATCGAGGTGAGCTATATCCCGAATGAACGCAGTTAAGTGAATCCAAATTCAAGGCCATGTCGGCCGTTAGAATCCAAAACGCTCCATCTACAAAGGCGTTAGACGACCAATGCCACAGCAGGCTCAAACAGGGAAGGTGGATGAAGACATGAACATTCATTAAAACAAAATGTGGAACACAAAGCATGGAAATCATTTATTGAGCAGACCGAAACCAACCACAGGTTGTAGCCAACTAAAGTAAGTATTCTAAAGGTTCCGCCATCTAACGTTTTTTTTGTGCAACTAGTGCTTATTTCGTTTTCGTTATTTTTGTTATCGGGCCATGTTGAACGACTTTTTGTTTACAAAAATTGAATAGGTGGATATTGGCAACATTTGGTTTCAACAGGACGGCGCTACGTGCCACTTTTCAATAAAAAAAGAAATGTGAAAAAATATCCAGTAGTTTTTTATAGATTTTTAAAAAAAAAAAAAGTTATTTGGCGGACCCTGTATATAAAGGTGTTTCCAACAAGAGGTGTTATTTTGAATCACCTGGTATTTCGGTAGCTGTTACTTTTGAAGCTTTTATTCTTTGAGACTGAAATGCATGAAAATGATCCGGAATTCCATCGAAAAATCATCTTAAGGCAAATTTCCACCTCGGTGGCTACGTCAACAAGCAAAATTGTCGCATCTGGGGCTCGGAAAACCCAAGAGTTATTGTTGAGAAGCCTCTCCAACCTCAACGTGTGACTGTTTGGTGCGGTTTATGGTCCAGCGGGGTTATTGGGCCTTACTTTTTCGAAAATGAGGTTGGATCAACAGTTACGGTGAATGGATTGCGCTATCGAGAGATGATTTATAATTTTTTATGGTCGAAGTTGGATGATATTGATCTGGACAACGTTGACTTTCAACCAGACGGCGCTACGTGCCACACAAGCAACAAAACCATTGCTTTTTTATTGGAAACGTTTCTGGACTGTGTTATCTCTTGTGATTTAACACCTTGCGACTTCTTCCTTTGGGGCCACGAGAAAGATAAGGTCTACGCCAATAGCCCAGCGTCGATTCAAGACCTCAAAGATAGAATTCCTGAGGCTATCGAGGACATAGGGCAGCCAATTTGCCATTTGGTTACGGAAAACTTCATGAAAAGGATATGATCCTGCAGGCGTGGTCATGGTGGCCATTTGGCTGAGGTTGTTTTTCATTATTAACGGCATACCTTTGTAGCTGAACTACTGAAGTATTTTCTACTTTGATTTATTTGAGTTTTTAAGGAAATGTAGCTGAACTACTGTAGTATTTTCTACTTTGATTTATTTGAGTTTTTAAGGAAATCAATTCTTTGTTAAAGTTGTCTTTGGAAACTTTTCATTGTAAGAGTCTTTTGAAAAACTTCATCGAGAAGACATCGAAATAAATAATTTTTATTAGAAACGAACGTTCTAAAAATAATCGTTTCACCTTCCTCTTTATTATGAAATAAACATCCGATCATTTATCTCAAAAAATTTAATTTTTCTATACTTGTAGTATAGTGTCCCCTATGAAGCTGTGACCACCCACCAACTGAGTTTGCTAATGCAACAATAGAACGCCTCATACTTTTAAATCATAAGCTATATGGAGTCAGCAACAATAGTGTTTGTTTGGCTTGTGTTGTGTTATCGCTCGATTCGGTTTAGGTTTGTTGGGTTTTGTTAAAAACACAACTAAAAAGTGAAATAAAAAATATAAAAATATATTTTTTTTAAAAAGCTAACACTCACACTTTAGTTTTTGGTAAGCGCACGCACATTTAATTCTATCAGCACGATGAATGTTATCTTCAAATTTGTTATGTAAAATATATATCAGAATTATATATATATATATATATATATATATATAAGTCAATGTAGGAAAAAATATTGTGAAGGGGAGAATTTTCTGAACCGTCTGGTTTCAAAAAGTGTACAGTTTCAATACCTGGCATAGGAAGGAGAGTAGATTATGTTTGTGATTCACTTTCGAATGCAAATAAAGTTTATAACAAAATATGAGTAAAGTGATTAATTGATTAATTAATTTATTAATTAACTAATTAATTTATTAATTAACTAATTAATTTATGAATTAACTAATTAATTTATTAATTAACTAATTAATTTATTAATTAACTAATTAATTTATTAATTAACTAATTAATTTATTAATTAACTAATTAATTGATTAATTAACTAATTAATTAATTGATAATTGATTAATTAATTTATTAATTAACTAATTAATTTATTAATTAACTAATTAATTTATTAATTAACTAATTAATTTATTAATTAACTAATTAATTAACTAATTAATTGAATAATTAACAAATTAATTGATTAATTAACTAAATAATTTATTAATTAACTAATTAATTTATTAATTAACTAATTAATTTATTAATTAACTAATTAATTTATTAATTAAGTAATTAATTTATTAATTAACTAATTAATTTATTAATTAACTAATTAATTTATTAATTAACTAATTAATTTATTAATTAACTAATTAATTAACTAATTAATTTATTAATTAACTAATTAATTTATTAATTAACTAATTAATTTATTAATTAACTAATTAATTTATTAATTAACTAATTAATTTATTAATTAACTAATTAATTTATTAATTAACTAATTAATTTATTAATTAACTAATTAATTTATTAATTAACTAATTAATTTATTAATTAACTAATTAATTTATTAATTAACTAATTAATTTATTAATTAACTAATTAATTTATTAATTAACTAATTAATTAACTAATTAATTTATTAATTAAGTAATTAATTTATTAATTAACTAATTAATTTATTAATTAAGTAATTAATTTATTAATTAACTAATTAATTTATTAATTAACTAATTAATTTATTAATTAACTAATTAATTTATTAATTAACTAATTAATTTATTAATTAACTAATTAATTTATTAATTAACTAATTAATTTATTAATTAACTAATTAATTTATTGATTAACTAATTAATTGATTAATTAACTAATTAATTGATTAATTAACTAATTAATTGATTAATTAACTAATTAATTGATTAATTAACTAATTAATTGATTAATTAACTAATTAATTTATTAATTAACTAATTAATTTATTAATTAACTAATTAATTTATTAATTAACTAATTAATTTATTAATTAACTAATTAATTTATTAATTAACTAATTAATTTATTAATTAACTAATTTATTTATTAATTAACTAATTTATTTATTAATTAACTAATTTATTTATTAATTAACTAATTAATTTATTAATTAACTAATTAATTTATTGATTAACTAATTAATTTATTAATTAACTAATTAATTAACTAATTAATTTATTAATTAAGTAATTAATTTATTAATTAAGTAATTAATTTATTAATTAACTAATTAATTTATTAATTAACTAATTAATTTATTGATTAACTAATTAATTGATTAATTAACTAATTAATTGATTAATTAACTAATTAATTGATTAATTAACTAATTAATTTATTAATTAACTAATTAATTTATTAATTAACTAATTAATTTATTAATTAACTAATTAATTTATTAATTAACTAATTAATTTATTAATTGTTTAAGTGATAATCGATTAAGTGATTAATTGATAAATTTACTAATTGATTAATTAATCAATTGATTAATTGCTGTCAGTCAGAATGGACAATATTTCAGTTTTTCATCTGAACAGTTTCGAAATTGTTTTTTATTTTTTTTTTAATGGCTTTTTGTGCATAAAGGAGCGGGTACCAGTATTATCAATTGCATGTGTTTTTTTTTTTTACTTTTACATACGCTATGTGTATACATAAGTATTTACATATGTTACGTATATAGAAGGGTCCTATGTAACTAAAACCACAATTTATTTGAAATATTGATTAGCCTTCTTTATTAAATAACCCCAAGGGTAAAGACACCAAATCATTAAGCCCGTAGCGAAATACAAATCACAACCCCATAGAGATGGTCGTCATTAGTATTACAAAAATGAGCGGGGGTCAATGGTAAAATGAAATATGTGACAGGCAATACCGAAAGTGCCCTGGAGATTTCAGTTAAGTCCGTTTTTTTTTATTCCTAGGGACGGGCTTTAACGCGGAATTCGGGCAAAGCAGACACCCAAAGCTGCGGCGTTACCGGTAATCATTCGTCGTTTTGAATTCAAATATTTCAATAATTAAGTCATTATCTAACTGAATAATTAAATTACTGAACTAGAGTCTAATAAAAGTTTAAATCATTACACACAGTTACAAATAAATAGATGAGTATCCTAATAATGGAGTGTATGATTAACTTTGAAAGTAAACTGATAAGTTCATTCTCGTGTATTTACGAAATTTAATGTTTTCATAATTTCATAACTTGTATATAATTCTCAGTTCGGGATATCGAAAATATAAAACAACCCCCCAGAACCATTCACATTGTACGTGAATCCCTTCCCATAAAACAATTCTTAAAAATATTAATGCAATACACGTGATTGCATTTAAGAAATACTTTAAAAGCTGCAATCGCATCGAGTCACTGTCGAATAAAATTCATATAAAATTACTTAAATTTCACAGATTGACTTACTCTCGCCGACGGACAAATGCAACTGCATTCCATGGAATGTCCTTTGCGGTTCATGCACAAACAAACCTGCATGTGTGTGTCCTTGGAGATCTGAATTGTTTACGATTTAATGGGAATGCGTGGGAATTTATTGCAAGGACATCGGTTCACTTGTCTCGGCTAAGGCTACGTGTGTGTGAGTTTGTGTGTGTGCGAGTGTGTGTGAGCAGTCTTATAACTGCGTACCACAGTAGCTGCCAGGACAAAAGACAGGAGAATGTGAAATAAACAAACGAGAAACACACGGGGCGGACAGAGGCTTGAAGGTTCACTTTCGAATGCAAATATATTTTATAACTAAATATGAGTACATTGATTAAATGGTTAATTGATTAATAGATCAATTGATTAATTGAATAATTGATTAACTGATTAATTGATTAATTGAATAATTAACTAATTGATTAGTTTATTAATTTATTAATTGATTAATTATTTAATTGATTAACTGATCAATTGAGTAATTGATTAGTTTATTAACTGAATAATTGATTAATTAATTCACTAATTGATTAATTGATTAGTTTATTAATTGATTAATTTTTTAATCGATTAATTGATTAACTGATTAATTGATTATTTCATTAACTGAATAATTTATTAATTATTTAATTGATTAACTGATTAATTGAGTAAATGATTAGTTTATTAACTGAATAATTGATTAATTAATTAAATAACTGATTAAATAATTAATAAATTATTCAGTTAATGAAATAATCAATTAATCAGTTAATCGATTAAAAAATTAATCAATTAATAAACTAATTAATGGATTAGTTTATTAAGTGAATAATTTTTAAATTGATTATTTTTTTAATTGATTAATTTTTTAATTGATTAATTTTTTAATTGATTAATTATTTAATTGATTAACTGATTAATTGAGTAATTGATTAATTGATTAGTTTATTAACTGAATAATTGATTAATTAATTAATTAACTGATTAATTAATTCACTAATTGATTAAGTGATTAATTGATTAGTTTATTAAGTGACTAATTTTTAAATTGATTATTTTTTTAATTGATTAATTTTTTAATTGATTAATTAATTAATTGATTAATTAATTAATTGATTAATTAACTAATTGCTTAATTTACCAATTGGTTAATTGATTAAGTGATTAATTGACAAATTGATATATTGATTACTTATTCAATTATTCAATTGATCAATTGTGTTATACAGTCGAACTTCCATATAGCGAATCTCAAGGGGACCAAAAAAAAAATTCGTTATATAGAAAATTCGTAATATAGAATTATTTTAAAAAAATTTTATTTTTATAATTGGTAATTTTTGTCTGCGTTTGATTTTTCCTCTGCAATAAAAAATTCAAGCACGTTAAGAGAAGCAAATACTTTTTCAGGCACGCTATTTCTTATCTCCACAAAGTTGCGTAGTACTTCAACTGCTGATGAAGTTTGCTGAAATGTGGGTACCTCCTTCACGAGTTTTGTAACGTGTAGTCTACTATGCGAGCCTACATTTCTCTCACTTACAGAGAGTAGAAATGTGAATCTCACACACAAAAACAAATAAAAAATGAAAATATGTGTGTGTATGGTGAAAGTGAAAAATGTGTTTATGTAAAACTCGTTATACGGAGATCAAAAACGCATGAGCATTCGAGTTACGGGCGTAGAAAAAATTTGTAGTAAAGAAATATTCGCTATAAGGAAACTCGTTATAAGGAGATCAAAACATACTGAAAATTTAACGAAATTGCAGTGTTCTGGAAATAAATTCGTTATATTGAGAACTTCGTTGTACGGAAGTTCGTAATAGAGAAGTTCGACTGTATAAATACATTGTAGCATATCGCCCAACATTTATCACGCCGTCATTCATCTACGTAGGGTGACACTCTACAGCAGCAGCATCAACGGACCGCCGCCTGACCTTCGACGATGTTCACATATCAGTGGAAACAATTTGTGGTACATTTTGCAGACTCTTCGCGAACAAAATCCGAGGTATTCCCCCATTCAAACCAGTTTAACTGGCACTAACGCCGAACACACTGAATTAGCCCAGCGATTGAAAGCCACACCGCCAGACAGAGCCGTGAATGAATATAATTTTGTTGTGGACTCCTTTGGACAACCCTCCGGAACACATGAAACCTTTCTGCATGTATGAATTACGACACCGAAAGACATGAATCGATATGAGGCCAACACCAGGCAACACTCTGCCATTATGGCCATTGCGCTGTGTAAATGATACGACCTATTGTGGCAGACCAGACCATATTTTGTATTCGATTCGTTAAATCTGAACGCCAGTGCACACACTACAGGAGGATCTTCTTTCATCTTGCTCCAAATGATAATGAATATTTAAAACGTTTATTTAGTAAATTGAGCAGATTTCACATAACAACACAACACAAAGTGATTGTCATGACCAAAGGTAAGATATGACAACAACAACGAAAGAAAAAACGAATAGGCGCCACTATGCAACATGCGGCAGCAGTTGAGGGATGTAAGGTTTCTCGTGTGCTGCTCTACAGCAGGTGTCACAGGTGTTGTGCTAACTTGAGAACGGTCTCCCCTCATCATCGAGCAATATTATGAATATGATTTTGGTATTTATTGGCATTTGCGCTTCAATTGCCAACAGATGGTGTGTGTTTGCCTCAATGGATGAATATGAATATGATCTTTAACAGCGTTTGTCGCAGTTGTGTTGCAGCATATCAGCATTTCAATTAATATGCGTGTGACTCTTTGTGGGAGGTAGAGAGAATCAATTTTTGAAACGTTTTTCGTTTTTATGTGATTTTTGGGTGAAACATTGTTAGCACACATGGTTAGTTGAGAGTCCTTGTTCAACAAATGTGTTTTTGGTTGGTTGGTGGGACAGAAAGAGAAATGCCATCTGTGTGCGCGTGTGTGTGTGTGTGTGTTCGAGCATGTACAGTTATATACAGCTACGATGCCACACCCATGTTGCCCACAATTTGTGGTTAAGTAACCACAGTACACATGTATACGTTTAAATTGTAACAAGTTGAAAACTATCGGAGTTGCCAACATATTTTCAGAACTTGTTCTTCGTAGTGAAGATGACCGTTTGGAGGGAATTGTGAAAAAAAAAGAAATATTCGGAAACTTGTAATTGATTACAATTACAAATAATCTAAAAGTAATCAAAAGTAATCGGTAAATAATCCGACTACTTTCAGAGATTACTTTTGATTCTTTCTGATTAAAATTGATTACAATTACAAATAATCTAAAAGTAATCAGGATTACTTGCGATTGCTACAGATAATCAAAAAGAATCAGAAAATAATCCGACTACTTTCAGAGATTACTTTTGATTCATTTTGATTAAAATTGATTACAATTACAAATAATCTAAAAGCAATCGGGATTACTTGCGATTACTGCAAATAATCAAAAAGAATCAAAAGTAATCAAATAAAAATCCGACTACTTTCAGAGATTACTTTTGATTCTTTCTTATTAAAATTGATTACAATTACAAATAATCTAAAATTAATCAGGATTAATTGCAATTACTATAAATAATCAAAAAGAATCAATTGTAATCAGAAAACAATCCGACTAATTTCAGAGATTACTTTTGATTCTTTCTCATTAAAATTTATTACAATTACAAATAATCTAAAAGCAATCGGGATTACTTGCGATTACTGCAAATAATCAAAAAGAATCAAAAGTAATCAAATAAAAATCCGACTACTTTCAGAGATTACTTTTGATTCTTTCTTATTAAAATTGATTACAATTACAAATAATCTAAAATTAATCAGGATTAATTGCAATTACTATAAATAATCAAAAAGAATCAATTGTAATCAGAAAACAATCCGACTAATTTCAGAGATTACTTTTGATTCTTTCTCATTAAAATTTATTACAATTACAAATAATCTAAAAGTAATCAGGATTACTTGCAATTGCTATTAACAATCAAAAAGAATAAAAAGTAATAAGAGAATAATCCGACTACTTTCAGAGATTACTTTTGATTCTTTCTGATTATTTTACCGTAAGTTGAAGTAATCTTGATTAATTTTATATTATTTGTAATTGTAATCACAAATTGTTCAATAGAAGATTATATAGTCAATAGAATTTTTTCAAAAGTATTCTAGTCGATTACTAAGCGTAATAGAAATTGAACAGCTCCCGTATTTTCTATAAATATGTTAACAATTGTATTTTAAACTGAAATATTGTTCGTTGGGGGACGTATGAGTATTATTTTAATATTATCCGTACGTATTCGCCTTAGTTCAAATTTAATTACAATTACTCATACGCATGTATGTCCAAGAATGTTTAAATTCCTAATGACGATTTTACAGCAAATGACATAATGATCTCTAAAGATTATGTCCCGGACAGCGAGTGTACAAATTATATTGTGCAGAGCCCACTGATTCGATAGAGGTTCCCCGTCTGTTTCCTAAGGGAACAATAGAAAGTCCTCCCGCTGCATAATAAGTATAAGTTCTTCCAAATTTTAGTAAGACTTCATTGACTAAGGGAAAAGTCCATACACCGTTTATCATGTTGTTGTTGTATTGGAAACCATTTAATTAACTCGAAAATCGAGGGTAAGCCTGTGCAACACCAGACCCATACTCTCATAAATGCTATGGGAATAGTGGCCGGCGGAACTTGTAAAGCGTTCATTCATTTAGCAGATTCTGATGAGGTTTCCACTGATGTATCCTTTATTTGCCCATCAACAGAGTGAAATAGCAAATACAGTAGTAGGTGTGTGTGTGTGTGTCGGTGTGTGGGTGAAAATTGTTGCCTCACCCTTCTCTCTATCTGTTGGGATGGTGTGGCTACATTGTTCCATGGTTTGTTAATGCTGTGGGCCTAACAATAACGCAAGACAAACTGGCATCGGTTCCTCCATTTGGATAATTTCGTATGTGAGGAATTCCGGTTCCTGTCTCTCTGTGTGTGTGTGTACTTACATTTTCGAGTAAAACACATACACGCATACAATCCGATTTTACTGTTGCTGTTGTTGTTGTTGCGTTTGTGATTGGTTTTATAATTTGGTCTATACTCTTTAAAAAAACAACAACAACCATGGCATAAATGCAAGGTTTTTCGTTTATTTAGTTTTGGATTTTCTTTTTCGTTCTGAGTATCGTGTTTGAAATTTTGCTTTGTGTGTTTCTGGTGTGTTAATACGTTTATGTGTGAACGCACATATATCAAATGTGTACATCAACGTAGGACGGAATATAATGAAAATGGGAATAAATAAATAGGGACTGGCGGTGTTCAACTCGGGTGATCTACATTCCATGCTGGAACAGTCTGGGAACTTCTCTCAAATCGGTGAGCTGTGGACGAAATAATAATTTCCATACTCTGTGAGCGGTAGTGTAAGAAATTTCGGCCATAAAGCTAAAATAACTGCAAAAACGCGACCTCCCACCCCTTTAAAAAATATGAAGAATTCCCACAAATAGATTAAAAAAAATCCTGAAAACAGCCAACATTGAAAATTTCCGCAAAAATTCCGGAAAATTCTCCAAAAAATTTAGGAAACATACATTAATAAAAAATCGGCACTGTGACATCGTTGGAGGCTCAGCCGGGTATTAGGGTATTTTTCATAATCACAGTACCCCATTATTTTTTTTTTTGGGTTAATTTGGGTCGGCCTCTAAATACTGTTGGTTTAAGTATTAGGTGGCAATCACTTCTTCTAAAAATGTTAGTCCACCAAGCGATTGGGAAATATAAATCGGAAAATAGGCTTCGACAAAACTTTAGGAGAAAAAAAGGAAACATCCACTCAGAACCATTTAAGAGGTCCCAGACAGGATGTCAGTTCATCGTGGTATTTCTTCAACATTCTGATGGACAAAATGTTGGAACAAGCTGGATATAATAAAACTGCTACTGCCATATGAGAACGATATTAACATCATCAGGCTAAGCAAACAATTTTTAGAACAGAGCCCTCTATTGGTATAAGATTATGATATAACAGATAATTCCGCTGGTGAACGAGGACATGCCAAAACGTATGCTTTCAACTGCTAGGACAAAAACTATACTTGCAACTGCTAGCCAAACAACGCCACGACAGAAAGACGACATAGGCCGTCAGTTGCATCCTCCAGCTTGTGCGGATGTTGCAACTTTGAGTCTACCTTGGCTCCTAAAAACAATAGAATGAATGTTGTTCACATTGAAATGAACGTTCACTTGATTTCAATGCGAAGAACTTTCATTCTATTTTAGGCGAATAGATTCTTTGTCAGGCTAAGCAAACAATTTTAAGAACAGAGCCCTCTCTCGGCGAACTAGAATAGCACATAACAATAAGCTTATTCTAACCATTACGGTGGATTTATGACTCTGACATATGAGTACTTGCCAAAGGAGTTACAGCGTTGCTGGATGTTTTGGGCAGAATTATCCTTTGGATGTCCAAATAGTGTGAATCGCATCGCACCCAGAAAGACGTTAGACCTCTAAGGAAGGCGCAAACAAAGCAAACCAAATCTCCGGTAAAGAAAAGCATAACTCATACTGGTTGAATTTGATGTGGACAAAAATTGGCATCACCATATTTTTTTCATGACAGTAATCAGGATTACTTGCGATTACTACTAATATTCAGAAAGAATCAAAAGTAATCTCTGAAGGACGTCGGATTATTTTCCGATTACTTTTGATTAATTTTAATTATTTACAGTAATCGCAAGTAATCCCGATTACTTTTAGATTATTTTTAATTGTAATCAATTTTAATCAGCAAGAATCAAAAGTAATCTCGGAAAGTAGTCGGATTATTTTGTGATTACTTGTGATTCTTTTTGATTATTTACAGTAATCGCAAGTAATCCCGATTGCTTTTAGATTATTTGTAAATGTAATTAATTATATTTCTTGAAAAACTGAATATAATCGTAATTTAATCAAAAAAATTTAATTTAAATAGTAATTACTACAACATAAAATGGATTGGGTATCCATTTTAAATTGGTGTATTTGTTATAGTTTTCTAATGGCCAGCTCTTCATTGTAAAGGTGGATTTTGCAACTATCACATAACAAACACCGGTTCATATACTGGTAAGAAAAAACTAAAAAATCACATTTTTTGATGGTCATCGACCTCATAAAGGCGAATGGACTGATATTAGGGAATGCTCTTAAAACTTATCCAGAAAAAGAGTAGCCGTTCTCAGTCCCTCCCTATCTCCATATCTATCTCGCTCTCACATTTGTAAAAACTTAAACACTGTGAATTAAAAACGTCGTTAGATGCTGAGCAACTCTTTCGGTGAACAAAAATTCTGTGATTTTCTATGGCTCTGAAGCTGAAAGTTCTAGCACAAGCAGATTAAGAAATGTTTGAGAAATAGATTCTCTAATAGAGATTATCGACAACTGTCTGAATTAGTGGAGTCTAAAAAAGAGTAGGCGCGATTAGACTTGCTTCATTTATGACCAATATGAAGGATATTTCATGATATCGTCGATTCAAGGAAACATACTTATGACACTTGCCTCGTCAGCCCTTGGCATTGGTTAGACTGCTTGTGTGCTGGCATAAAGATCTATGTCTATCCATGCCTGGTTATTCATGTTGCTTGTTAAATACACGCACTGTCTCCCTACACACACACACATACACACATCATCACAGTCTACTGCAATCCTGGCCATGGTTTCAGCAAACCACCCAGCACGCCTGCCTGCCTGCCTGCCATACCCATCAGTGCAATTCGTGTTTCTTCATTTAGCTTCAAGCATCCTCTCCATATGTTTCCTTTTTCTGCCATTTTTGGTCGATTCCAACCAACCAAACTACTTTGACGCAGCAGGATGAGGACGCCTGGTATTGAGGCTAAAAAGAGACATGCCAAACGGCACAACAACAGCAACTATAGCGAACCAAAAAAAAAATGGAGTAAAATCGTACCGAAAATAATCCCTGTGTGTTTGAGTCCTATGTACTCGTATTTCTAGCCCATAGTTTCAAAAAGTGATGCTGCTGCTGTTGGTGTTGTCTTATTTTTAATTACCCACACATATCCTACCACCACACACACACACACATGCATATAGAATTGTACAAGCATATACATATGTGTGTGTGTCTGTGCTGGGAGAGGTTAGTCATCCGAATAAAAACACTCTTTCAAAATTATCTTCCTGTGAGCATGCAAATGTAGCCATGTGTGTGTGTGTGTGTGTGTGTCTGTGAATGGGTGTGCGTGTGTTAAAGTCCTAAAGCCTTCGATACTCTAACTTTTGTACTTGTACGAGGACATGTTCCTATGTGAATGTGCCAAACATGCACTTACACACACACACACACTCACATACGCGCAACACTCTCCTTCTTTTCGGTGATGTAAAGGGACATTTGTTGTGGGTGACCGGAAAAGATTCGACATGATTTACTTGGAATGTCAACTATTTTGTAATAGTCTTGTAATAAGCGAAGAGCTATGAATTGATGGCATGGCCTTGTCGTTTGGACTTTCGACAATCTGGATTAAAAAAACAACAATTTAGGGAGGGACCCTTGCGTGGGATTTACAACATACGGGTCGAATCTCGACAAAGCGGGTCAATGATCACTTTTGAACCATGGCTATTTTATGGGAAAAGTTTCCGGACCGTGTTATCTGTCGAAGAGGTGATCATAGGAGCATACCTCACTTGAGTCTATCAGGTGGTCCCGCTGTACTATCGTGTATTCGAAGCCCAGAAATGTATCCCAGATTTCCTGGTTCTGGTTGCCTTTCTTCAGGCCTCCGGTTGAAGCAATGAAATTGTCATTTCAACCCACATCACCTTAGGAGAGAGAGATTTTGTCATCTAGTATTCTATAAAACAAAAATTTGCCGTCATAACCCCACAAAAGCGGGGAAACGATGGAGATTCAGTCTTTGTATAGGATACGCAGTCTGCGAGAGTGTGTGCCCAACGATGACCGCAATGAAGTTGCTCAGATGGAATATGAGAAACAGGTCAGATTTTTCTGGTTTCTTAGATGGAATATTGGGTGATTGCGGTCGCGGTCCATGTCCTTCGCTCGTCCATAACACGTCCGATTTTTCTGGTTTCTGCAATGCGATGAAGTTTCCTCTCCATGAGAAGCAAGCCAATATCGCAACTACACTCACTAGAGTTCAGGGTAGCGCCAGCTCTCGCATGTCTATCAGTTGTGAAGTTACCGACTATGTCCCTATGCCCCATAAAAGGTCCCCCCCCCTAGAGACACCCGGCATTCTTGAGCAATTTTTGAAATGAAGTAGGGAACTTAATTGGCGCCTTTCTGTCAGTACATCTGTCCCCCATCGAAGTCTCTAGACGCCCCCTTGACATTCAGCCATGAACACCCTTTATGTGAAATTGTTTTTAGCACTTTGTCGTGCTTACCCCGTTTTGTTGTAGGTGCAATATTGCCTTAACTACCTCCATGCACAGGCTGTCAGTGTATGTGTATATGGGCTCGTAAGGGTGTATGTATGTAGATGGCAACATATATGCGTGTGGCAGATTGTGTGTGTAAATGTGTGTGTAGTACCCCATAATGTATTTGTATGTAAAATTCATGTATTTGAGTCTATAGTTGTTTTTACTAGGACCGCATGTGCATACGTGTGTCGGAGCATGTGGTTGTAGACTGAACGACGAACGTATCGTATTGGTGCAAAGTTTTTATTTTTCTAATTTTTTCGTCCTTTTTTCGGACGCGCGGGGGTTTTGCTTCGTCCATGTTTTTCAAAATAAACGTATATGCATACTTTACATACATACATACGTATGTACGTACATGTGTATGCGTAATACTGTATGTACTCGTTGTCGTTTGCTTTGTAATCAAAATCTGCTTATAAGTTTTGCTTTAA
Organism: Hydrotaea cyrtoneurina; assembly: GCA_958296145.1. NCBI lineage: Eukaryota > Metazoa > Arthropoda > Insecta > Diptera > Muscidae > Hydrotaea > Hydrotaea cyrtoneurina. The sequence goes on from OY282512.1 coordinate 21,956,417, forward strand.
CTATATCACATTAAGTGTGTGAGTGTGTGTGTGCGTGTGCGTGTGCCTGAGTATGTGTTTATGGTGTTATCCTTTCAACTGCACTCAGCAGAAATTCCCAAAATGGGTGTAGTTTTTGCTCTCCTTGTTCATCATCAACTCTAAGATGGCTTCAAATTTGTAATTTCGTTAGGTTTTGTGAAAATAGAATATGGCCGAAATACATTTTAGGAAATCAACAGAGAGCGTTTAATGAATTTTAGGGTAGATTTGCATTAATAAATATTGAAAGGATATACAGCACAGCAGAGTTATGTACAACAAGTCATATACCAAGTCGGGGATTCGTATTCAGATACGCCTTAAGAGATTAAATAATATGGAGACAATAAAATGTCTTCGAATGACACTTTTTTCCCCAACTATAAAGAGACGTATCATGAGTCTGCCGTAGATAGATATGATCTTTGAAATCGATATCATCTTAAAAATAGATATTTTCAATTAAATGCAAGGTTATGAACATGTTACCAATAATGAGGGAAAATAATTATTATCATCTAGCAAATAATCACATATAACTTACCTGAGGACACATTTTGCATTGATATTTCCGGCCTGTGCCGCCACCGCCTCCACCTCCACCAAGCGAAGCACCAATTTTCGTGGCATTTATCGGCTGAGGAACGACAAGAAGTGCGGCGGCCGCCGCAGAGCTGTGATGACCGACATGATTGCCATGATGACCGGCACCTGATGCGCCTAAGACACTGCCGCCTACTCGCATGAATCGAGACGGACATGAAGTATAGAAAGGAGACACTGATCAGCGATAGAAATAATGTGTGATGTTCAAAATAAAGACAGTTAACGTGGTATGGATAAGAAAGTGTCGTTGGGGATTGGTGGTGTGATGGAAAATAACAGAGCTCTGCAATTGAATAACTGACAACAATAAACACATTTCAAACAAATAACTTCTCTTAAGTTAAACTCCGCTTAACAGAAAAAATCGGATATCGAAAACATGGTGTAGTACTCAAAGTTTGGATATAAATTGCGAATATTTAACGAGTTGGACAAAAGACGATTGAGTTGAACTCGAAATTATGATTTACTTGCATGAAAACAGGAAAACTGTCAATCGATAACAAATTTATTCACAATGCCGAACTTCGCTTTATAGGAAAATACGTATAACTCGAAGAAGTTGCCGAAATTTGCCCATGTTCTGTTTACCGATGTTGACAGTATTTAATTATGCATTTGTTAAATTAATAAATAAATAAATTAACAAATTAACAAATTAATAAATTAATAAATTAATAAATTAATAAATTAATAAATTAATAAATTAATAAATTAATAAATTAATAAATTAATAAATTAATAAATTAATAAATTAATAAATTAATAAAATAATAAATTAATAAATTAATAAATTAATAAATTAATAAATTAATAAATTAATAAATTAATAAATTAATAAATTAATAAATTAATAAATTAATAAATTAATAAATTAATAAATTAATAAATTAATAAATTAATAAATTAATAAATTAATAAATTAATAAATTAATAAATTAATAAATTAATAAATTAATAAATTAATAAATTAATAAATTAATAAATTAATAAATTAATAAATTAATAAATTAATAAATTAATAAATTAATAAATTAATAAATTAATAAATTAATAAATTAATAAATTAATAAATTAATAAATTAATAAATTAATAAATTAATAAATTAATAAATTAATAAATTAATAAATTAATAAATTAATAAATTAATAAATTAATAAATTAATAAATTAATAAATTAATAAATTAATAAATTAATAAATTAATAAATTAATAAATTAATAAATTAATAAATTAATAAATTAATAAATTAATAAATTAATAAATTAATAAATTAATAAATTAATAAATTAATAAATTAATAAATTAATAAATTAATAAATTAATAAATTAATAAATTAATAAATTAATAAATTAATAAATTAATAAATTAATAAATTAATAAATTAATAAATTAATAAATTAATAAATTAATAAATTAATAAATTAATAAATTAATAAATTAATAAATTAATAAATTAATAAATTAATAAATTAATAAATTAATAAATTAATAAATTAATAAATTAATAAATTAATAAATTAATAAATTAATAAATTAATAAATTAATAAATTAATAAATTAATAAATTAATAAATTAATAAGTTAATAAATTAATAAATTAACATCAGTTAGTCAATTTAAGCCTCATTTAATTTAGTAATTTGTTTATCAGTTGGCATATCTGTCATCTCTTGGCCTCTTACTGCAACACCCTTTGCACCACACAGCCATACCATAAACGGCATTGACAAGCGCGATAATTATATTGTTATTGTTGGTGAAAGAAGCCCACAAACATTTACTTTATTTTCGAAGTCTTGCAGAACGTCTTGCACTAAGTCGACAACATCGTCATCCACCTCTTCCATAACGGCAGTGGATTCTTACCTTGTGGTGTTACCGCATGATGGTCCAAACGATTGTCATCTATGAAATGACCTAAAAGTAAATGAAAGAACAAACAGAGTGGCAAAGTCAGAACAATCGAACATTTCAGTGCAATTAATAATGATGATGTTAGGATTCCGCTGATCAGTCTGTCAATTCGTCAATTCGTGCAGTCGAATTTGGTGCAAATAAATCATTTGGCCGCGATCCATGGGCCGACAGCTAACTGTGTCAGTCAGCGCTGGTTGCCGACAAACAGTGCAACGTACACCAGCACCAAACTGGTGGCGCCACCTATTGAGTAGCCATGTTTGGTTCTGGAGCTGGCGGTGTCGTTGTCGGTGTTGGTATCATATTTCAGTGATTGTCTATTTGTCCAACGACCGTTTGTGTCGTCGGCGGCTTTTGCTTCGAAGGCGGTTGCCTTTATGGTGTTGACCAATATTTATCTTCAGACCGAACGTGCGTGAACGATGCTGACATCAAAGCTTGGCTGATGTCATAGACCAAATATGAGTTGGGTGAAAACAGAAACATGGAATGAAATTACTCAAAACACGTTGCCGTTGCACATTGATGCGGAATGTTTTTGTGTTTTGTTATTTCAGTTTCTGTTTGATGGTTTTAGTGTTTTAATTAACGTTTTGTTAGAAAATATTAGTTATGGTTGTCCGTATATGGCCTGTGTATGGAGTCGCTGACAATTGACAGCAAGAATGTGCCTGTGATCAATGGTTTCGTCTTTGATCTGGAAAAACAAAATCGAGCGGCTGTTTGGGTGCAGCAATAAATGGTCAATGAACAGGCTGGGAGAAAGGATTATGGAGAAGACATTGTAATACAAAGTTAATTAAAATTGAACACAAGAGATTTGGCAAAGTTTAACCGAAAAATTCATTTCTTTGAAAGGAAACAAATTGAATGGGGGCTACATATGGATTGTAAGCCTTAGATTCCGTAGATTCTCAGGAACCTTAGGGTTGTCAAGACTCTGATCACTAGGTCCCCAACTTTAGCAAACTCCTAACAAACAGGGACTTGTGACAACAATTTAATAATTTTACTTATAGGGAATTTCTCTTTCTAGAGATAGTTTTTTTTTAAAGAATATTCAAAAAAGAAAATCTCAAAAAAATCAACAGGATCTCTCAAGTAGGAGCTTTGGGTTTGCCTTCCCGAAAAGTACTCAGTGGAAAGTGTACAATCTACTTCAATAAGTTCCAACTTTCCATGCACCCCTCGTCGCATTGACACTAATGATTAACATAACATGTTCAGTGCACAATTTAAATGTCTCTTCTTGGCTGCCGTTGCCAAAAGAAAAAAACCACAACCACACACAAGTTATTGTTGTTGTGATTGCTAAACGATCGATTATCAGGCATTTGTACCCGTTCCGTTCCGTTTCGTATCTAGTCTCAAGTTGTTATAATCTTGATCTTCTTCCTCGTCTTTGTTTAACACTGATATCATCTTACCACAACGGCGGCAACAGCCGCAACCACAGCCACAACATGGGGGGACAAAAAAAACCTCTCCACAGATTTAATCTTGTGCTGATCTTAAAACTTAACAAGCCAATGTTGGTTTTTGTGGCTTAGCGTTGTTGGTTGGAACGTTTTGAATGTAAGTCGAGATTGTTTTAATACACCGGGGAGGTCTACAACATTTACTTGTCATTCGGTTGTGGCTGTTGCTGCTTGTGGTGGTGTTGTTGTTGTTGTCGTATTACCTACTTGCTGAGCAGAGGCGGAATGCGGAATGCGGCGACGAGAAGGCCTTCAGAGGCTAACATGGAATATAACTGCCAAAGACAGCTTCTGGACCTTGGACAGAGCAGAGCGATGGTGATAATAGGCTATTCAATTCTATTGTCTCGCTACAGTATCGCCGGAATGTGAGTTGTGTATCGCTATTCTATACATATATTTGATTGTTCTTTTTCTGGTATGACAATGAAAAGTAGTGACCCCGTTTGAAAACTCCCAGTTTTTAATCTGGAGAGGACCATAGTAATTGCCGGCAACATGTCCGGCAAGAGATTTATCTCCATAGTGGTGTAATACGTCCGGTACTCACTTGAGAAAAGTTTCCCGCCTGTTCCCTCAGGGAATGTCAAAGGAAATGCCGACGTTTTGTGGCACACAAGAAGGACACCTTTGGGAAGGCCTTGTCTTTACCGCCCCTGTACTTTCGTAGCAAAAAACTAGCTGTTCTCACTAACAGCACAGATTTTAGTTTGCATTTCTTGTGTATGTATGTGTGTGAGATATTGTAATATGTGACTTTTGTACCCTACACCATAGCATAGTGTGTATACTAATGTTGGCGTTTCGTATGTCACACTTCGAAATATTGATCTTTGACCCAACACAAAATATTTGTTCGTTGGCCTAAGGAACGCATGGCACTGTTTGTGAGAATTCTTTGAAAATAAGAATTCTCTAGTTTTTTTTTTAATTTTTAAAACCAAATTTTTGTGACACATACGTAAAATGTCTCGAGTTTTGACGATTTGGTTAAAATAAATGTAAAAAAAAACCAAATTATCACTAAATTAGTTTGGAATATTCATCTTTACTGCCCGTGAGTCTGAATAACAATTTAAGAGTTTTCGAACAGATTTGCTTGAACAAATATTTGGTTGCGAAAACATTTGATTATGAAAACATTTGGCATTGCAAATATTTTGGTTAGAATTGTTGATTGATATGGTTTAAAGCTATAGTTGTGCAAACATTTGGTTGCACAAACATTTGGTTGCGCAAACATTTGATTGCACAAACTTTTGGTTGTTCAGTCAAAATGATGTAGTGTACAACGTTTGGTTGCGCAAACATTTGGTTGAACTTTCATTGAGGAAATTACAACAAGTTCAATGAAGGGTGTAGAATATTCGGCTCTACCGAACTTAACAACGTTTTGACTTTTTTTTTGAATTGATATGGTTTGAAGCTATAGTTGTACAACTTTTGGTTGCGCAAACATTTGGTTGTTCAGTCAAAATGATGTAGTGTACAACGTTTGGTTGAGCAAACATTTGGTTGCACTTTCATTGAGGAAATTACAACAAGTTCAGCTCACGCACAGGCATGTCAAGTACAATGAAGGGTGTAGAATATTCGGCTCTACCGAACTTAACAACGTTTTGACTTTTTTTTAGTTGGAGTTTTTTTTTGTTTTTTTTTTTTTGGTTTGTGTTGTCGTCTTATGGAATTTATGTTAACAAGTTGTAAGCATCTGTTGTATGTCGGTTGTCTCGTTTAGCGTTTTACGGCGACAACAATTTCTTCTATTAGCCTTTACAACATGTTTGAGATTATTTTCTCTCCGGCATTGTTGTTGCTGTCTTTGTGTTCTTTGGCATGTGAATGTGTGTGTTTGTGTACGGTGGGAGCATCCACTCATACGTCGGTCGGTCGGTCGGTCTGTCTGTCCGCACATATTAAGTTTCTAGTATTAGCATTGTAGGGATATCGTCTGCGCTTCATGGTTCAGCTGACGGGATCGCCACAAAGGTCAAGTGTAAAATGTACGCCGAGTAGCTGCATGGATGTCAACAACAATTGAACGAAGAAATCTGATATGTGCGGGTGTCTATGGTGTGGGTTTCCATGTCATTATCTTCAGAATATAAAAAGCACTGTTAGTTTCAAGAAGACACCGGCAAGGTTGTGGGTGGTATGAGGGGCATCAGCCACCATAAGTGGATAATGGTGGATTCCCTAGAATTCATTACAATTCACTGCACCTTCTTTGTCGGAGTTTTCAAAAATAGTTTGTTTGAAGAAATTACCTTTTTGTAAATTGTTGTGATGATCATTCATTTTGGTCTGAAAGTAAAAAAGAGATGTAACATTAAAGAAATATGAATGATTGGTTTTGGTTTTTATGAAATATGCAACACAGATGGAGTATGAACCAAATTAATATGTTTTTTTTTATAAAAGGCTTGAGATCCACCGTGAATAAATGTACGGGGTCGAGGCCAATTTAACATCTCAATTGTTCACTGAGCTGAAGCTCTCCCAGGCCGCACCTGCTGGTCAAGCCGTAACAAGTTGTACAGGCCTTTGCCGTCCTGTGTTACCAGACTTAAGTCTACGGTCATACTTTGTTGCCAAAAACGACTTCCAGTTTGTATTCCATAATAATAATAACACTATGCGACCAGAAAACAAATTATGCTGAATAACCACTGATGTCCTATGGAAATGATAAATTTTTTTTTTAAATTAAAAAAATTCAATTTTTGAATAACTCGAAAACGATTTGTCGAATTTTGTTGAAATTTATTTTAAAAAAATTGCCTTCAGTCTTGAGCGGCCGTTTCTGAGTAATAAAGAAATTTAAGGCAAACTATTTTTATTTCGTATATTTTCCTTTTTCGAAAACCATAAAAATTTAAAAAAAAAATATCAAAATTTATTCAAGTTGCGTTAGAAGTCAGCAAGGAAAAACAAATCTTCGGCTAAGTAAAACATAAAAAAATTAACAAAGACCATCACGGTGCCTAGAGAATGCTTGGCAAGTAAACTGGCTAGCATGACCGAAGCATGAATGGATGGCGTTCAGTCGCTAATTGTGTTTGGCACAAAGAGGCTAATTATTCTGGCAGTAGTCACACCGGGCACTGTACGATGATGAATCAGTAAAATATTTGTCCAGGTCTACTGGAACATCATTTAAGTTCTGGTGGTTCAAAGTTCACTTTCTTCAAAATCGATATTTTTAAAATAGTTGCTGCAACCAAATTGTGGTTGGTACAAATAAAGTGTTGCCGTCATAGTAAAGATAAGAAACCACACTTTTGTAATAACAATACATTCAGTTGAAAAGATGTTCAAATGTACGAGATACAGTTGGTTGAAGTCGAAAATACAATTACGTGTTTTTTTGGAATTTCAAAATCTGAAAAAATTTAAAATTTTTAATATGAAAAAAAAGAGTATTTTTTTTTTAAATTGCATTGTTATGTGTAAAAAAAAAAAAAATGTAACGAAGTCGAAAAATCAAACTAATTTTTTTTTCAAATTTCAAAATCAGAATAATATTTACTATGAAAAACATGTACATTTTTATTTACATTGATATTGTTGTGCGTAAAAAAATCTATCAAAATTAATACAAAAAATTTGTCTCCCCTAAAATCGAAAAATACCCAAAGTAGTCAACTTTGGAAATATTTCTAAAATATATGCAACTAGTAAGTTGTAATGCGCCTATGGCGCCCGTTGAAATATGGAAAAAAGATTTGTTGAAAAAAAAAATTTTTGTGGAAAAAAAAATTTTGTTGAAAAAAAAAAATTTTTGTTCAAAAAAATAAATTTTTGTTCAAAAAAAAAAATGTTGTTGAAAAATATTTTTTTCCTGAAAAAAAAATTTTTTTTTTAACAAAAATTTTTTTTCCACAAATTTTTTTTTCAACAAAATTTTTTTTTCCACAAATTTTTTTTTTCCAATTTTTTTTTTTCCAATTTTTTTTTTTACAAAATAGTTTTCTCAAAATATTTTTTACAAAATTTTTAAAATTAAGTAACAAATACTTTCTCAAGCAAATTAACGGGCGCCATAGGCGCATTACAACTTACTAGTAGAATTATAGAATGCCTATTTAAATTCCTACGTACTGCGTGACAGAGTCAGTGAATCAGTGAATCAGTGTCGAGGGTAAATATATATTATAAGATTGTCTGATTTTAAGTAATAGTATATTAAAATAATACCACACTCCTTAACTACAACCAATTTACAGAACTGAAAAATGTGTACTAGATCAAAAGTTACGGACTTATGACCGGTGGAATTGCAGTTCGAGTCACTGAGCGGCGCTCAAGGGTCGATACTGCCCTTGAGTCACTACTGAACCGTTGAACATGTTGAAATTTTTCATGTATTAATGAAGCAGCAACTATCGCCACTGTCCGTTGTTGCAAATACTAAAATGTGTGCTTTGCGGTCTCTATGAGCACAACTACCAGTCTCGGTTAACGGAATGTGATCGTTCTTTATGCTGCTATATTAAGAAAACTAAATTCAATTGAATTGAAAACATTTAAATACAGTGGAACTTCCAAAAGGAAGGAATTTTCTTTAAGTCGAAGTACTTCTGGTGCCACAGTTAGGGCGACAAATTCCCTCAAACAATTTTATAAGTAATTCCATAACTCAAAGTCTCCGAAAGACAAACTTTTCTTCGGGATAATGGTGACAGGAGTTATAGAAGTTTGACTGTATTTTAAAAATTAGAAATGTTGAATGAAAATTTAGGGTTCGGTTATCGCCACTTTTGCGATTATCACAATCGGCTGTGACATCATTAGTTGCGATCATCCAAACCTGTTCCTCAGAAATAACGCCAACTGGTCTTATCTAATTTTTGGTGAATGGTAAATTTGAATCGGAACCTCGGGGGTTCCAATCATCAGGTAAACTGTAATTCTTCCTGATTGTGAACTCGAGCTCCTCCGGTCTAATACAGCACTTTTGTTATTCTATCGGCACGAGAGGGTTTGTTGTTATCATGCTTTCATCATGTATTGAGTTGAAAGATTGTCTATGCTGGGTAAAGCTTTGCTTTCTTCAGCAGGATCTTCGTTTATACTGTTTTCTATGTTGGTCTGTTGCCTTGGTTCGTTCTTCCTTTACACTTGGTTAGATGTGATTTTCTGATAAGAATTTGTTCACACTTCTATAATACGAAACTACAAAACCCCTTTAAATCATGGAATTTATGTGACTCTTTTATAAACACTCTAAACGTGGTAGAGGGTTATCATCCGTGCTAGTTTGCCAACGAACCCACACTTAATTTTAGGGTATTGTTTTAGGTAAACAACGCTGGAAATCCAGTGTACTCTCTCCTTGCGGACAACTCTCATAAAACGACACTTTTTTTTCAGTACCAAGCAGACACCTCTCATAAGTGGACAAAATTCTCAATCCCTTAGTTGTCTGCCAATAAGAGAGTACACTGTAACCAGTAATTCTTTCATTGGTCTGAGAACTCCTCTTAAGACTGTGAGCTGTGGACGATATAATTTGTGTAATCTCTGACCTAATTTTGATTGAATGTTTCCTTTGTCTAGGAAACTTGTGTTTTTTTTTTGACTCAACCTAATATTTATAGCTTATGGTGTAAAGTATTTTTGGGAATTTTTTCACATTTTTTTGTAAAAGGTTTAGAGTTGCCACCAATTGGGCTTTTCCCTATTTCAAGCACAAGTTGGTCATTAAAAAGCCTTTTCAAAGTCGTTGAGCAATCATTTCAAAAGAAAAAACGTTCGAGCATTAATTCGATGTATATAAATAATAGGTTTTGTAATTATTTTTTTTGGCTCTTTTTGGGAAATTTTACATGAACCACAGAAAAAAGTTACATAACTTTTAAAAATTTGACGAAAGTGTAAACAACTAAGTATGCATTTTTAAAGCTGGAAAGATTTTAAGTAATTTGAAAATAAAAATTAACGATTTTACTGTTGCCTTTTCAAAGTTATGGCTTTCAAACCTCTGTAGCCAAAGATTCGGCATTCTATAAAAAACATTTCATTACTTTTGAAAATTTCATGAAAGTGTAAACAACTAAGTATGCATTTTAAAAGCTGGAAAAATTCTAAGTAATTTGAAAATAAACGATTTTACTGCTGCCGTTTCGAAGTTATGGCTTTCAAACCTCTGTAGCCACAGATTCGACACTCTATAAAAAACATTTCATAACTTTGAAAAATTTCATGAAAGTGTTAAAAGCTTATAATGCAGTTTTAAAGCTGGAAAAATTCTAAGTAATTTAAAAAAAAACACACATTGTTAATTTAACACTTGTCGTTTCACAGTTATGAGTGTGAAAACATTGGAATTCGAAAGGAAAAGTTTCGGACACCCTATTACCTGGCTTAGCTTTTAATCAGCCTAACACGTCAAGTTGCCGGTATTTAGGAGGTGGAAACGGCTTTTGTTGTAATAACACCAGCAGACGGCATCATCTATCCCCGCCACGACCAATGCCACAATGCCTAATCACTAAACTAACCATAAAATATTCAGTGGAAAAATGCAAACATTTCAAATGATATTTATGAATAAAACTAAATATTTGTTTTCCCCCGTTAAACCGCCAATATAGCCCATGGCCATGCCAACAACGGATATGGGTTAAAATTCTATTATACTGCCATAAAAAAGCAAAATGACAAATCGTTAGAAAAATAAAATTCAAAAGAAAAAAAAATTGTGTTCGAAAAAAAAACGCCAACTTTTCCCTCTCCATTACGGTAGACGTACGACTACGAGTGCGGGGGTAACAAAAATCAATTCAACCAAATAAAAATAACAAAACGGGGGGGAAAATAAAGCCCGGGGAAAAAACGCTGGAAAAAAAATAATATGAACATGACCTACGTTCAGATGTTGTTAGAGAAAAATATAGAAAAAAAAAAAACAAACGCCAGTATCATAACAATAACAACAGCAAAACAGAAAAATAAACATAAACTTAGAAAAACAAAACAAAAGAAAATATGTATACAATATAAACATAGACACAATAAAGTACGGAACAAATGGGCAAGACAACAAAAAAAAAAATACAAAAAAACAAAATCCAGCTAAACATGCTGTGCAAAAAAAAGGCGCTGGAATTCCCTTTGTTGCGCTTTTTTTTTACAGCCAGTGACGAGTTGATGTTGTTGCTCGGCTGTACGAGAAGCGGCGGAAAAACAGTGTCTTTACTAGACGGATTTTTTGCTAGCCTTCTTTTAAACTGTTTCCCAAGTTGTTTTTCTTTCCTCATTCGTTCATTCCTTACTTTATTCTGTTTTTGTTGTTGGTGTGTTACCTTTGCCTTCATTCATCTTTAAAGATGAACATGTGGCTTTTTTTTCGTTCTCTTTTTTTGGCGGGGTTGTTGTGCCAAAAAGCGGCTTAAAAGTAATAAAATGTTTGACATTTAAAAAGTTGAATTTTTGGGACATACAAAAAAAAACTGATAAAAAAACATTACAAATTGGAATTTGGAGCTAGAGATATTCCCCCGCATTCATACAAAATGTAAAACAGCTTTGTTAAGAAAAAATAATGAAAATACAAAAACAATACGGAGGATTGTCCTTAGAGTGTATATTGCAGGTAAAAACAAATAGTTCGCCCTAGACCTTCAAATATGAAGTATTCTCTTCTAAATTTTCTTCATTTACAGTCGGATCTTAAAGTGTGATACATCGACGCTTAGCTACCCAAGAGAACAACTTTTCTCCTTTTAAAGTCATTGACCTGTTGATAACAACTTGTAAGTTTGCACATATAGGGTGTTTTTAAAGCTGTATGAGAATTGGCGATATTGATAACTCTGGTTTGACCGCTGATAATGTCAGGCTGCGTTGACAAAGTTTTGGCTAGTCAGACCAATGTTTACAATTTGTGGAAATTTAAATCTGTTCGCCAAGATCATACAGCACTTCGTCCATTTTAGGGTCACCATAACACTGTGTGTAATTTTTTAAGTAATCTTAATATATATTTACCCTCGACACTGATTCACTGACTCTGTCACGCAGTACGTAGGAATTTAAATAGGCATTCTATAATTCTATAAATAATAATTATAAAAAAAATAATATTTTTTTCCCCCAAATTTTTTTTTTCCAAAATTTTTTTTTTTTACAGAATTTTTTTTTTTCAGAATTTTTTTTCCAAATTTTTTTTTTTACAAAATTTTTTTTTTCAACCAAATTTTTTTTTCCACAAAAATTTTTTTTTTCAACAAAATTTTTTTTCCATATTTCAACGGGCGCCATAGGCGCATTACAACTTACTAGTGGAAATATATTTTTTAAAGTTTTTTTTTACGATTTTGACCTCAATGATAATGTTTTTTCACAATTTGTGTTCTTTAGCTACAACTGTGTCTCAGAGAGTAAATCAAAATACCAAACGGTTTGCAAGATATGAGCCTGAGCGAATGATTCATCTTTGGGGGTCCATAAAAAAAAAATGCATGACTTTGGGCAAAACTGTGAGATACGGGACTCTTTTTTTTTTATCTTTTATCATGGAGTTTTCTTCGTATATGGTTATATGTTTTCGTGTTGCGCTGTGTAATCGGCCCAGTGGGCAAGCCAGCCAGCTGCCGTTAAAATCCATTGAAATTGAGTATTTGGTGAAATTGAGATTACAAGCTGGCGGCTTCACAGGTCCTTAATTCATTTGAAATTTGGTTGGAAACGTAACCAAAAAATTTAAAAAAAATAATCAGCTAATCGTAAACGATATTTGGATGCAACAAGACGGTAGAACTTGTCATGCAGTGGATTCATTTGCAAAATCAATTTGGTAACAACTTTATTTCCAGAAGTGGCCTCGTTCACTGGCCTCACACGTTCGGGCGTTTTAACGCCTCTGGATTCCTGTTTAGGGCGCGACTTTAAGACTTGCTGGTTTTAAACTTAACGTCGCGCCCTAAACAGGAATCCAGAGGCGTTAAATCGGTCATTGGCGCCATACGGCCAGATTTATTGGAAACTGTGGACACAAATTGAACTAATCGAATAAACCATGCAACTCATAGACGGGGCGGACATATGCCGGAAATCATTTTCAAAAACTAAATGCCATAAAATTATCTACCAGATTCTAACAAAAAAAAAATAAGTCATTCCCCCAATCTTTCTGTCTGGTAGTATCAAGTTAAGTTCTCAAGCTCTTAAAAAAACAACCGGCTAGCTTCGCAGTAGCTCTCCTAACCTATGATTAGGGTGGGCTAAAGTCGGACATTGAAGAGCACGGTTTGCAAATTGCCGGAAATGATGAATAACAGTCTTGGAGTACTTTTGAAAGGTGGGAGAATGAAAGTAAATACGTTTGGTGACAGAAGCTACATGGATCATTCTATTTTACAGAAATATTCGCCGAATGGATGTTGCTTTCACACACTTCACGTTAGAGCTACTACGTGACCACGTTAAAGGCGTATTTGGCGATGTCCAACCTCAATTCGAAAGAGTTTTGGTGACCCTCTCGTAACTGTGCCGGAGAAAACATCTCCGGCAGAGCAGTGTCGGACCATGATATTTTATTAACACTCAGGGGATTCCCCCTGATCCACGGTGTTAGCGAGTGTCAATAAGGATATGGGAGGGAGGCAAGAGGGAGTAGTGTTGGTTTGTTTGGCTGTAATTTAATGGCAGACAGGAAAAACACTTGCAGGAAGTCCGGCTGAAGAACGAATTTTCTCTATAGCGCGTCGTCCGATTAAAGGGTCATTTGACAAGGACCCGATGCGACTCCCTGGATAGCCGGGTATTTCGGATGAGTGTCTCAACATCAGCGACCAGATGACGGATAGCGGACAAAGATACATCATAAAGGTTTCTATAGAACAATGATATACAACCAATGTTCCGACGATGCTAAAGGGAGACAAGTGTTTCGTGACACTAATATGCTAGCGGTTCCCATTGTACAGTGTGCAGAGAACGTGCCTGCCGAAGCCGAGAGAGGGCGACTCAGTTCGGAAAGCCAACTCGACATTCATATCAAAAACTCAACAGTTCTCGCAACAGCTTTAAGTGAATTTGGCCCAAAGACCTCTGAGTGCTGGCTGACAAAGTCAAATTGCTTCGTTATCAAATCGCATGATCTTGGAGGCCAGTTAATGTCGCCACGACGAGAAATTACGCGGCCAAGAAATGTCTCTTGCAATTCGCTCGAGTTGTGTGCCATGTGGCACCGTCTTGTTGAAACCACATATTCTCCAAGTCGCATTCTTCAATAGCAGGCAAAAATAGTCGGTTATCATACGACCATAACGCTCCGAATTGACGGTGTCAGTCGTTCCCTCTTCGTTTTCGAAGAAGTATGGTCCAATCACACCTTCGGACCAAAGAGCGCACCAAACAGTGACTTTTTGTGGATGTAATGGCCTCTCTTCGATTACTTGAGGATTCTCAGAACCCCAAATACGACAATTTTGTTTATTAACATACCCACCGAGTGAGAAATGTGTATGTATTTGGTAAACGTAATAGCTGTTAAGTAATGATTACTTATCGTTATAATTACTACTTAAATTAAATTTTTTGTAGAGGTAGACAGTAATTTAAACTAGGATTATATTCAGCTTTTCAAGACTTATAATTGATTACAATTACAAAATGATCCAAAAGTAATAAGGATTACTTGCGATTACCACAAATAATCAAAAAGAATCACAAGTAATCAGAAAATAATCCGACTTCTTTCAAAGATTACTTTTGATTCTGTCTGATTAAAATTGATTGCACTAACAAAGAATCTAAAAGTAATCAGGATTACTTGCGATTACTATAAATAATCAAAAAGAATGCAAAGTAATCACAAGATAATCCGACTACTTTCTGAGAGTATTTTTGATTGATTTTGATTTCTGATTATTTATAGTAATCGCAAGTAATCCTGATTAATGTCATGAACACAAAAATGGTGATGTAAACTTTTGCCCACATCAAATTCAACCAGTATTTGGTTTGAGTGATATTTTCCTTTAACGATCTAAATTGTATACGATTTTTGTTTGTCGTTTTTAATATTCTTCTTGATTTCTTGTTGAATAAAATTGCTTGTAGAATTCATTGATTTCATTATCTCTATTCGAAATGATGTCGTGGGTAGCCGTTTGCTCACGTTCATAGGCATTCCCGTGACAAGAGCGAACAATTACTGACGTGTGATCATGCATGATTCGAGCAAATCGCATGGGCAGCGAATATTTTTGATTATTTTATATTAATATGAAGTAATCCTGATTACTTTTAGATTATTTGTAATTGTAATGAATTATTTATAACAAATTGTTTAATAATAATCTAGTTGATTACTAATCGTTATCGAAATTTAACAACTATTGTAATTTATAAGTAATTTAAAATTTAATTAAAAATCGTACGTACTTTTGCGGCGGTTGTAGCGGTGTTGGGAGGTGTTGGAGGCCAGAAATTGTGATCGCCGATTTCTTTATTGTGCTGTCCATAGTGCTGGAGTGGGTGTAGAAAGCAGGTGGTGCATTTATTTGCAGCAGGGCAGCGCATCAAAGCCGAATTGGAAAGAGAAAAAGTGGGGGGGAAAATAAATTAGAACACAATTGAAATTACATTAAAAATTAAATTAAAAATGTAAGGTGGAAGGTGTTAGATTAATAAAAGCTCCATAGGTAAAAAATTTCAAAAAAAATATTTCAAATCATTTATTTTTTATTTTTTGTGTTTTATTTTTCATATTTTATTTTTTATTTTTTATTTTTTATTTTTTATTTTTTATTTTTTATTTTTTATTTTTTATTTTTTATTTTTTATTTTTTATTTTTTAATTTTAATTTTGTTTAGTTTACAATACAAAGTAAATTTATATTATAATTTTGGGTCCGCAGACCATAGGGCTAGATTTTTGCAGCGACAGACCAAAGCCTCGATTGTTTATCGAACCCACGCTGATAGGCAAGCAAATAATTAAAATAATTTAAGGTAATCAAGTAATTTAAGGTAAATAAAGAATTAAACAGAACAGGTAATCCCTTCATCAGCTCTAAAAAATATTTCTACGCTACTTACTGCTGACATTTTGATTTTAATAATTTTGTAAAACATTTCAAAGAATTTCTGTAATTTATTTACCAATATTTATGTGGCTTTGTGTAAAAGGGCCTTTTTCAAAATGTCCTCTTTTGAGAAAATAACTAGTGAAGGCATTACAACAACAACAACATCTGTTAATTACATCCGAGACAAATTTGATTAGAATTTCATTTCTAAAGCTGTTTTGGGTTAAATTTGTCATTGACAGTTTTAGCATTAATAAATAAATCTAATAGAAATATTTAAAAAAAATGTTGACATTGGTTCTTTATCACCAAGCCACAGGTCTATTTTCACATTTCCCCCCTTTACGTATCCCCGACCCACCGACCACATCGAATGACTCTTTAAAAATATGTTTTGTCATTTTGGCGTTTTTTTTGTTGTTGTTGTGTTCTTTTCGATTTTTAGTCTAAATTTGTACAACATATACAACCAATAACCTACAAAACACTAAACGCCATGCCAGACATAGAAAAAAATCCTAGAAAAAAAGAAATTTATTGGCCACCAAAAAGAAGGGGGGGAAAACCGACAAATACGTTTATTCGCATATGAATGAATGGAAGCACAGAAACAAAGCAACATAAAATTGGCAGACATTTTAGCGGTCGTCTAAGTTCAAATGTTGACGGCGACACAGAATGAACCAAAAAAAAATCGCGAAAAGCGCCATCGAAAAAAAATATAATCAACGAAACAGCAAAAGGTAACAGAGAAAAAATGCCGACAATTTTTTAACTTGATTTTCACAAAATTTACTTGGTTTTTATTTTCACAGCAAAAAAAAGAGCAGCAGCTACTCGAAGTAAAAAAAAAGAATGGCCAAGAAATAAAAACAGAAACGACGATCGGGTCAGAGAGTGGGAGGCAGAGGAATTAGTTTGTAAAATCGTAACAGCGGAGAATTGAATTAAGTTAAATTTTTAAAGACTCCGCAAGGGAAATGTAGGTTAGAAAATTAAACCTAAAAAAAATCTGTGATATGGCATTGAATTTAACTGGGCCGAATCGGATAACCATTTCCTCAGAGCTTAGGAGATTTCAAAAATCACTTATTTAGAGATAGAGATTAGATTTATTTTAAAGGATCTTATGATTAAGTCGATCTGGTAAGCATAAGCGGAACTAGACAATTTTCCTGGGGGGCTATAGCCCCGTTGGTGCTTCATTGTTCTTAGCCCTCCCCCCCACACAGGCTTATTTACTCCTACGCTGGTAAGATTATCAAACATTTGTCAGCCGCTGCTTCCACCTCGTTAATGATGGCGACTTTGCGAGTAAGAGAGTCATCTCAAAGGTAATCAGGATTACTTGCGATTACTATAAATAATTGAAAGTAATCAGAAAGTAATCCTACTACTTTCAGAGATTACTTTTGATTATTTCTGATTAAAATTACAAATAATCTCAAAAGTAATCAGGAGTACTTGCGATTACCATAAATAATCAAAAAGAATCACAAGTAATCAGAAAATAATCCGACTTCTTTCAAAGATTACTTTTGATTCTTTCTGATTATTTATAGTAATCGCCAGTAATCCTGATTAATGTCATGAACAAAAAAATGGTGATGCAAATTTTTGTCCACATCAAATTCAACCAGTATTTGCTTTGAGTTATATTTTCCTTCAACGGTCCGAATTGTATACGATTTTTGTTTGTCGTTTTTAATATTCTTCTTGATTTCTTGTTGAATAAAATTGCTTGTGGAATTCATTGATTTTATTATCTCTATTCGAAATGATGTCATGGGTAGCCGTTTGCTTACGTTCATAGACGTCCCCGTGACAAGAGCGAACAATTACTAACGATACGGTCTTGTAACGTGTGATCATGCAACTCGCGTGAATCTTTTTGATTATTTAATAGTAATTTGTAGTAATCTTGATTACTTTTGAATTATTTGTAATTGTAATCAATTATTTATCACAAATTCTTTTTAAATATGAAAAGCTATCCTACGGATTCGACTCAGCTGTTCAATAACGAAATTTCAAAAATGTTCTCACACTTTGGTGCGTTTGTATCCAAAAGATGGAAAAAGTTATTTTAATCGAAAATGTTGCAAATACAGTGGAACTTCCATAACTCGAACTTCTATAAGCACTTCTAGTGACAGTTAGGGCGACAACTTTCCTTAGGAAATTTTATAAGTAATTCCATAATTCAAAGTTTCCATAAGTCGAACTTTTCTCCCAGATAATGGTGATTCGACTGTATTTAAAAAATAATAACAGATTAACTTATTTTTAATCTATTTTATGGGAAATGTAAGTAAATGAAACTCGGGGTCGAGCAAATTTGTGGAGTCCAGACTCCGACTCTGTGTAAATTTTCCCTAACTATGTTTGTCTGAAAATTTGTTTTAAATTTAGATAAACAGTGTTTTTTTTTATTGAAACTTATTTTCTGATTGCTTTCTGTGTGAATAGACCGGGGTTTACACGATGGCTTTTTGCTTGATTTTAAAATCATGATTTTCAAGTTTGTTGGCGAAAGGTGTAAAGAAGATTGTGGGGTAGAAAAAAGTCAGAAATATGAGGTTTTGTTTAAATTTTGAGATGTTTTTTTTTGAAAATTTATTTTGAATTTTTTTAAAATTTCCTTTAGGCTTCATACATTTGGAAAAAGTTTTTGTTTAAATTTCTTTTTGACTTCACTGAAGTTGAGGTTTTTGTAAAATTTTTTTTGACATCACTCATTTTGCTACGACTCAACAAAATTTGATTTTTTAAAATATATTTTGAATTTTTTTAAATTTTCTTTTGAATTCACATTTGGAAACAAGTTTTTAAAAATTCTTTTTCTTTTTTAATACATATGGAAAAAGTTTTTGTTTAAATTTCTTTTAGACTTCACTCATTTTGCTTTTCTACATTGTTACGAATCAACAAAATTTGATTTTTTTTTTTTAATTTTTGAAAATTTATTTTGACGTTTTTTTTAAAATTTTCTTTCGACTTCACACAATTGGTTGAGGTTTTTTTTAAAATTTCTTTTTAAATCAACAAGATTTGAGTAAAAAATTAAAAAAATCAAAGGGAGTCACAAGCAAAAAGTCAAACAGTTTATGCATGAATCTTGTTGATTCGTAAAATTGTCGAAAAGCAAAATGAATGAAGTCAACAAGAAATTTTAAAAATAAAACTCAAATTTGTGATTTGTAACTTTTTACCCCGCAATCACCTCAACACCTTTCATCTACAACCGTGAAAATCATGATTTAAAAAAAAGGTCATCGTGTAAATCGTTTGGGAAGCAAATCCAAAAGACAATTAAAAACAAAGTCAAGCCAAAATGTCATCGTATAAATTGGAACTTAGTAAATCCGATTTACACGATGACTTTCCAAGCAAATGAACAGGCAAGACGGTCATCGATTGTTGGCGAAGGGGGCAGAGAAGTTAGAGCAAAACCGTCACGAAATGGAAATTCAGGGGAAATTTGACTTTTTAATGGAAAATTTCAAAGAAAATGTTTTTTTTTTTACATTGTCAATTTTATATTGTTTATGCAAAAGAAGAAGACACTTCAGAATCAGGCACGCATGTTTGTTTTTAAACAGTAAATGCTTTTGAATTTACTAAGGGGTTTCACAAGAAAATGCCAAGAAAAACTCTGGGGAAAAAGTCATCGTGTAAATTGGGCTTAGACAGTAAAATAGGGCCTTGGGCATTGAAAATGGACGGAATCGTTAGAGAATGATATTTTGGTCATACGACCATAACGCTCCGAATTGACGGTGACAGTCGTTCCCTGGTCGTTTTCGAAGAAGTAAGGTCCAATCACACCTTCGGACCAAAGAGCGCACCAAACAGTGACTTCGTGTGGATGTAATGTAATTCTCAGAACCCCAAATACCCAACGAGTGAGAAATGTTCTTCATAACCATAAACCATAATCTCCTCCTAAAGCTCGATATGTGGCTGTGCCAGAATCACCATTTCTGTAGTAGATTTTAATAAATTTAACCCGTTGTGTGATAGCTAAGCGATCCATTTTCGTCAATGTCAGACTTCCAACTGAGAAGAAAAAAATTGGTTTAAAAAATGAGCCAAAAAATATGTGCTACAAAATTGGGAAATTCTTCATTAAATTCGCTAAAAAAAATTGGGGAGTATTTCATTAAATTCGGGGGAAAAAATTGTATTTAATTAAATTGGAAAAACAAATTGCGGAGTTTTTCATAATTTTTAGGTAACATTTAATTTTGCAATTTTTTGTTTTTGTGAATTTTTTTCATAATTTTTAGGTTTCCTATTTTTTGTTTTTGTGCCATTTCTCAATTGTTTATTTTTGTGTTTTTTTCCTTTTTTGGGGATATTTTCATTATATTTTTTTTATAATTTTTTGTTTGTTTATTTTTCGTAATTTTTGGGGGATTTTGCATTAAGTCATTTTTTATAAATTGTTTTGGGGATTTTTCAGAATTTTTGGGGAAATTTTCATATTGGGCTGTTGGGGGGGTTTTCAAAATTTTTGGTTAAATGTTCATATTGGGGTTTTGGGGGGATTTTTCAGAATTTTTGGGGAAATTTTCATATTGGGCTTTTGGGGTTTTTTTCAGAGTTTTTGGTTAAATGTTCATATTGGGCTTTTGGGTTTTTTTTCAGAGTTTTTGGGGAAACTTCCATATTGGGCTTTTGGGGGGATTTTCCAGAATTTTTGGGTAAATGTTCATATTGATCTTTTGGGGGATTTTCCAGAATTTTTGGGGAAACTTTCATATAGGTCTTTTGGGGGGGGATTTTTCATTTATTTTGGGGATTTCTTCATTTGCGACATTATCCTTTTTTTGTGAGCATTTTTCATAGAACCGTTTCTAGTTCAGGATTTATAAAACTGAACTCTTTTTGATAAGAATTTGATCAACCGATATCAAGGATCTGCAGCCAGTCGTTTGGTGTTCTACACCTTTTGCCCATAACCAAACACCGTTACCATTCCAATGCCTCTGATTGAGAATAACAAAAAAAAAATACCTAGACACTTAATGGACGGCAAAGGTCTTAAACAAGTATTTCTACAGGTGTAACGGTATTTAAAGTAATTTGCCATTATTGCCAAAAAGTCAGAGGAGAGGCATCATGTCTCCCAAAAAAATACCCAAAAGTCCAGTCCGAAAATGTATCCATTTCTAGTGGATTTCATTTTGGGGGCAGAGCTCGCCTTTTTTATTTGCGGTCGGAGAATACATTTATTTTAAAGTCCTTTTCCGTACGGCATTTGTTGTTGTTGTTTTTTTGGCGTTTGTCTTGTGTTGTTGGAAAACGAATTTAAATAAAATTAAAATAGAAACCGGAAATAGGAAGTAAAAGGACAACAGCGGTATAATTAACATGAATGTTCACTCGTTCACTGCTCTTGCAAACAAGTTCGCGTGTTGTTGTTGTTTTAATTTCTATTTTTTTCTGTTTTTTTTTTGTGTGAACATTTTCATAGAGACGCATTGCCCCGAGGGAGATGGAACAAAAAAAAATAGAAAAACATTGGCAATATCAGCGACAGCAACAAGAACAAGAAGACGGGCAGAAGCAAAAACCCGAAAGGGTTAGAGAAATTTGACCATGGCAAAGGTTTGAAAACTCACACCTTACTTGGAGAAAAGGCATAAAGGAATCAGAGAAAAACGTAAAAAAAAGAACAAACAGAAAGCCTCAGCAAAAACAACAAAAAATAAAACAAAATCATGTTTAAAAAAAACTCGCATACAACAACGCACCCACACACCCACACATACATTTACACTTTCGCACACTAATACAATTGCAGCTTTGGTCGAGAGCCATAAAAGCCTTCAACTACCTTTTGTGTGCCACGAAGCTCAACGTTGTCCCTTCCCCTACCACCCTCATGCAAGTACGCATCCATGCACACCACACTCCAACGGATTTAGTGAGGCTGGCAAAAATAAATAAAATAAAAAGAAAACTTAAAAGCGACACATAGAAGAGAGTGTGTATGAGAGAGAGAGAGAGAGTGAGAAATTTCAAAATGAAAATGAAAAAAAAAATGAAATACTGAAATCCAATACTCAAACCTTGGCATACAACGGGCAACTTACAAAGCTCCTGGAGGTGGTGAGCATACTACTCAGGCCATTGCTGGCTGTAGGGAGTTGTCCTCCCTCACGCCAACAAAATACAAAATTCAAAACAATTTTTCTTTTTTTTTTTAAAAAACTGCTCGTTGTTTTTTTCGAGTCTGTTTTCCGCCGAGTTTGTATCCTTTTTTTTGTGTAACCCCTTCGGCAAGACCAAACCTATTTCGCCAAATCAAAAACAAGAAGAGAAAAAAACTAGACTCGCTTTTCAAGTTTTGTACAAAGCGCGAAATGTATTTTACACCAATACACACACGCACACACCCCCGCGCACGTCAACCGCGTTGCTTAGTGTGAGGTGAGTCCATTGCCTTAGCACTCAGTTTGTACCTAGAAAAAAAAGGATAGATGGATGTTTGATGGCGGTTCGGTGTTTGGTAACAAAAAAAATGGGTTCTATGGGCACAGTCAAAATAAACTACAACAACAACAACAAACACATGACAGCGTGTTGAAGACAATTATGAAGCGGCAAATAGAAGTGGAACAAAACGGCCACCAGTGATGCTATCTATGGGGGGACAGAACTTTAATGGGCAACAGAGGCACCGCAAATTTTCAGATATTTCACAAATTTTAACAGCTGAAATCAGGGCTGCAGAGTCGAGGCTAAGTTCAGGCTCCAGCGATTCCGGTCATTTCGCCCCTACTGGGATTATATTTCATGCATTCCCTAACATCTTAGACAATATCCTTATAACTATATTTGCCGTCAAAATTTAAGTAGACCTAAAAGATTAAAAAAAAAAAACTCTGTGGTGAAAGGGTTAAATAGCTCGACTGCGACTTCACTTGTTTTCATCGTAGTCTCAAATGTACGATATTAATAAGAATATGAACCCACTTTGATCAATGTCAAGTTCTATGCATGCAATACTCATATTTTGCATTTAATTATGTATTTCAAAATGAATTGCTGCTTTATTTTTCGGTGGAAATCATAAATATACCCCCAGTTTACCGATGACAAGGTAAAATTACCAATGATGCATCCAATGTAATGTTTATGCCAGTGCCACGCCAAAAAATTGAGAAAAGAAATACACTAAGTTACAGAATCAGAAAAAACGCGATAAAATCAAAAATCATGTTGCATGTTTTGTGCAAATTTCTTTTTTCACTAGCCTGGTTTAGTCCAACAAACACCACTCGTAGCCGCCCTCAAACTGTCGATCGCAATCAGCGTATACAGAAATTACAATCAGTGGGATTTAAAAAAAAAAAAATTGGTCTCTGTGAGTAAACAGAATCGTAAAAAATAGATGACGAGTCCATAATACTAGTTTTCATGACTTCCACCCTCTATACAAACAGAAAGAAATTTCTTAAAAATATGTTTACATACAAACATTTATATATTTGCATTTAAATATATCATAATTACCCACAAACATAATATGTTTGAGGCACAATTATATCGTATGCTGATGTAAGTAAAGGCTCTATGAAAAATGCCCAAAAAAAACTAAAGAATGCCCCAGAATTCCCTAAAAGAAATGAAAAATACCCCAAAAGCTCAATATGGACATTTTCCCAAAAATTCGTAAAAAATCCCCAAGCAATTTATGAAAAATTACCCAATGCAAAATCCCCTTAAATATTAGGAAAAATATCCCAAAAATGGACGTGTCCATTCGTGGTTTCAAAAGTATAGGGCTGCCATTCGACATCTGTCAAACTAAGTTGTTAAACCAATTTTTTGTTCTTTTCAGTTGAAAGTCTGACATTGACGAAAATGGATCGCTTAACTATCACACAACGCGTTAAATTTATTAAAATCTACTACAGAAATGGTGATTCTGGTACAGCCACATATCGTGCTTTAAGAGGAGATTATGGTTCAAGGTTATGAAGCACATTTCTCACTGGGTGGATATGTTAATAAACAAAATTGTCGTATTTGGGGTTCTGAGAATCCTCAAGTAATTGAAGAGAGGCCATTACATCCACAAAAAGTCACTGTTTGGTGGGCTCTTTGGTCCGAAGCTATAATTGGACCTTACTTCTACGAAAAAGAGGAGGGAACGACTGTCACCGTCAATTCGGAGCGTTATGGTCATATGATAACCGACTTTTTTGCCTGCTATTAAAGAATACGACTTGGAGAATGTGTGGTTTCAACAAGACAATGCCACATGCCACACAACTCAAGCGAATATCGCCTTCTTGCAACATACATTTCCTGGCCGCGTAATTTCTCGTCGTGGCGACATCAACAGGCCACCAAGATCTTGCGATTTGACACCATTAGACTTTTTTTTTGTGGGGCTACGCGAAAGACCGTGTTTATGTAGACAAACTTTTAACTCTTGAGGACTTAAGAACCAACATTCTTCAAGTTATGGCTGAGATATCGCCCAATATGTGCCAAAAAAGTGGTCCAAAATTGCCTCAAAAGAATCAATGCTTGCAACACTTCGCGTGGTGGTCTTTGAAATGATGTTGTGTTTCACACATAATGTCAACGCGCAAACTTTATAAGAAAAAAGAAATATCATGAAACAAAATGTTTTATATGTGTTTTATTTACATTGACTTTTGAAAACGCAAAATGGATAACCCTTAGTATATTCCCTCATTAGTGCAATCGAAAATATTTGAAATTTTTAAAAAAAAATATTTAAAATTTTTAAAAAAAATTATTTGAAATTTTTAAAAAAAATATTTAGAATTTTTAAAAAAAAATATTTAAAATTTTTTAAAAAAAATATTTAAAATTTTTAAAAAAAATATTTAAAATTTTTAAAAAAAAATATTTGAAATTTTTGTTCTCTTATTTTATGGGAAATGCTGGACAAATTTCTCGACTCCAGACTCCGATACTGATTTCACAGACCTTCTTGAAAATACGATCGTTGAAGATGAATCGCCTATTGTTTTAGAACGGTTGTTCCCATCCATTACACTTGAACTCTATCAAAAGATTCATCGAAAATATTTCCAATTTAAAATAGAAAATTTTACAAAAATTAAAAAAAATATATATGAAGAATGAACCAAATGAAGAATTCCCCAAAATAAATGGGAAATTCACCAAAAATTAACATGGCCGTCACCTGATGGAAAGACGAAAAACCAAATCTTTCATGTTGTGATAGACGGAAGGCATGCATCGAGCGTGCTGGACGTACGGACTTTCCGAACTGCCGACATTGATTCGGACCACTACCTTGTAGCAGCCAAGGTACGCAATCGTTTAAGTGCAGCAAAACCCGTACGTAACAGTACCAAACGAAAGCTAGACATCGAAAAGCTGCAATCGCAACCGACAGCACAAACCTACTCTACGAAGCTATCTCATCTCCTTCTGCTAAAACTAAGAACACTCGCGCCGATGTCAACGCGAGCTGTGTTGGAGCGATACCAAGAGTTGAGGAGGCAGGAAAATCGTCTATTCCGAAGAAAGAAAAAAAAATAGATAGATAGACTGCAATGTGAGGAGATTGAGTTCTATGGAAGTAGTAAATTATACCAACGACTAAAACATCAAAGCCAAGACTCGTCTACTGGCATAACTTCGTGTAGAGATGAAAATGGGAACCTGGTGCTGAGGATTTGGAAGAAACATTTCGCCAGCCTGTTAGCCGCTGAAGAAAACAACCAATCTTAGATGATGGTGTTGAATGTCCACCCCTAACCCAGATGAGGTCAAAGCCGCAATATCCCGGCTTAAGAACAACAAGGCCGCAGGTGCTGACGGAATTCCAGCAGAGCTGTATAAGACCGGAGGAGAACAGCTGATAGGTGCATGCATCAGCTAGTCTGCACCATCTGGAAGAATGAATGCATGCCTACTGATTGGAACCGCAGCGTACTATGCCCCATTCACAAGAAAGGAGACAAAAGCGTTTGCGCCAACTACCGCGGTAGAAGTCTCTTATCCATCGCATATAAAATATTATCTAGCATATTGTGTGTGAAAGATTGAAGCCAAAACTCGACAAACTGATTCAGCCCTATCCCTGTGGCTTCAGGCCGAATAAATCCACCGTCGACCAAATCTTCACACTTCGCCAGATCCTGGAAAAGATCCATGAAATGCAAAGCGATACATACCATCTATTCATCGACTATAAAGCCGCCTTCGACACGCCGATAAGAGAAAAATTGTTTGAAACCATGTCGGCGTATGAGATAACATTGAAACTTGTACGACTCTGTAGAATGACTCTGAGTGGCACTAGATCCTAAAGTGGCACCATCCTGTTGAAACCACATTTCGTTTACATTCATATCTTGAAGTTTTGGCAACAAAAATGCATTGATCATGATTCTGTATCGATTTCCATTCACGGTAACGCGTCGTCCTTCCTCATTTTTAAAGAAATAACGGCCGATGATTCCACCAGCATTGACCGCACCAAACAGTACATTTATCGGGAAGCATTGGTAATTCTTGAACGGCGTTCGGATTATCTTTGATCCAAATACGGCAATTTTGCTTGTTGACATATCCATTCAACCAAAAATGCGCCTCATCACTGAAGAGAATTTTGCGGTATAAACATTTTTAATTGAACACTGTTTTTGAAAATAAATTTCCACGATTTGGAAGCGTTGTTCTGGAGTTAACCTCTTCATGATGATTTGCCAAACAATACTGAGTAGAGACGTCACTTTAAACTGTCAAAACAGCTGTCAGACAACAGAGCGATTCATATTAAAAAAAACTCATAAAAAAAACACCCTGTAAAAAAATGTTTTATGAGTTTTTTTGAGGTTGGAATTTTTATATTTTTATATTTTAATTGGGAAGTTTTTCATACTTTTAAGAATTTTTTTTTTTTCATTATGAAAAATTTTCTATGAGACTTTTTTGGCGGCATTCTTCATAAAGTCATGTTTGTACAAAAGAAAATGTCAAGAATACCCCTGGGGCAAAAGTCAATGTGTATATCGGGTCTTTGTGTTGTATTCCGGATGAAGGGTATTTTTATTTCAGATAGTCATTCAATAGCTGGAAGAGCTGTACCGATTGCTCTCCAATGCAACGCTGCATTCGGTTTACACGAAATGTGCAGCGAATAGCCTTTCACTTCAATTTTGCAAAACTTGAGAACACCTTCGATAATTTGTCATTTTATGGAATTGACGAACATCGACTCACTGACCATAAAGGCAAGGCAGCATTAACGGCACCGTGTGTAGGGCATCATCATAGAGAGGTTGTTTGAAGTGGAAAACGAAAATAGCAACAACAACAACAATAACAAAAAAAAAAGTATTAGGACACATTTTGTATTCCTTTTTTGTAACGCTCACTCATACTGGACATTCTTCTCGGCGTTGCGCTGCGTTGCTGGCGTCTACTCAGCTCCGCCACTCCGCCATTAAGAAGAAGAAGAAAAAAGATACGATAAAAACCGAAAACAAAAAAATTGGAGAAAAAAAAAAACATTTTCATTTTCGAAAAAATTGAGTATGCGTTTGGAAAAGCCTCCTACCGCACGGACGCACTAATACAAATGCAAAGCGCACAGCAAACCAGAAGAAAAAAGAAAATAGAATAAACCGAACAACAACATAAAGCCATCAGAGACAACAACCATCAAACCAAACCAGAGCAAACCTAACAAAGCCCAAATGCTCGTCGTGCCGAGAGTCAACGAGGAAAGTGGGTTGTGGGCTGTTGTGAGCAGCGGCAGCGTCATCGTCATCGTCATTGGTATGGACCATCTGTACCAAGTAGTGCCAGTAATCGTAGTGGCATCATCATCAACGTGATTATTATCCTTAACATTATGATGTTTTGCATTTTTTTTTTTTTTTGAGCCAGCTCTCTTGGCCACCACATTGCCAGACATTTGCAGATCTCCTAGTCGCCTTTCCGCCATGTGGCCGCCATACACCACCCACCATCCATGGCTCTGGCCCCGTTTTTTTCCTATTTTGGTGCCAGTCTTACTTTACATCTGTACATAGAACGTTTACAAACCAATATTTTTTTATGTTCTCTTCTTTGCGTGTATTTTTTCCTTCATCCGTTTTTTTTCCTATTCACCAAAAAAGAAAACTGCACTTTTTTGTCTCTCTATTTTTTTTTACTTGCTTGTATGACGGACCGAAAGAAATTCAGTGTGTTTTCCTTGATTTCTTTCAGGTTTTTTTTTTTTTTGGTTTTGGTTTTTTGTTTTGGCTGCTGCTCCCTGTTGTTGTTGCTTTATCAATTTTGTTAACCTTTTTCTAAATATCTCCGTTTTTTCGTAAATTTGTTTCTTTTTCTTTTTTTTTTTTTTTGATTTGGTGGCATTCTGTGCCGGAGTTCTGTCTGGTTATATTGATTTTTTAAGCTGTGCAATTTTTCCCCGTTTCGCATATTTTTTGTTGTCACTGCCTTTTTGAAAAATATTCGCAAAAAATACTTGTATTAAATTGTAACCGTCAAATTTGTAGAATGTCTTGTAATTGTATTTGTCGACGTGTGTATTTGGCTTTGTTGCCTTGTTTTAATTTCGACGTCTCTCTTTTTCGGCAACTTCGTAGTTTGGAGGTTTGAGGTTAGAGTTTCTGGTTTTTTCTTCACGTTCTTGTTCTGTTTAAGGGTCTAACGCATAGCGGTCATTAAAATGCTGAAACTTGTTGTCATGACGGCGAATTTATTTAATTTTGCCAAATACCTCTCATAGGCAGCATGTACTTCATCTTAAGCCATCCTTAAGGTATGCTTTACTTATTGAATTAATTAAAAGGTTTTGCGAGACACGATTTCTGGCAATTGTCTTTACCACAATTAAAGCACTTCAAATTATAAGCTGTGACTGGAAATATAATTTTGGTTTTTTTTTGTTTGCTCTCCTAAAAGTAGACTTTATTTAACAGATTAACTCAACCCTGAAAGTATGCCGCATGTGAAATGTTAAAACTTCGAGACCAAGGGAGACACACTTTAAACGCATTGATTTGATTTGAGTCGCAGCTGAAAAATTCAAGGTGTGAGAAATGGAATGAGACTTTCTATGTAATAGTTTAGAGTTTCCTTTAATCTGAGAGGTCAATGTTTGAAATAAGCGGAGGGGCGCGATTTCACTCACCAATAGGCCGAAGAATTTACCACGGTCGCAAAAATAACTCATAATAAAATTATGTCTGGAATTTTGGGTGAACTACAAACGAGACAGAGGAAAACATTTTATTATTGAAAAAAAAACAAAAAAACAATCCGATTTATTCAACGACAAATGAAAATAGGGAATCTGGATGAAATAGACAGCTTGTACAGTGTACTCTCTCATAAGCGGACACCCAAGGGACTGAGAATTTTATCCGCTTATGAGAGAAGTACAAAAAAGGACTGAAGCGAATTGGTACTGAAACCAGTGTCCGCTTAAGAGAGTACAATGTACTTGTTTCCTGCGAAAAAAAGTGGGTGCGAGGACTTCTCTAACTAATGTCGCATATGCCTAAAAGCAGGCAACAAACTAAACTCAACGAAAAAAAAAAACAATTATACATTCAGGCAATGGATTCTGTTTGTGATATCTAAGGTTAGGTTAGGTTAGGTTGAATGGGCCGCCGGGTTCACTCGGTGGCCATAACTACACCCTTGGCTGGTAGAAGGCATGAAGTGGAAGGGAGGAAGGTGGGAGATTAGTGGAGCGTATGGTGAAGTATGACCCTGTACGGTTACAAACGTTGGATACAATGAATTTCCCTAGCAAAGTCAGCGGTGAACTGGCCCGTTGTTCAAATTTGTCAAGGAACCTAGAAATATTGAGATGTGATCCTCTTCTATGACTGAGTTTCTGGCCAATTCCTTTGTAGATGAAATAAAGACTTTTAAGGTTTTCTCGTAGTTCCATGTCGCTGACATTTAGCCAGTGTTTTTTTCATTTCACACTGATTCCAGAATGGAGCTATGTCGATAGAACATATCGATGGCTTAATTTAGAAAGAGCGAAACTCGACTTTTTTTCAATATTTTAGTAGACCATCCCACAAAAATTTCACTTATTGCCTCTTTGCAAAAGGGCGTAACCAAAAACAAACAAATTAGTTTCAGAATTTAATTTGTTGCGGATTTTTATTTAAAATTGCCTTTAAAATTTGTTTATGTCTGAAGTTTTTCAAATGTTATAAAGTTTTTACCTTCTCCTGCAAAGTTACGAAAATGCAAGTTGCGCCCTTTTATTTGGAAATATCTCTAAAATATATCCAATTGTCCGATTATAAACAATAATATCTTAAAATGATACCAAAGTCGTTAACTACAACCAATTTTGTACAGAACTGAAAAATGTGTAAAATGTAAATGTGAACATGTTAAATCTGGTTGTGGTTCAACTCCTCACAAACTATAGGGTTATCCATTTTGTGGTTTCAAAAGTATAGTGCTAAAATCGACATCTGTCAAACTAAGTTGTTTAACCAATTTATTTTCTTTTCAGTTGGAAGTCTGAGATTAATGAAAATGGATCGCTTAACTATCACACAACGCGTTAAATTTATTAAAAACTACTACAGAAATGGTGATTCTGCTTTGAGAGGAGATTATGGTTCGAGGTTATGAAGCACATTTCTCACTCGGGTCCTGAGAATCCTCAAGTAATTGAAGAGAGGCCATTACATCCACAAAAACTCAAATTTTCGTGCGCTCTTTGGTCCGAAGGTGTGATTTTACCTTATTTCTTCGAAAACGACGAGGGAACGACTGTCACTGTCAATTCGGAGCGTTATGGTCGTATGATAACCGACTTTTTCTGCCTGCTACTGAAGAATACGACTTGAAGAATATGTGGTTTCAACAAGACGGTGCCACACAACTCAAGCGAATATCGCCTTCTTGCAACATACATTTCCTGGCCGTGTAATTTCTCATCGTGGCGACATCAACTGGCCACCAAGATCATGCGATTTGATACCATCCGATTTTTTTTTTTTGTGGGGCTCCTCGAAAGACCGTGTTTATGCAGATAAACCTTTAACTCTTGAGCACTTAAGAACCAACATTCGTCAAGTTATGGCCGAGATACCGCCCAATATGTGCCAAAAAAGGGGTCCAAAATTACCTCAAAAGAATAAATGCTTGCAACACTTGGCGAGGTGGTCATTTAAATGATGTTGTGTTTCACACATAATGTCAACGCGCAAACTTTATAAGAAAAAAGAAATATCGTGAAACAAAATATTTTATATGAGTTTTATTTACGTTTACTTTTGAAACCGCAAAATGGATAACCCTTTAATTCAGTTTTCGAATAAATACAGCGATTTTCGAGAAACTTCCAATAGAAGTTTGTTATAGAAACTACATTAAAACTGTTAAAGAGACGTTTTCGGGGTTCAATGAGCAAAATCCAGCACAGTTTCCACTTTTGAGAATTTTTTTGTTTTCGATTTTTCACATCTATAACTTTTTTAGGTCGAATTCTCTATTAAAAATGGCGCTTTTTCAAAATTGGCTTTTTAATATTTTTTAAAAAACGCGAATTTTCAAAACAGTTAATTTCAAATGGAACTTAATGATTTTCTCTGAACTGAACTGATTTTAATTTTTTTTCTTTAAAGGCACAACTATCTTGCTCGAATTCTGTACTGAACGCAAATTTCAGTTTTTGAAGACATGACATTTTTTTCGAAAATGGCTGCAGATAGAAATTTTTTTTTTTTTTTTTTTTTATTTTAAAAAACCCGAATTTTCCAAATAGGTAATTTCAAATGGAAATTGGCGATTTACTCTGAACTGACATTTTTTTTAGATTTTTTTCGTTAATGGCACAACTATTTAGGTCGCATTCTCTATGGAACAAAAATTTCAGATTTTCAAAAAAATTGCGTTTTTTTCGAAAATGGTGCAGATATTATTTAAAAAAAAAAACAGGAAATTGGCGCTTTCAGATTTTGAAAATAAAAATGAATTTTGTTTCAAAAATGGTGCAGATTTTTTTTTTAAATGGAAATGGAATTGGTTTACTTTGATTTTACATTTTTCAGATTTTTTTTCGTTAACGGCACAACTATTTAGGTCAAATTCTCTATGGATCAAAAATTTCAGATTTTGAAAAAAATGACGCATGTTTTCGAAAATGGTAGAGATTTTTTTTTATTTAGAAAACTGGAAATTGGCAATTTTCTCTGAACTGAAATTTTTTTAGATTTTTTTCGTTAACGGCATTTTTTTAAAAACAGGTAATTGGCGCTTTCAGATTTTGAAAAAAATGGCGCATTTTTTTGAAAATGGAACAGAACTTTTTTTTAAAGCAGAAAATTGGCGATTTACTCTGAACTGACATTTTTGTTAGATTTTTTTCGTTAACGGCACAGCTATTTAGGTCACATTCTCTATGGAACAAAGATTTCAGATTTTTAAAAAAATTGCGCTTTTTTCGAAAATGGTGCAGATTTTTTTTTCCCTTTTTTTTTTAATGGAAATTGCCGGTTTACTTTGATTTTACATTTTTCAGATTTTTTTTTGTTAACGGCACAACTACTATTTAGGTCAAATTCTATATGGAACAAAAATTTCAGATTTTGAAAAAATGGCGCATTTTTTCGAAAATGGTGTAGATATATTTTTTTTTTTTAGAAAACTGGAAATTGGCGATTTACTCTCAATTGACATTTTTTAGATTTTTTTCGTTAAAGGCACAACAATTTAGATAAAATTCTCTATGGAACAAAAAATTTCAGATTTTGAAAAATTGCGCTTTTTTTTCAAAAATGGTGGAGATATTTTTTTTTAAGAAAACTGGAAATTCGCGATTTACTTTGATTTTACATTTTTCAGATTTTTTTTGCTAACGGCACAAAAATTTCCGATTTTGAAAAAATGCCGCATTTGTTTGAAAATGGAGCGGATTTTTTTTTTTTTTTTTTTTTTTTTTTTAAATCAGGTAATTTGCGATTTACTCTGAACTAAAATTTTTTTTCGTTAACGGCACAACTATTTCTCTAGGGAACAAAAATTTCAGATTATGAAAAAATGGCGCTTTATCAAAATTTTTCGTTTTTATCTTTCAAAAAACCCGAATTTTCAAAATAGTTAATATCAAATGGTATTTGTCGATTTTCTCAGAACCTATATGTTTTTGATTATTTTCTTTAATGCCACAACTATCAAGGTCGAATACTTTATTGTACAAAAACGTATGTTTTTGAAAAATAGCGTTTTTTTTTTCAAAAATTTTCATTTTTATTTGTCAAAAACCTGAATTTTCAAAATAGATATCTTATTTAAATAAATATTGATTTTAAAACTGAAAAGCTAAAAAATAAAAAAAACGCAAATTTTTTCCACAACACTAAAAGTTGCTTAATTGTAACTCTTTCGAGCCATAAGTTCGAATGCATTTTCTTCAAAATCCAAAAAATCAGTGAGCTGTGTATTCAGTATATTCAATATACTGTTCAATATACTTCAGACCGGGTCCCAGGGGCTAACGATATTTCGAGAGAAGCGGAATATGTCTTCAGCGATTAATATCTTAATCATACGGAATCAACATCATACCGCGCTCCTGCAAGGTGAAACGGTAGATGAAATACATCTACCGGTCTTACCCCTGTCTCACAATTAAAAGTGTATCTCTAATGGCACACAAAAAGGTCTTAGCCTGGAATTTAAAGTGAACATGTAGCTCACACCTCTAAACATTCCGCATAATTCCGAAATTCGGCGAAGCCTTAAAGTGTGCTACGCTTGATGTTAAGCTAATTGTTTGGGCTATGTCAATATGAGACATGGCCCAACCGTCACAAACCAAACCAACGAATCCCAAAGGTTGTCCTTCTTTGGTAATTGTTTACTCAATGTCGGACATCATGTGTGGGTCCTGTGTGCGGCACATGAATATTTGACTTGCAAATCTCAAATAT
This sequence comes from Hydrotaea cyrtoneurina, assembly GCA_958296145.1. Lineage (NCBI taxonomy): Eukaryota > Metazoa > Arthropoda > Insecta > Diptera > Muscidae > Hydrotaea > Hydrotaea cyrtoneurina. Next base: position 21,990,436 of record OY282512.1, read on the forward strand.
TTGCCAGGGGTTGCCGTAATTAGTTAAATCATTATAAGAGACAAAATGTCTGCAGTCCGGCATAAACAGAGACATAAATTGGTGGATTACATGTAATGAGACTTAACGCTGCTAATCACTTTAAGTACAAAAGTGAAAGGCCTAAAAATCGGCTATACTAAAGTTGTGATGTTCTAGGGGATATAGATTTTTAATTATTTATTTGTAGATTTATTACAATTAAAATGATAATAAATTAGAATAAAATAAATCAAAGGCCAGATAGATTTTTTGTTTTATATCCTTAAGACTGTGCAAGTTTATTTAAATCCCATAACACACAGATACAGACATGATGTCTTGTAATTTTTAAAAAATTCTTTCCTCACAAATATGCTTTTTTTTTTCTCTCAGTATAGAAATGGTCGTAAATTACTCCCATCTAAAATCTCATAATTCACAAGAAAAAAAACCAGCATCTGCCATTTGAATGACACATCTCTGCATTGCATGTGTTTTGTTACTTTTTTGAAAAAAAAAAAAAAAAATCTCTCTGATTATCCTAAAAGTCTGCAGGACACTGACATGATTAATTAACAATTCCCAACGCAATTGTCCTGTTGTCACCCGTGAACCTTTGCGACATGTTTAACTGTTTCGGCCTTTGCTGTTTGCCCCAAAACATGGACATTGTACGTGTACGTGTACGTGTTATCTCCATCTTTAGTGTATTTCGGCAAAGTACTTACATAGAATTACCGTTGATGCTTTAATGACAACTTTCGCAAAAATGTCTGTAAAATAATCTAAACGATTCGATTAACTCCTGAAAGTATGCTATATTTCGTAGAGATGTTTTTGTTGTAACCCAAAAAAGAAACGCACTATTCTCGAAAAAGCTCTTAACGCTCAAGAGTTTTCATTACAAATTCAATGTGGGCCCTTGATGTTGCAATTAACATCACTCGACTTAATCATCCTTAAGATATGCCATGATACTTGTTCTATTTTAACTCACAGAAGTATGCAGTAATGAAGCACAATTTTTGACCGCGTCTCATCATACAAATGACTTAATTTTTAATGACTTTTGACAATGAATAAAAAAATATGAGGGCTGCTTTTCGGGATCATTTTATGATTTTCAGTGATCGCCCCATTTAATCGCTTCACACCTTTTTCTTTGAGATGAAGAGTGTATGTTAACAAGCCACAGATTATGGAATCTCTCAAAGAGAACTGTTATTGCCAGAATAACTTAAAGTAGACATCAATACCCACTTCACCGATACCTTCAACCAAAGGCAATCGATGAAAGACACTGCGGCAACAGCAAGAGGAGTAGACGAAATGGGGTATTATTGTTCTGAACTTCAAAGGAAATAAAGGGTGTTTTTTATTGGGGTATAGAACTTTAAGTTGGCATCACTTTTTTAACTGGCGGCCATTTTGTCAGCTGTCAAGTGATTAATATTTAGTTTGGTTTGCCATTTCATCATGAACAGGTTGACAAAAGAACAACGCTTGCAAATCGTGCAAATTTATTTCGAAAGTAATGGTTCAGTTCGCGAAGTTCACCGCAAGCTCCGTCCATTTTATGCCATTACATCCACAAAAACTGACTGTTTGGTGTGCTCTATGGGCTGGTGGAGTCATTGGGCCATACTTCTTCCGAAATAATGCTGGAGAGTCAGTTACCGTTAATGGAGACCGGTATAGAGCCATGATAACCGACTATTTTGTTCCCGAATTGGATGGCATGAATGTGGATGAGTTGTGGTTCCAACAAGTGGTTGAAAATTGGACCTGTAGAATTGGCTTTATTCGCCAGCCAGCCGCGGCGGCCACATGCCCGAAATCATATTTAAACATTAATGGCATAACATTATCCTTCCAATAAAGCCAAATTGATGGACATTAAAACGATTTTCTTGTGTTTTATTTCAATTCGAAGTTCTATACCTCAATAAAAAAACACCCTTTACGTATAACGTTTGGATGATGAAGGCGTTTTCAACAGATCAATGGACAGGCTAATATTTTGCGATAACATGAAAACTGGAGTCGGAAAAAAAGGCTGGCTTTCATCGTCTTGACTATGGTCCTCTAACATCGCTATGAATTTTGTAGAAATTCTTAGATTTTAAGTAAGAAATTTCCCCCTCAAAAAAAAAAACACAATTGAATTCCTGAGGTCAACAAGTATTCCCACCGGGCAATAATGTCCAGTGTTCTTAACAACTGCTAGTGTTGTCATAACAACAACCCACAATTAGAGCCAAATGACAGCAGGCAAATCCTCCTCCAAAAAAATCACTTACGATGTCCAAATTATAAAGCACTTATCGTTTAACGGAAACCCATCAAAAGCATAAGTCTCGGGCACACACATACACTCATGTAACTACACACACATACACACTCGCACTTAATCCCTTTCAACATGATACGCAAATAACACAACACATGCCTAAAAGTATGCTTTTAAATATTACACATTATTATCCAAAAATTAAGTCCTGAAAAGAACCAATTTGGGTATGGGCGGAATGGATGGATGTTTTTAATGACCAAAAGCCGTATGTTTCGGAACAGACAAAGGAAAATTTTGAAATTTAGCAGGAGGATTAGGATGAAAGGAAAAAAGAAATGATTCGAAACTTGATTTACATGTCTTTGACTAATAGCTGATTGTAGGGAATCGCCTTCGATTACACACGATAAAACATTTGTCGATTGTCCTTTATTGGTAGCCTTCAGGTTGGCTGTAATCTGATGCCTTATGCACGACCTAAAATTATGTTTCCTAATTCCCCCCACACCCCTCTTGACAAGTGTACTGATCCCGTTGCCCCCTCCACCCACCCCCTACATGGTGAAATTTCCATAATTAGTTCGAAATAAAGATGAAATAATGAAGAAATAAATAAAATTTGCACGAAGGCAAAAATTTCCTTTTCTTGTTTGGAGTCCTTCTCCTCTACCCCCTCGTCTGCAGTTGTTTAGTCATTATTTGACTTAATCAATTTGTCTTTCTCAAGTTAACGGTCTGTCCGCCGGGTTGTCTCTCTCTGCCGCACAGTTAGCCGACAACAATAACCTTCTTCGCAGATCCCCGCAAAACTTCATTATAATGCAAGAAACAAGCCAAGGAGAAAAAAAACATAAACAAAAAGAAATTAATTAACTTAAGTTGGGAGCATGGAGCTGCAGGACCTCCACCAGAACACAAACGGGCCCGATACGGAAATGATGACCACCCACTCAGTCACCCGGAGAAAATTAACGAACGACATCTTAACAATAGACACGTTTTGGGTTGGAAAAAAATGGCCTTCCTCCAAAACCAACAAATTTTATAAATTTATTAGATGATAACATCGCGCCAATCCACCCGCATTGCAATTCGCCTTCAGGGATAACGAAAAAAGGACTAAATGTCCTTGGAAACCATCAATCTTTGTGTACATGACCACGACGAAAGGAAGATGCTAAAAACCTCAGCTCACCCACAACGCTGCACCCACCAACGAAATGCTGGACTAGAAAAGCCTTCAGAACAAAACCACAATCCTTTTCCATTGTGTCCTTCAACGGTGTAGTTGTTGTTGTTGCCACATCTTTATACTGTTTTCGTGCAGGAGACAACGACCTACAGAAAATTTCCTTCAAGAATAATTGTTTACAACTTCATAAAATCCACACACACACACACAAAATCGGTATCCTGAGAAAATATTACAGGAGTGCAGATTGTCCTTTGAAAAACAGAAACAAGAGACAGGGGGATAGGATAGTAAATGGAAAAAAGAGCATATTTACGAGACAAAAAAAAAACACACACATACAGCAAGTGAGAGCCGATATCTAAGGATGTGAGAGAGAGTTACATTTCATATTACAGTGGTAGGGCGGAGGGGAGGTGTTTGATTTGAAGAAACCACTGACAACAATGGACGCACGAAGAGGTTAAGAGAAATCGACAAATATGAGGCTGTGTAGTGACCACAAGTCAGCCAAATGCAACGTATGGGGCCGTCTTGTGGTTGGGTGTCGGCGACTTGTGATGGAATGCCATTTTGTAACTGTGTATATCAAGTAATCTTAACATTGGCATCGTTTTTTTTTCCAGGATTTTCTTTCTTGGTATCCTTGGATTTCCAGGACGTCATATATGTGCTGGTAATTATGATAGTGGTCAAATATAATCCATCTCGTGCTATTGAATTAATAACACTGTCCAACAGCTTTTTTGGAACCGAATAGCGACCCTTTAATTCTGAAAGGGTATGTTGAGTAGATAATTTTTGTAGAACAAACCTATGGTCCAGCACGTCTGAGTTTTTTTTTTGCAGTGGGTCAAAGTTTTCATTTTTTGGTCGAAGGGAGCATTATATTATATGAAAAAAATGCTGTAAGTTAATGTCTGAGAGAATTCTTATGGTCAGAGTTTTATTGTGGAATTGTATGAGGATTATTTTTGTGGAAGATCTTAACCCTCTAACTGGTCTCTTTATGGGTTAATTTGACCATTTTTTCGAGAAAATCAAAAAATATCCTTTAAAAAAGGACATTTAAGGATTAAAATATTCTACGAAAATGTTTGCCGGAAAATGTCACACCCGATTTATATGTCACAGCTGACTAGACGCGAGAACTCAGTGTTTGGCCCGGCCGAACTTGACGCCGTTTTTACCTGTTTTGTATATGTTGGTGTAAAATTTTACTAATTAAGCGTAAAGAGCTTTATTTACAACATTGGTGTCTTTGGTGACCCCCACTGAAATTATCCGGCAAACATTTTCGTAAAATATTTTAATCCTTAAATGTCATTTTTTAAAGGATATTTTTTGATTTTCTCGAAAAAATGGTCAAATTAACCCATAAAGAGACCAGTTAGAGGGTTAAGATCTTCCACAAAAATAATCCTCATACAATTCCACAATACAACTCTGACCATAAGAATTCTCTCAGACAATAACTTACAGCATTTTTTTCATATAGTATAATGCTCCCTTCGACCAAAAAATGAAAACTTTGACCCACTGTAAAAAAAAACTCAGACGTGCTGGACCATAGGTTTGTTCTACAAAAATGATCTACTCAACATACCCTTTCAGAATTATGGGGTCGCTATTCTGTTCCGTTCAAAACGTCTTCATTTGTTGGACAGTGTAATTAAAACTGGGATTTGTAATTTTTTTTTTAAGAAAAAAAAATAGATTGATTTTATTTTCTGGAAAAGTGCCATGCCCCTTTCTAAAGCAATATAGCCATAGAAAGGAAACTGTGCTGCCATAATAACAGACGGAACGTCTTGAAATTGTTGCAGTTGTTCTAGAGATATATACGGGCTATTTGAAATCCCGTTTGGCAAAAGGGGCGCAGCCCCGACAACACACCCAAAATTTAAAATTGAACAAATCACACGCCCCCTTTAAAAGACACGGCTATAGCAGACATAATAAGAGTCGGAATGTCCTGAAATTGTACCAGTATGTTTCAGTTGTGAAACCTAGTGAAATTTTAGTTGAGGTAAAAAGCTAAGATTCGATATTACACATATGACAGATATGATATAAGTACGTCTTTTAAAGACATTTTAACATTTTCACGGAACATGAGACGGAAATTAGAATGTTTTGAAAACCGATGATTCTGCCCTGGGGCCTTTGTAGCTAATCTCTGGTTGACGCAGTGAAACCGTTGCAGAAATGCTCCCAGCAAATCCACATACCAACTGGTGCACATTCTCAGTCTATCAACTCAGAGTCATTTCAGCCTTGTTTTATTCGGGGACATTGAAAGATGTGGTAAAAATCTTCTTTACAACTTACTAGTAATATATATTTACCCTCGACACTGATTCACTGACTCTGTCACGCAGTACGTAGGAATTTAAATAGGCATTCTAAAATTTTCTATAAATAATAATAATAAAAAAAATAATATTTTTTTTTTGTACAGAAATTGTGTTTTCCCCAAATTTTTTTTTTACCAAAATTTTTTTTTCCAAAATTTTTTTTTTCCAAAATTTTTTTTTTACAAAAATTTTTTTTTTACAATTTTTTTTTTCCAAATTTTTTTTTTCAACAAAATTTTTTTTTTTCCCCAAATTTTTTTTTTTCAGCAAAATTTTTTTTTTCCAACAAAATTTGTTTTTCCATCAAAATTTTTTTTTTTAACAAAAATTTTTTTTTTCAACAAAATTTTTTTTTTCCACAAAATTTTTTTTTTCCAACAAAATTTGTTTTCCATATTTCAACGGGCGCCATAGGCACATTACAACTTACTAGTTCTAATAATTCTGCTCTAATGAAATACAAATGCACAAATCTGTATCAAATAATAGAATATTCAAAATATATTAAATATCTTATATAAATATTTAAATATTGTAAAAGACAATAGATTTTGTCCATTCCAACTCACTTCGTCCCCATATTACGAACTTTCTATTTTCCCTCTGCCCCTGTCGGCTTCCGTTTGCCCTTTACAAGCGGACACTTAATTTTCTCAATTTGCACTTTCGCACGAAATATAATGAAGGAACAACAAACATCGAACTAAGAAAACTTTAACAGGAAAATGGTGGAGAACAATTTCGCGTTCCGCAGAAACCCGAGAAAAAGGAACCCATTCCGGACACCCGGACTTAAGACAAACAGAAACAGAACAACGAACCCAAAGAAGTAAACAAAAAACACTGGACAAGTAAACAGGAAAAGTTTTTTAAATTAATCAAAAAAAATAAATTGAAGGAAAAGAAATTTAAATAAAAAAAAAAAGAATGTATTAACAAAGAAAACTTCCTTAAAAAAAGGAACCCAGTTCGTTGCCTAACAACGACGGTTACACATTAAAGGTAACAACTTAAGGTGGTCACTTGAAAATAGATTTTTGGAAAGACTTCTTTAAAAATAGATTTGAAACGTGTACTTACATCAACATTGCCATTCCACATGTAGTGCATGCCCACCGCCGTGGGATCGTGATGCGTCTGACCCGTCATATGCTCGGCCATGACGGCACTCATCCAGTGCACCAAACCCTGTGTGGGGTTTTGGCCCTGAACGCCGCCTATGGGCATCGTGCTGCAACTACCACCACTGCTGTTCGAAGGATGATGGTGTGGATGGTGACTGTTCAAATGATTGCTGTGATTGTTGTGCGCTTCCGCCAAAGATGTGGACGAAGTTTTCAATTTGTTCGATTTGTGATGTGGGGTCGATGGTGTAATAACTCCAGCGCCTGTCCCAGTTCCTCTAGCTCCAGCAGCACGTGCTTGTTCTTGGGCGTCTTCGTGCTCTTGAGGTATTTGCAACAATTGGGTATTCTCGATTGGCTTTAAGGAGCTGTGGTTGTTGTGGTGGTACGTTATTGTCTTCGACGTTTGCTCCGATAACAAGTGGGAGTCGGGTGGCGGAGTGGGCGGTGTGGCCGCACTGCCCACAATCGGTGTATGGGTAATTGGTATTTGAGTTGCTGCGCTGGCTTCAGCGGATATGGCGCTATTGTTGTTTGTCTCACTTTCCGAATTAACGTTTGACCAGATATAATTTGTTGGTTTCTGCAAAGTGGAAAGAAAACAAAACCATAAACATGAACAATTGCAGTCAAAGTGATTATAAATGATTTGTCTTCTGTATAAAATAAGGATAAACATTGAACCTTCTCTCTGGGGGATTAATGGTCCCAACAATGCGATGATGCCGAAGTTGTGGGCAATGCCAGAGTCTCATGCTATGTTTAAGTCCCGTGAAAACTTTAGCATGGGCTCCCCTACAATTCCGGTTTTCATAATACTTATAGAAAAAGGACACTGTCAGCATTTTGTTATGAAGTTAAGTAACGGATGGTCACCGAGACGTATAGTGAAACTTAAGATTTGTGGTATTTAATTAATTTATTAATTTATTAATTTATTAATTTATTAATTTATTAATTTATTAATTTATTAATTTATTAATTTATTAATTTATTAATTTATTAATTTATTAATTTATTAATTTATTAATTTATTAATTTATTAATTTATTAATTTATTAATTTATTAATTTATTAATTTATTAATTTATTAATTTATTAATTTATTAATTTATTAATTTATTAATTTATTAATTTATTAATTTATTAATTTATTAATTTATTAATTTATTAATTTATTAATTTATTAATTTATTAATTTATTAATTTATTAATTTATTAATTTATTAATTTATTAATTTATTAATTTATTAATTTATTAATTTATTAATTTATTAATTTATTAATTTATTAATTTATTAATTTATTAATTTATTAATTTATTAATTTATTAATTTATTAATTTATTAATTTATTAATTTATTAATTTATTAATTTATTAATTTATTAATTTATTAATTTATTAATTTATTAATTTATTAATTTATTAATTTATTAATTTATTAATTTATTAATTTATTAATTTATTAATTTATTAATTTATTAATTTATTAATTTATTAATTTATTAATTTATTAATTTATTAATTTATTAATTTATTAATTTATTAATTTATTAATTTATTAATTTATTAATTTATTAATTTATTAATTTATTAATTTATTAATTTATTAATTTATTAATTTATTAATTTATTAATTTATTAATTTATTAATTTATTAATTTATTAATTTATTAATTTATTAATTTATTAATTTATTAATTTATTAATTTATTAATTTATTAATTTATTAATTTATTAATTTATTAATTTATTAATTTATTAATTTATTAATTTATTAATTTATTAATTTATTAATTTATTAATTTATTAATTTATTAATTTATTAATTTATTAATTTATTAATTTATTAATTTATTAATTTATTAATTTATTAATTTATTAATTTATTAATTTATTAATTTATTAATTTATTAATTTATTAATTTATTAATTTATTAATTTATTAATTTATTAATTTATTAATTTATTAATTTATTAATTTATTAATTTATTAATTTATTAATTTATTAATTTATTAATTTATTAATTTATTAATTTATTAATTTATTAATTTATTAATTTATTAATTTATTAATTTATTAATTTATTAATTTATTAATTTATTAATTGATATTTCCCCCTTTCACTTCATTACCAAAAAAGGATGCTAAACACAATTGCACCAAATGATCCTCGCAATCCCCAAACAAGCAAATAAATAATTACAAACACACACAAAAAAAACCCACACACACTCAGAAATCAACCATTTCACTTTTACCTTCTTCTCATTTGAATGCAAACGCTTCTTTGCCATCTCTGCCGTTGGTGGCAACAACAAATGACGCGAAAAACTGTTGCACATGGCACCCGAAGCAACAGGTGCCGCCTGATAATGTTTCAAATGATTTGTGTCCTCTGTGTATTCAGTCGCTGGCTGCGTTTGCTGCATGCGACTTGTGGCAGCCTCATGCTGCAGATGTTGTGCTGCTTCGCTCAAGTGACTGTTGTGATGCAGAACAGCCGAAGCAAATAAATTTTTATAAAACTCTGCGGGCATTAGGAAGGGCGACACGGTCGGCGGCGAAATGACAGAGCGCAACGACGATGGTTTGGCAACTTTTAGAGACATTTTCGAAAAGTGTTGCTGCTGCAAATCACCGTGCGATGAGTCGGAATGCTGGGAATAGGGTGACATCATGACGGCAGGAGTTTATGTTGTTACATGCATTAAAGACAACTTTCCACGCCGATCACATTTTTGAGCCAATAAATATTGTGGTATTACTTGTATGCCAAATACATTTTTTATTTAAGTTTATATGCGCTTGTGGCGTACATTCAGTTGAATTGGGCGACCAATTGTTAAATATATTTTTCGGTTTCGGTGTGTCAGACTTTTTGGAAAACTTTCTGCACACTTCCGTATCCGCTACGGCTGACAAGAGTTAGTTTTGTTATTTCGTACAAAACAAAAACTATGTGAACTGGAGGGGTGGTGTGATGAGTTTGGTCAGAGGGAGACTCCGTACGACAGTATACGCAACCAATTATTTGGCTGAAAGCCATCAGTTACCACTAACTTAATTCCCTTAACATTCCATGAAGCAACAGACGGGGAACTTCTCTCGAATCAGTGATTTGTGTACGATATAATTTGTATAATTTGACCTACTGTTTAAAGCCGGCTCCGAACGGCCAAGGCTTTTCTAGAGAAGTTTTACATGGCTTAGAGAATGCTCTCTTCCTCGGTATTCAGTATTCAGTAATCGGTAATATTTAATCTGTACCCAGAACTCAAGTAATTTCAAATCAGTAACCGTTTCTCAGTATCAGTATAAAACCATCACACCTTATCACACCTCCCTCGTGCACAACATTCACAAAATACTCACAGAAACGCTTCCCTTTTTTTTCAGCTGTTTTAGAACTATTGAAACTATTTGTAGTCGGTTTTTGCTACTAACATTTTTATATATTTGGGCGGGGGCAGTGGGTGATATCGTTTTGGTTGTTTGTGTTAATATTTCAGTTTCATGCGAATTGAATTCGTGGGAAAGTGTGTTTTGGCTGTGAAGTATCCTTTTTTTCGTAGGGTTTTTGGTCGATTTAAAGGTCTACATGGGTTTTCTTTTTATTTCATTTTGTTGACACTAAACAACCTTGAAAAGTGGTGGTGCCTGATATTTTGTTTTTATTGAAAGCTTAATTTTATTTTATTTTCTGTTGATGTTGAAATGTTTTCCTTTTTTTTTGTTTTGGTTGTTTGTTTATGTTACGATTTAGTTGATATGAATGTGTGTGTTTGGTGGTTTTGTGAAACTTAGCCGTCGATTTTGTTTTTCTTTTGGGGTAAATTTAAATTAATATGTTGGTTTTCTAGGTAAATTTTATTGACAGCTTGATGGTTTTTTGTTTGTTTTCGTTTTGAATAGATATTTTTATATGCTGTGTTTTATTATTTTATGGCAGATTTTGAGGATTTTGTTTAGGAACTTATGTTGCTTAATTCGATTTAGTTTTGTAGTATTTTGTTTGCACTTCAGTTAGGAACATTGTGTTGCAATTTCGTCGGTTATTAACACGTCTGACAATGAAACAATGCAACGTAATTCGGTTATACGTTGTTATGCGATAAAAGGGATTTAAACGATTGATAGACGAGTCGATGGGTTGAAAAATAAGAAAACTGATATGTAGTTGGGCATTTGAATACATTTGATATGGATTTTAAAATATTTTCCAGTATTGATGAAAGTGTTTTTGTATAATTCAAGTTGATCATATGTCGACGTGTCCTCTGGCATTTGAGGAGTAAATTTCTATTTAATGTGATAAGATGTGTAATCTGTAGTTGGGCGAGTATCGTGTACATTTGTTATTAATTAATTGATTTAGCATTTGGAATTTTTTTTTCCAATTTAAAATTTTTTAAAATTTTTTTTCGAGTCTCTATTTTAAATATAACGACTCGTGTATAGCGATCTCTGAGAAAACTCGACATGAATCGAGAGAAGGTATTACCGACACCAAATGCAATAAGTTTTGATACGAGTGGTCCGTGCCAGGCCCTATTGAACGCCTTGGAAATATCCAGAGCCACAACCTTGCTTTCACCAACTCGGTGAATATCTTTACTTTACCTGCTGATGGTTAACCATGCTCTTCATAACATAATTTGCAGGACTCAAAGCCTCACCTTTCCTGGGGATCGGCTCGACATTGGCCACTTTCCAATGTGAGGGTTTTAATACCAGCATGGTACGGTAGGTTGGAAAGATTACGCCATGGAGCACTTACAGAGGACAAGTGCTGAAATACCACCGGGGCCCGGAGTTTAATTTACATTGACATCTGCAAGAACCCACTTGTTCGGAAAAAAATTCTGAGGCTTCATACAGGATACGTTGCCGATCGCAGGGAGTGGCTGACTGCTTTGGGGCACAGACGAATTGACGACTTCAGCCAGAAGATTAGCTTTGTCAGCCGGGTCAGTGAATATCTGGTCTTCGCTAACGCGTGTTGGGATCGAATATGAAGAATTAACGAATGACCACAAGCTCTTACTTCCCCTGGGAGGAGAAATAACTTTGGTGCGACGACGCTGCTTGCGAGGAAGTTGTTCGTGCCTAAATACTTGGGCACATTTGGATCTTGCCTGCTGGCGTAGCAGCTTAGCAGGTGCGTTTTTATTTATATGCCAATATCTCAACGCTTAATCATAGGACCTGAAAGTAAACCAACATGTCTGATTAAGTCGACAATTGGTTGAAGGACTCCTTGTTTGCTGTTGACTAGCTGATGCCAAATATGAATGCAATGCATTGTTTAAGCGATAGAAAATAAAAGTATTACAGAGATGAAAGAGGGAGTAGAATTTGTTGGCGTTTGACTTGAAATCTCTAGGACACATAATTTCCAGCACATAATGGAGTTTACACCAGAATATACACCAGAATATATGAATTAATATTAACCATACGCTCCAAGGACCAAGGTAAAGGATTTAGAAGTTATTTTCACAATGCTCGTGCCAGATCCAATCGAACGCCTTGGAAAGATCTAGAGCCAATACTTTGATTACCCCAAATAATCCAACTACTTTGAGAGATTACATTCGATTCTTTCTAATTATTTATAGTAATCGGAAGTAATTAGGATTACTTGAAATTACTGTAATTAATCAAAAAGAATCAAAAATAATCAGAAAATAATCCAACTACTTTTAGAGATTACTTTCGATTCTCGGAAGTAATTAGGATTACTTGCAATTACTATAAATAATCAAAAAGAATCAAAAGTAATTAGAAAATAATCCAACTACTTTCTGAGATTACTTTTGATTCTTTCCGATTATTTATAATGTCGATTACTGCGTTGAAAAAAAATATAGTGATGTACACTTTTGGCCACATCACATTCAACCAGTATTTGGATTGGGTGATACTTCCCTTTACCGGTCTAAATTGTCTAAGATTTTTGTTTGTCGTTTTTAATATTGCAAAGCTGTTAGCATTCTACTTGATTTCTAGTAAAGGGTTATCCATTCATCTGTCAAACTAAGTTGTTAAACCAATTTTTTGTTCTTTTCAATTGGAAGTCGGACAAAATTATTAAAACCCACTACAGAAATGGTGATTCTGGCACAGCCACATATCGTGCTTTAAGAGGAGATTATGGTTCGTGGTTATGAAGAACATTTCTCTCAGAATGAAGCCAAGCTGGCTTGTCTGATATCGTGATATCGTGGGTAGCCCGCCCTTGTGCTCACGTTCAAACACGCCCCCGCGACAACGTCAACAAACACTACTCCCTCCCCCTCCCTCCGGCATAAAAACTTATTTTTTGCCTAAAGATTTAAATTTTTTTTTTTTAAGAAATCCATAAAAAATCCAAAATGAAAAAAAATGTCAAGTCTTATTACTTTTACGTAAAGTCACATAACCTATGAGCAAAATGAGACAAAGATCATGAAAATCGATGCACGCGTTTCGCTTTTATTCTTTAGGCAAAAAATAAGTTTTTTCCTTTATATATTCATTTTTAACTTGGAAACTGTTGCTTGTATAGGAAAACAATATATGAACAGATTAAGGGAATTGTAATTTTAAATTTGTTAAAATTTAATTCAATTAAATCGGGCTAGTGGTTCCCGAGTTATGCCGGACGAAACAAATTAACCAAAAAATTTTTTTTAAAATTTAAAAAAAAAAAAATAAAACAAAAACCAAACGAAAAAAAAATTTTTTATTGCGTTTTTCGAGCTCATGTCAAGGTTATCTACACAGAAAAAATTATCGCATCCGGAGTACATGACATTTTTTTCATTTTGTTGAGTAGTGTTATTTATCACAAATTGTTTAGAAATTTTATTTTTATTTAATAAAAAAGGGGTCCTGAATTCGAATCCGTTGACAGTTTTAACTTTACAGACATCCTTTTCTCTGTTCCATATGACATCGCTGGCTATGAATGGGTTAATGGAGATTTTTTTTTTTAATAATCTACTTGATTACTAATCGTAATCGAAATTAAACAGCTTCAATATGCATAGTATATTTTACACAATCCATACTCTAGTTGCTTAATGGAATCTAAAATTTATTAAATTATATCACTCATACGCCCCGAAGTGTTTTTTTCATATATTTGTTATGCCCTGAATATCTCTACACATTTCCTTATAAATTTCCTTAAAAAGATTTCGTTTCAGCTACAAATCCATTAATTCAAGTAGTGCGTTTCTGCGTAAAACTGCGGATATGATAATTATACGCTCTGGAGTTTTTTATGTTATGGAGCCATAAATATCGGGGCACATAGTGAAATTAATATTAATCATACGACCCAAAGAGCTTGTGGCGAAGATCTCGCTACAAATCCATTAGTTCATGTAGTGCGTTTCTGCGTAAAACTGCTCCTGATGATAATTATACGCTTTAGTGTTCGGTGAGGCGTTAGATCCGAATAGTTTTGATATTTTATGGCGCCATAAATATCGGTGCACATAGTGAAATTAATATTAATCATACGCTCCAGAAAGCTCGTTACGATGATTGCATTTTAGTTATTCCATTGGTTTTGTATAAAACTCGGCTTGTGTTAATGATACGCCAGGGAAATTCGCTGAGGCGTTAAAGCACACAGCTATGTGTGTTTGTAAACCAGCTGGCGTTAAATGTCCGGGCTATGTTTTACAAACTAACATTTGTTATCATTTGGTGCACTTTATTTTGATAATGACATTCCATTTATATGGAAATCGAACATTATGGTTAATTTGACAACTTGACAAAACGTTTCACAATTTAAGCACAATTCACAAGAAACACATCACGCATCGGAGTATCCCATATAATTTACTCGTTTTCTGTCCGTTGTTCTTAAGCAACAACAAGCATTTCAAAATATTAATATCAATCATACGCCACCGATACGCTTTCGTTTGTTATGCTGCTCTTCGACCTGATTCGTCTTGTTTCACAAATCACATAGACAACATTTGTTTAAACAATCACTTGTGTGTTCTTTGCACTTTGCCTGCTTGGACAATACACGGTTATTGTTGTTAGTTGTTGTACTTTGGTGGGGGGGGGGGTTGGTTTTTTCTCTTAAAAGCGCGCAAATAATGTTGCGGCAGGAGCCGCAATGCAATGCCATACAAAGAACAAAACAGAAAGCCAAGGCAAGACAAGGAACTGTTCTATATGGCGAACATCTTGGCTACGTTGGCTGGGAACTACTGGTGCGGAGTTGTACGAAAAGCAGCCATCAGGCAGTCACTAAACCTAGCGAAGCGTTACGTTACGTTTTCACTATTATTCTGTTTTTCTTTGCTGTTATTGTTGTTGTTGTACTAGCGCTGTGAATTGGCGCTGGTACGTCTGTGTATGTTATCATTCACTAGTTTTATTTCATTTTATTTTTTTTTTTTTGTATTTGCCCTGCTGTTGTTGGCGAGACTCTCGTATATGTGTGGCGAATGTTTTGTAGTGGGGATTTTTATGTGATGTTCTTGGCGTTGTTGTTGCTTCTTATTATTTTTTATTTCCACTGCTCGACTGCTATTATTACTATTTTTTTGTTGTTGATGTAGCCGGATTTTTTTTTTTTTTTTTTTGTTCGCATATATATTTTTCTTTCTGTTTTCTCCGTTGGATTGCTTGAGCTTGAAAGCAGCAGCCAGAAGCCACCATCATCGCCCAGCTAGCCAGCCAGCCACGAAGTACGACCAGTCGCCAGCTACTCGAAGGGATTTCAAGATGTGAACCTCGACGTTCTCCCCACCAAGTAACAGTAGCAACCAGGCGGCGGGCTGCAGCAGCACTGTAAGACACAAACCGGGGAACAAAATCAAAATAAACGCCATCAGCAGTAGCAGGGAAGAGAATAAGAAAAAATGAACAAAATCCATATAAAACAGCAGCCATCAGTAATGTGCATGTAGTACACTGGGACACACACTGGCACACCAGCGGCACTCACCTACATATCCCGCCAAAACACACACACACACACATACATTTACCCCGTCTTGTTGCGAGCAAACGATTCGAGAAAGCAGCAGCCAGCACAAGAGGAAGAAGAAGAAGAAGACGGAAAAAAAACAAGGAAGAGATTGATTTTCTTTTATATGTTTTTAGCGCTGTCGTTTAGCTTTTTTTCTTGTTGCCTTCAACAGCATCTTTGAAATGTATTCCATTTCTATGGGGTTCAACTTGTGTTTTTTTCTTCCACGTGAATTTTTTTATTTTTCTAACGAGGGCAGTCTGTTAAATGGCAAACACACAAGGCAAGAAGTGAAATGGGAAGTGAACATTTCAGTCATAACATTTCTCATTTCGAAAACAGCCAAGGCAGCCCATTTCAAGCATCCTCCGAAGAAATTCATTATGGGATTCGTGAGGAAATTTCACACTCAAATATCGCATATTAGGTGGGCGTGGCAGTCTGAATATGCCCATGTATTTCCCCTTAACAAATCAGTGAGCTGTGCACGTTATCATTTTGTGGGAGACACCGCTAATCGTCTTTTATTTGAAAGTCAGTTGAATTTGTTTGTTCAAATAAATCTACAGAAAATAACAATATTCATTACTGTTTTCAAAGCGGGCTCCGAAAGGCTAATGGTTTTCTAGACAAGTTGTATACATGGCTTAGAGGTTACTCTCCACCCCCGCCCCCCTTCAAAAAAAGTCTAATGACAGCAACTTGCAGCAGCAAGTTGGCCAATTGACATCGCCCAATCGGAAATTGACCTCGCTCATCGTGGCCCGGACAGAGTTGCACAGTAGGGTGAAGTGAAAACATATTTTTTTTTCAATATGAAAAGTTAACACTTGGAAAGAGTTGTATTTTGGGATCCCTAAGAAGGAAACAATAATAATTAATAAATTAAAAACATTTTAGGTATCGCGCCACGTCCTTCGAATTCTAAAATGTTTGCTTTTTTGGTCTTGATTTGAGAAAAATCCTTAAAAATCCATAAATCAACTTATTCAAAATGTACAAGTCTGAGCTTGCTCAGTACCCAAATAGATGTGTTTTGAGGCAAAGAAGAAACTGATCGACGAATATTCATAGCTGTGGTATCGACTTAAATGTTAAGTACACTATTTGAAAAAGTCACTATTTAGGTTAGTTTTACTTTTTGAATTTTTTCGAACAGTCAGTTTTTTAAATTTTCCAGATCTTCAGGTTGAGAAAACTTAGGGCAAATTAATGAGTCAAGGTTGATCTTCGTTTTTCGTTTAACCTGAAGTTAAACTGCAAATTCATTTTTTCAGTCAAAGTTTAAACGTAGTTTAATCGTCTAATATTGGGCGTTTAAACCACAGTTTAATAGCCATATGAAAACACTATATCTCGAAATTATTTAACGATTGTCATGAAGCTTTAACAGCAAACTACTGTCTCCCAGGAATTGTTATAGGCTGTATTAGGCTACGATCTGACAAAGGGGCATGTCAACTCCCAAATACCTTAACATTTTGAACCGCCATATCTCATGGAATATTAGAGATACATATGTGTCTTGGTATCTCTGCTAAATATTGGCGGTGCCACGCCTTTTAATAGAAACGTTATATCTGAGGTTAGGATTAAAAGATCATCATGAAACGTTCATAGTATTTTACTGTAGGCTTGCAAATTGTCGTCGGCTGAAAAGGTAATAATCGGACGAGGGGGCGTGACACTGTCCATACATCTTCTATTTCATATATTTTATAAAACATTTCATTTTCGGCAAAAACCGACAAATTTTAGTGATTTTTTTAGTGATTTTCAGTAGGGTTGTAAAGGGTGTTTTTTATTGGGGTATAGAACTTTAAGTTGGCATCACTTTTTTAACTGGCGGCCATTTTGTCAGCTGTCAAGTGATTAATATTTAGTTTGGTTTGCCATTTCATCATGAACAGGTTGACAAAAGAACAACGCTTGCAAATCGTGCAAAGGTCACAGCAATTACAACCTAGCATTTGTTTAGACTACTGCACTTATCATACCAACCACCCTTGAATGTGGTTTCTTTTTTCCCCCACCGTCCACTTTCCTTTTGACTTAACAGGGATTTCTTCGTCGATGCCGTTTTGACTGTTTTCCTTTTTATTTTTTTCTCCCATTTTTTCCCGGACGTTTTCAATGTTATGTGTACGTAGTTGTTGTTATTGTTGTTGTGCCATTTTCCTTGTGCATCGTTTATTTGCAGCGATGCTATGGTCCTTCACGTATAAGTAGACCGTAGCGTTTAGTTTCGTTGTCTAAGGATATCAGCGAAGAGAGTGATGTTGTTTCCGAATTGTTGTTGGCGTACTTCTTGTCTACATATGTGTGAAAGCGAATTGTTGCGACCGGGAACCGGGACAGTTGTAGGTTCATATGAGTTGTTGTTGTAACAACATTTAGTGGACAGTGCAGACTGTTGTCGGTGGCGGTGGTGCTGGCTATGGCAGCGACCGAAACCCGAAGAACATGCAAGTTGTCGTTGTATTACAGGCAGCATGAGGTCGCCAGAACAATCACTGGCAACGTCTTAAGGAGAAAAACAGTCAAATAACAATGCCCCGATTTGTGTGAGTGTGTGCACTTTTTTTTTTTTTTTTCTTTTTCCTTTTCTTTAGATTGTATGACTTTTTATTTCTTGCGTTGTTGCTGTTCTTTAAAAGCGGACATTTCATGTAAGTACGATTTTTTTTTTGCCTTGTACGGGTTTAGAGGACATTAAAGGGAGGACAGTGTTTTATTAGCCAACATGCGCCTAGAGCATATGATCGATATTTAGCAATTAATATTAATCATACGTACGAATGAATTTGGTTTTGTTAAGCTG
Organism: Hydrotaea cyrtoneurina; assembly: GCA_958296145.1. Classification (NCBI taxonomy): domain Eukaryota; kingdom Metazoa; phylum Arthropoda; class Insecta; order Diptera; family Muscidae; genus Hydrotaea; species Hydrotaea cyrtoneurina. The sequence goes on from OY282512.1 coordinate 22,009,215, forward strand.
TGGAGTCGGACACATTTGGCCGGAGTTCAGAAAATTACTGAATTCCGACGCACATAAAATAAAAAAAAAAATTTAAAAACTAATAAATTAAAAAATATTTTTTTTTAAAGAAATAAAAAAACTAAAAAATATTTTTTTTTAAAGAAATAAATAAATTAAAAAATATTTTTTTTAAAAAAAAATATTTTAAAAATATTTTTTTTAGAAATAAAACAAATTTAAAAATATTTTTTTGTTAAAAAAAATAACTTTGAAAATATTTTTTTGTTAAAAAAATAACTTTAAAAATTTTTTTTGTTAAAAAAAAATTTAATAAAATTTTTTTTTTTAAAATTAAAAAATGTTACTTTTTAAAAAAATTAAAAAATACATTTTTAAAAATAAAACAAATTAAAAAATATTTTTTAAAAAAAAAATTCATTAAAAAAATTTTTTTCAATTAACAATTTGTTTTTTTTAAATAAATAAAACGAAAAAATATTTTTTTTAAAAATAAAGAAAAATTATTTTTTTTTTAAAGAAAAAAAATATTTTTTAAGAAAACAAATGAACTAAAAAATATCTTTTTAAAAATAAAACTAAAATTTTTTTTTTTTTTTTAAATAAACGAAAAAATATTTTTTTTAAAAAAAAAGGAAATAAACGAAAAAATATTTTTTTTTATAAAAAGAAATAACCTAAAAAATATTTTTTTTTAAAAAAGAAATAATTTAAAAGATAGTTTGTTTTAAAAAAAGAAATAAACTTTAAAAAAAGAAATAAAAAATATTTCTTTTTTAAAAATAAACGAAAAAATATTTTTTTTTAAAAAAAGAGATAAACTAAAAAAAAAAATTGAAATATTGTCGATTTCATTAGCAATGTATTTTCATACAAACTCAGCACAGTGTGGAGGCTAAGAGTATCAGCCGGAAATTGTCTCTACAATGCCCTGTGGCGCTGAGGCCATATTATAAATAAATGTAAAGTACTAATAAAAACATATTAAAACACAAACATATAACACAGTGTTATACACATTCTGTCCTATGAACCAAATTTACTTTTTCGGAAAGGGGATAAAAAATAAAAATACACGTGTATCGGCGATTTTCACGTCAGAATTTTTTTTTTTTAATTTTGAAGTATGACGCTCGTAGTTGCCTGTGTGAAAGCCTTTCGACCGATTTTTAACCCTTTTTTAGTGATCCAATAGAGCTGATTTTTTGCAGGCAGACTCGTGGAAATGTCTTTATCACGTCAAATTTTTTAAAAAAATTTTTTATCAATTCTCAGATTTTCCCCAATTTTTATTAGTTTTGAAATTATTTGGCTGCCCTATGTCCTCGATAGCCTCTATCTTTGAGGTCTTGAATCGACGCTGGGCTGTTGGCGTAGACTTTGTCTTTCACGTGGCCCCCAAGGGAAGAAATCTTTATTTATTTCAAATCCACTATTTGTTGCCCAAACTATTTTAATATTTTCCCATTTGAAACCACTGTTTGCCATCGTTCATTCACTGTTTATTTTTTTTCTTTTGCCTTCTCTGCCATATAAAACTACAAACCATTTGTTTTTCTTCTCTTCCTTGAATTCAGCTGAAGGTTGCGTGGAAAAAAATGCTGCTGTAACCCCAACACCACCAGTTTTTTTTTTTCCAGCAAATCCTTCTGCTTTGGTTCGATGTTAGTTTCGCTGTTTCCGTTACTTCTCTCAATCGGAAATTCTTATAAGTATTTTTTTTTTGCTATCTATTTGTTTGTATGCATTACATATTCCTAGTTTTTCATTGCAATACATTTATGGACATTGGGGTGTCCTAGTAGAAGTGGCAACTGAAAAGATGGATAGGCTTCGTAATATCATGTGCTTCGCTGGTGGGACAAAATTCGGAATCGTGACTGTTAAATATGTGATTATGATAAACCACTGAAAATGGACACTATTTCAGTTTCGATTTTGTAATAATTTTTTTTTTTTGGGGATTTGTTGAAAAAGAAAGATTAAAAAAAAAGTAGTGGCACATTTTTCAATTTAACAAAAAAAAATTTCCATAGAAAAAATAATTTTTTTTTGGTAATTTTTTTACTATTGGCCGACATAGGAAATTTCGTGTTGTGACAATTTGTACCAAAAAAATACATTTTAAAAGAAATTTAAAAACAAACATGTCCATGGAAAGAAAATTCGTATTATTGCAAGCGAATAATGCGAGGTCTTTGCCGGTTAGTTCGTGAAATGTTGATGGAGTCTTGACTCCAGGTCTGAGTCGCACTTTCTCGACTAGGTCAACCACATTCTCTCCACTGCTGAAGCGAATTTTTACACCAGTAAATTCTTAACAAAAGCCACATTATAAAACTAGTCAGCAAATTTCCTGTGGGTTCTTACCCCCCTTCTATATTTTTATTTCATATTTTCATGGTTCAGCACCCAGTTACCCGTCATCTTTTGGTCTTTTATTGGAAAATGGAACAAAATTCGCAGCTTTTCACAAACAAATAATTGTTCGCCAGACCCTAATGTTCAACACATACCTACTACAGACATAGATGGCATTTGGTTTTTATTGTTTCTACAAAAGAAAAGAACGGGTGGAAATGGGTCGACCGTGGTCGAGGAAAGCAATAAAAATCATGTAGCAAGAAGAGCAAAACAACAACAAGAATAATAAACGGAAAAAAAGAAAACGATAAACAATTCAATTTTCGCGGGATTTGTTAGGAAGGGAAAATATGGTGCAAAAAGAGTAGAAGATACAAAAAAAAACTATTGTTTCCTATTTATTTTTGTTTTAAAGAAAGGATTTGTAGTCGCTGCTTAAGATATGTGAAGATATGACGATGAGAACGTAGATACCGACTTTGTCAAGGATTATGAGCAATTTATATAAAAAAAAATGGAATACAAATTATTTTCCAGTTGAGTCTTGCCGGATGGCGTTGCACCGTTTAGACATCGGCGAGGACGTGGTCATTGCTTCTCGAGCGGTTGGACTTGAAATTGATTCGCTGCTTTGCTTGCGGGCGGTATCAAATAATTTCCCCACAATTAGTTATGGAATTAAGGGAGTCAGAATCGTTAGTTTCATTTGATCGGCAATGGAAGTTGTTTGTTTGAATTCGACACTGAGAAGGCAGTCGAGGCTGGCACATGAAAGAAATCGGGGGCTCTATGAAAAATACCCCAAATGCAAAATGCCCCAAAGAAAATGAAGAATGTTCCAAATGAAGAATTCCCCAAAATAAATTAAATGTCCCCCCAGAAACACAATATGAAAATTTTCCCAAAAATTCGCGAAAATATTTCAAATAATTTATCGTCCAAAATCGTCCAAATATTATGAAAAATACCCCAAAAAACAACATTATAAAATAAATCGAGCGCGCACGATATGTGATTGACTTTTGTTATGAAAAATATCCAAAAAAAATAACCCCAAAAAATATGAAAATTTTTCCAAAAAACATCAAATAAAATGTTACCAACAAATTATGAAAACATCACTAATTTTCTTTATGAAAAACTTCCCATTTTTCTTTATGAAAATTCCCCAAATACCAATGAGATTTTTTTGGAGAATTCTTCCTTTTTTGGACATTTTTCATAGAGCCGCAATTTTACATTAAGCAGAAAAGGAAAATATACTAAAAAAAAAACGAAAAATGAAAAATTCCCAATTTATTCATAAGGAAAAATTCCCCATTTTTTTATAATGAAAAATTCCCCAATTTTTTCATAATGAATAATTCCCCAATTTTTTCATAATGAAAAATTCCCCAATTTGTTCCAAATGAAAAATTCCCCCATTTTTTCATAATGAAAAATTCCCCCATTTTTTCATAATGAAAAATTCCCCCATTTTTTCATAATGAAAAATTCCCCAATTTTTTCATAATGAGAAATTACCCAATTTTTTCCTAATGAAAAATTCCCCAATTTTTTCATAATGAAAAATTCCCCAATTTGTTCCAAATGAAAAATTCCCCCATTTTTTCATAATGAAAAATTCCCCCATTTTTTCATAATGAAAAATTCCCCCATTTTTTCATAATGAAAAATTCCCCCATTTTTTCATAATGAAAAATTCCTCCATTTTTTCATAATGAAAAATTCCAAAATTTTTTTGCTAATGAAACATTCCCCGATTTTTTCATAATGAAAAATTCCCCAATTTTTTCATAATGAAAAATTCCCCAATTTTTTCATAATGAAAAATTCCCCAATTTTTTCATAATGAAAAATTCCCACATTTTTCATAATGAAAAATTCAACTATTTTCTCCAACTGAAAAATTCCCCAATTTTTTCCAAATGAAAAATTCCCCAATTATTTCCTAATGAAAAATTCGCCAATTTTTTTGCTAATGAAAAATTCCCCAATTTTTTGGTAATGAAAAATTCCCCAATTTTTTCCTAATGAAAAATTCCCCTATGTTTTCCAAATGAAGAATTCCACAATTTTTTCCTAATGAAAAATTCCCCAATTTTTTCATAATGAAAAATTCCCCAATTTTTTCATAATGAAAAATTCCCCAATTTTTTTATAATGAAAAATTCCCCAATTTTTTCATAATTTTTTTTTAATTTTTTCGGGGCATTTTGCATTTGGGACATTTTTTATAGACCCGAAATCGTGTTTCATAAATAATAAAAAATCATCAGTTCTCCAAAAATTTATGTTTTCATTAATTTCTGTTTTAATTATTGCCCTTCCAGATACAAATGACTTTCAAAATATCAAAATACGAAAAACACAAAAAGAAATTGCCAGTACGAGCAGTGTTTTTCCCTTTACATTCCTCCTACAAACTGAGAATGGCAACAATTAACATTGCCTGGTGTGAATGGGGACTAAAGCAATGACGTTTTAGAAAACTTCTACAATTTCTAAATTCCTATTCAAATTCCTATTCCAAATATTATATATCGTGGAAAGGATATGTTGGTCTGTAATATAACAAAAAAACTTAAGAAAAAAATGATTAGTATTTTAAGTTATCCTTGAACCATAGTGGCATAATAGTTTTCGCTCATATTCGTAAAGAGGAGGTCAAGACCATTCAGATGACACCAAGGTTTTTCTCAATCTGAATTCACATTGCAAAGCTATTTCACCTAGAAAGAAGCACGTACAACTTCCACTCGCTGGAACTAGTAGAATGTATGGGCGAAATGTTTATACAAATCGAGGAGGTTCAAAGCAGAGATGGGCTTAATGCACTATATTTTTAGTGCAAACGTATGGATAAATATTTTGCTACTCTTAATTATTACTCAATTTAGGCGACTTACCAATGGATTCATCACCAAAGTCTAGAAATGAAGCTTGGCTAGAAGAAGAAGTTGCCTTAGGCGTCTTTTCAACTGTTTTTGGGCAAACTCTAACCCAGATTGATCTAAGCCCCAAAAAAATAATAAAATGTCGTTTTGTTGTACCATGCAGGGCTGTGGAGTCAGAGTCTCACAAATTTTCCCGGAGTCTGGAGTTGAAAAATTTGCTCCGACGTTTATTGTCACGACTCCACAGCCCTGGCCACGTATAATTTTTAGAGTCAACTTTTATTTTCAATTTGGGGTATATTTTCGTGCCCCCGCGAAAATGGCAGAAATTGAATTTGATGATGTTTCAGAAGAATTCCTTCTCAAATTGAGTGATCCACTTTATCGATTTTGATTTGTAAACTATCACCTTTCTCATGGACAGCTGTAGCTAGCCCGTTCTCAAGGTGATAACTGCTGCGGCAGTCTAATTATTCAAAGATAAGAAGAGATGACTGGACTACTGGCTTAACTTCTTGTAGATATGATAATGGGAATCTGGCAACACCCACGTCTCCAGTGTTCAGGATTTGGAAGGAACACGTCTCCTGCTTGTTAGCAGCGGAGGAAACCTGCACAGAAAACACACCGCCCTCAATCATAGACAATGGAGTTCAATGTTCACCCTCTAATCCAAATGTGGTCAAATCAGCAATTTGCCGACATAAGAACAACAAGGCTAAAACGCTAAAAGGACATTTGTCGGAAATAATTCCCAGAATGTCGTTTTATTCACCTGCAAATGCACAAAATGGCTCTAGAGTCAAACATGGTCAGTCAGTCCATGGAGGAAAAATGGAAGCTCTCTCCAATATGGCACTACCCTTCAATTAAAGGTAATGGTGTCCGCTATAAACGCTAGAAGGACATTTGTCGGAAATAATTTCCAGAATGTCGAATTTGTTGCCTGGAAATGCACAAAATGTTAAAAAAATGGTTCTAGAGACGAACTTAGTACGCCCATGGAGGAAAAATGTAAATGCTTTCCATCACGGCCGTCCAGTGGTTTGTCCCAATTCACAATGGGCAATATTTATGGTTCCCTTTTGAACTTGACTCAGACAATTCGGTTTCGGCCATTTTTGTTACCATTTTTGCCTTTTCAAATGCAAATGCCTTTCAAAATGTCAAAATAATCTGCAGACAACTTCACACTATGAAAAACACAGAAGGACAGCAAGTTTTTACCCTCTCCATTCCCCTTAACAAGCTCTCTCTCTCCCTCTCTCTCCAACAAACTGAGAATTGCGACTAGTGTGCATCGGGACTTTAGAAGATAAAAATAATTACATCATGTGGACCAAATCCGGCTAGGAGGGACTGTACGTTGTATTCTCTCTATTGGAGTACTTTGGAAATTTAAAAAAATAAAATCCAAGCATTGTCACCCTGTGAGCGGTCAACATGTGAAACTTCACAGATAAACCAGCCAGGACACAATCCATTCTTTTCAACCGGCACCAGTGAAAGCTTTCCATAGCAAAAGCTACTCTCACCAAGGATTCCCTTGCGAACAGAAAAGCTTTTTCGATATAAAAAAAATCCCCAAAAATTGTTAAACTTTCACTCAGAGTGTTTTAACTCGGCTCGGCATAAGCAGACTCTCTTAGAAATTTCACCACCACTGTGCTCTTAAGTTCACCCCCCCAAACTAAAAAGGCCCAAAGAGAACTGGAATGTAACGAGGTAATGAAATTCTCTTAAAGGCCTTCATGGTTTTTGGGTTGCTATTGCGACGGATAAACGCAAAAACATTCCATTATTGTGTTGGGGGCGTGTTTGTTGTCATTTGTTTTCAATGCGATTCGTTGCGGCCGGGACGGACGCTCACTTCCATTTGGTTTCGGCCATTTTTTTGTGCAGTTCTTTAATTTGTTCTCAGCGGCTTTTTGTTAAGTTTTGTTCTCCTGCCAAATGCCGAACGTTGTTGCTTTAATTGGTGTGTATTTGTTGCTCTTGTTTTTGTTGAAATGAAACGCCCTTTTTTGTTGCTCATTAACTTACCCCCACCATCCACCCGGTCTGAAGAGGGTTCTTAGTGGGTTTTTTTCTTTTTCTGGTTTTTGTTGTTTATTTTTTGTTTTCAATGTTTGCTGTGTCATTTTGATTCGTTAACTTATTATGAAGGAATGCATTCCGCTGTTTGCAATGTTTTTTGTTTCCATTTGAAATTAATTTCAAATTTGATGTGTCGTGTCTATCTGCAAGAATCTGTCGGCGTTTTTACACATTTTGTCTAAGTCAATTCAAATGCTGTTGATAAATTCGTTGTGATAAAGAGGCACGTTTGGTTTAAGTAGAATTTCTGTCGCTTCATTAGCTTTAATGATTTATTGAGGTTTTCAATAAAAGCGATTGAAATACATGTGGGAGAGTTTAATTCTTAGAGCCCATGTAGAGGACAAACGATCTGAGTCGATTTTTCCATTAGAGGGGGCAGCTTTAGTTTATTCCCCGAGCAAGGCAGATGTTTGCTTTGAGGGAAATGTCATTATTATTGGCTTAGAATTCAGGCTGAGGATGAAGACATATCATTGCCACGTCATGCAAATGGTAGTGAGATCCTCTTTCTCGGGTTCCTATTGAGAGGGATTATGTGTTCCCAGGTAGATTAGTCAATAGGGTGGAGTGAAAACATGTTTTTTTTTTAATTTGAAAAAGTTAACCTCGGAAAGAGATGTAGTCTGGGGTCCTAATGAGGGGAAAAATAAAGAAAAAAATTTTATAAAATTTTTAGGGGTCGCGCCACTCCCTCGAAATTTGGAAATGATCGCTATTTTGGCGTTGATTTTAGAAAAATCCTAAAAATTAACGACTTAACTTATTCGAAATTTAAAAGTTTGAGCTTGTTCAGTGCCCAAACAAAAGTATTTGAGGCAAATATGAGGATAATCGACTAATATTTGTAGCTTTGTTGGCGATTTCATTGTTCAGTCAATTTTCTGAAGAAGGGACGATTTGACTTATTTTACTTTTTGAAATTTTTGAACAATGAGAAATTTTTTTTTTATTTCATTGTTTACGCTATTGCAAACATTTATTGACATACAACTTTTTAGGATTTTTCTAAAATCAACGCGAAAATAGCGATCATTTCCAAATTTCGAGGGAGTGGCGCGACCCCTAAAAATTTTTTAAATTTTTTTTCTTTATTTTTCCCCTCATTAGGACCCCAGACTACATCTCTTTCCGAGGTTAACTTTTTTTTTTTGAATTTCACTCCACCCTATTAGTCAAGTCAATATTTTATTTCCCTGGTCCCGTTGATACGTTCCAACAAAATTATTTGAACAGATTTTTTGTAAATTATTTTATGTTCGATTGAAGTTAAGTAAAAGCTGGGTGTCCTACAACACTCATACGGCACTAGAACAATATTTAATATAGGGGACAATTAGAGTCAGTGCACCGAGTGGTCCAACTGGTGGTTTCTTTTTGAATCAGCTCTGTCGCCGCTCCAAACCTTGAAAGAAAGTCTGCATCGTATTTCCGTGGAACGAAATGAATCGTTTCTAGCTTGAACAACAATACTAAACAATGTTAACTTATTTCCAAAGACAAGGCTGTGTAGCCCAAACCAGGGCTGACTACGACTCCAGAGTCAATAACAAAATTTCGAAAATTGTATTTCCGTCCAACAAATCCTATACTCTATATTACACTGAGGTGCGTTTGTAGCTTAACGATAAAAAAAAAAGTTCATATAAAGCAAACCATTGGGGAATTTGTTCGACACACTGTTCGTCGAACATGTTCGAACATTACTTGCCAACATTATTTCCAGAATATTTTCTTTCAATTCCATGATTTTCCATGATTTTTGTTTTTATATAATAAATTGATAAATTCTAGCCAAAATGGGTTTGACATATTCAGTATGTGTTTAGGCTAGGAAAACATTTCAGAAATGATGTTGTTGCCATCAATTGTCGAAAATGTTCGATCGAACCCTGCAAAGACAGAATCACTTCTATTTTTCTCGAACACGAACACTAACACCAACGACGACGACAATTCAATCGAACCCAACATGTTCGTCAAACATGTTCGTCGAACATATTCGTCGAACATGTTCGACTGTGTATGGACTGCTTAATCGGAAATATTTCACATTTTAACTTGTTTTCAATACATTTTATTTATTTTATGGGAAATGTAAGTAAATAAAACTGGAAGTGCTTTTTTCGACTCCCGACTCAGACTACGGTAAAATTTGTCAGACTCCGACGCCACAGTCCTGGTACAAATAGTGCATTTCTTGAAAATAATTTCACCGTACACCTGTTGTACGCAAGTTCATGTAGAACGAGGACAACACACCCAGCTAGTCGAGCGCACTGACGAGAATGTGGCTGTCATAGCGGAGAGTGAGCCACCCGGTCCTTGAACATCGACGAGCCACTGCTCTCAACTACTCAATATTTCACGGACCAGTATGATGCGAATTTTGTTCAAAGGCCTCGCATTATTCGCTTTCAGCGTCCAATCGAGGGCACATAAGCACATGGCCTTGTTATCGCTTCTCAAAGTAGGTCTAATTTTTCTTTGAATACCAAAATAACACCTCTTGTTGGAAAACCCTGTATATGATGCGAACACCGCTTAAAAGAAATATTATGAATGCTACCGCGACAAGAACAAGCAAAACAAATGATCTATAACATTATGTGTCAACCAAATTTAGGACAACTTAACCAAATAAAAATGAGTGACTATTTTCATTCAAGCTCATTAATATTGAATTTAAATTGTTCAGACATGTATTTTATAAGTTGTGCCACAAGTCTCGATCTTCGTTTCATAGAACAATTTCCAAAGTTTATTCTCAGTTCGTTTAAATGAAAGAAGGTTCTATTATCCGAAGTTCTGATTATTGAAAATCCTTACAGAGACAGACCCCACGAAGGTATTTAAACAGTATTTGTTTTAAAAAAAAAAACATTATTTGCTTGGAAATCCTTTCAAATATCGCCATGCCAATTACGGACACCTAGAGTGTATAGCCGAACTAATGTGTCAAGAAATAACTTGGGACGCATTCCCCCACTGTATAGTCTTTGGTATTACCAGAGGCAAACAGGAACTGGAACCCGTGGAAAGTTTGACATTTTCTAGCATAACTTCACCTTGAAGTTATGGAGTTGGAGAGCGAATTGTTTTGTTTTCAGAATGTGATAAGTGATTTTCAGTATGTGCGATGATTTTTTACGATTTTCGGCGTTGGCCATCAAGACAAGAGTGTCTCAATGAAATGATTTCGCCTTTTGGTGACGGAACACCCACAACAATCACTGGCAGTCGCTGGTACCAAGACTTCCGTCTCAGAAGCCTTCCGCTCCAGTTTGAATTTCCTAAAGGTCGCCGGATGGCAGCGATGCTTTGCGTGAACTGATAAAGCAAGTGCGACGTCTGACACAACCTGAGATTCAGACATTCTGGGGCATTAGTTTGAGAATCAACAATGAGATATTGGTGAGCCACATGTGACAAAACCTGAGATTCAGACATTCTGGGGCATTAGTCTGAGAATCATCAATAATATATTCATTTCTGTATCTGAAGCTTAAATATTATATTGTAATTTCACCTTAGGCTTCTTATAGCTAAATAAATTCTCCTCCATTCTCCGCACCCTTTCAAATACATAAGAATACCGAAATTATGGAATTAAAAAAAATCCGCCTACTCACCTTAAAATTGTCACTTGTGCCCACCGAACAGTCCACCAAATTCAGGGCATAATCCTCAACACCACTCAGGGGTTCGCTATAGGTCTGTTCGATTTTTATCGTTGGACTCAGGATGGTCAGATGATGGGGGTGATGATGGCCGCCGACACTGCTCCCATTAAAGGCACCGTCCACCAGCAACGGCGTTGAGGCGGCACTCGGGTATGTTTTCTCGAACGAGGCCGGACTCTCGTGATAGGGTGTGACCACAAACGACGGATACGAACGAAATTGATGATAGTCCGACGTGGAGGCGGTTGTGCTGCTAGTTGAGGTGCTGTGGTGTGTATGAGCCAATTGTGGTCCTTTATACCAGGTACCATGCATAATCATTTAAGGGCGTGATGGCCGAAGGTGGTACAGTTGAATGTTGTGTGTTTGCCTTTTGTTACTTGTTGGTGTATTGCACTTTAATTTTATAGAACTGAGCGTAGGAACAGGGGCGGTTTTGTTTATTGCGCTCGTTTATTGATTATTGAATTTCACTATGATTTTAATTAAATTAAGTTGTTTTCAACTCTATCAATTGCCTTTCACATTATTATTGTAATTGTATGGATCGACATCGTTGACACATTCCCCTTTTTTTTTGGTAGTACGAAAACTGTTGATCTTCTGTCAAAATTAATATCTGAATTTCGTTATTTTTCAGTAGTACTTGTTGAGTTTTGCGATTTCTATTTGATTTGTAGTGTTGTCACTCACATTAATTGTTGCATAGTTTAGTAACTTTTGTTAACTTTTCAAATGTCAGCTGCAATTTTAAATGAATATTTTCAGTACAATGAGTTTTTCAAGCGTTAATTATCCAATATAGGGACTCAGGAACGGAGTCAAGTGTTACCGGATATATTTCCGTCTAAAGGGTTCTATATGACACACCCTGTTTCGATAAGTGTCAATGAACGCCAAATAATGGCAATGTTAAGTTAAAAGAAAAAAATAATAATCACATCAATTAAGAAATTCGCCAAAGACATTAATTTGTTAAAGATTAAATTAGTGCTAGTTAAATTAGACAACAATCAATAGTTGTCAGTACTGGTTAATCAACTTTATTTTATGACCCGATTTACACAACAATATTTTCCTTGATTTTAAAATCATGATTCAAAAATAAAAAATAAAAAATAAAAAATAAAAAATAAAAAATAAAAAATAAAAAATAAAAAATAAAAAATATAAAGTAAAAAATAAAAAATAAAAAATAAAAAATAAAAAATAAAAAATAAAAAATAAAAAATAAAAAATAAAAAATAAAAAATAAAAAATAAAAAATAAAAAATAAAAAAATAAATAATAAAAAAATAAATAATAAAAAATAAAAAATAAAAAAAAAATTAAAAATAAAAAATAAAAAATAAAAAATAAATAATAAAAAATAAAACAAAAAAAAAATAAAAAATAGAAAGTAAAAAATAAAAAATTAAACAAAAAAAAATAAAAATACAGTGAAAATCTCTTTGGGATTTTGAAGAGGAGTGTTTCTGATCAGTAGTTTTCCAATAAGAATTTATTGTTCGAAGCCCTTAAGCACCACTGGGAACAAATACCTGAAGCCATTATAAATAATTTAATAGAGTCTATGCCGCGCAGATGTGCAAAAGTAATAAAAAATACAGGTTCTTATACCAAATATTATTATGTTGCTTTTGTTTTTCACACACACATAAATGTTGACTAGACATATTAATTTCGTTTTTCATCAAAAATATAAAACATGAATCGAATATAATTTTTGCTTTTTATTTACTTTAATTTATGTGGAATTTTTTTGGTGAACTGGAAATTACATGAAATATAAGATTTTTTATTTGTTCAATATATTTGTTGCTTTTGTTTTGCGCAGTACTGTATATATAAAGGGTCCGCCATCTATTTTTTTTTTCAACTTGTGCTTATTTCGTTTTCGTTATTTTCGTTATCGGGCGATGTTGAACGAATTTTTGTTTACAAAAATTGAAGAGGAGGATATTTCAACAGGACGGCACCACGTGGCCGAAGCAACACTCGATGTTTGGCGCCCTGTTTTTGAAGATCGCATTGTCAGCCACAGAGCTGATGTCGTTAGGCTACTGCATGGCCAGCCGAGACAGCCATTTGAATGCAATTATTTTCCATTATTAATCGGAAGGATTGTACTTTCAAATAAAAACAGAAATTTGAGAAAATATCCAGTAGTTTTTCTTTAATAGAATTTTAGTTATTTGGTGGCCCTGTATTTACTTTTGAATGAAAATTAAAAATAATAAATAAATTGGAACTAAGTCCCAATTTACACGATGTGTTTTCCCCCCCAAATTTGTTCATGACATTTTCTTTTGAAAACCCTTCGTTTAAAAACAAACACACGTGCCTGTTTCTGAAGTGAATTGTTCTGTTGTATCTGTTGTAAACAATATAAAATTAACTATGTGAACTTTTTTTTATTTTTTTTAAATTTTCAATTAAAAAGTCAAATTTCATATTTAGGAATTTATCACACACGGAGTTTTACAAAACATCTCGCCCGGTCTCACCAGAGTCTGTAAGCGGGTTAGCCCTAGGTCGTTTATGCTATAACCATCAACTGGGAACCACCCATCGGGTGTCTGTGATGCACCACCTGAATCGCTGCAAGTGTTTGGCTATCTCAATCGGGTGGTACGACCCAAAGAGTAGACTAGGTGTGCGATAGGCCTCGACCCTTAACCAAGACGGAGGATTCGTCCACACAACTTCTGAAACTCAGCATGACTACGATGCAATAAAATATGAAATTATGGGTCTTCAACAAATAGGAATCAACACTAGATTATTAAATTCTTTAGGGTTGACATTTGGCTCACCCTGAAACACTTTAAGGCATTCAAGCTGGTTCAACGACGGCCCACAGTGGTCCAGTTTCAAATGTCATCGGCCAAAATACAACAACATATAATCTGGTAAATATTTTTTGTAAACAATCGATTGTAGACAAGGACTTAACGATTCTTTTAAGGTTTTAATATTAAAAATCGGACCATTGGATATATTTTCGAAATATTTCCAAAGTTGACCCCATTTCGTAGCCAATCGTCTACGCTCAACTGGACCCTGGAGGTAGGACACATATCTAGCCGAGCATTCTTTTTTTTCGAAACCCCCTTCTTTATGAAATTCAATAGAACCGTGTCCAACGATCTTAGTCCCAAAATATAAAAAAATTTAAATTTCTATTTACAAAGTTATAGTAAACTCAATTGTATCGTAAGCTGCGCATGGCTTTTTGTTTGACCACAAGAAAAAACCTCTCCAGTAAAATTGTCTTTTTAATATTAATTGTTTTCTAATATTCCATTAATTGCATTGATTTACAAAAAAAAAAACTTTTTACTGATTCAAAATCTTTATCCCATTTTTCGAACTTTTGGCATTAGATATCAGATATTTGTTCACACTTTGTTTATTTGTCTCCATTTTGGCCCGTTTATCTACTTTTTTGCAACTGCTGCTGTCAAGCCCGCAACAATTACCAAACATTTATTTCCTTTTCTACTTCTCACCCTTTATGATTAGCTTTTAAAAGTTTTACCACATCCTCTATATTTTTGCCCGTCTTGGACCATTTTTTCTGTCGGCTTGTCCAATTGTTAGCTCTTTTTATTAAACTTTTCAGTTTCCCTCACTTTTGTCCCAAAAATTTGTTTCACCGTTTTATATTTTTTCTCCTGATTGTCCCCTTTTTTTATCCTGTTTTGGTACTATTACACCGTGTTACACACATTCTGTCCTATGAACAAAATTTACTTTTTCGGAAAGGGGATACAAAATAAAAATACACGTGTATCGGCGATTTTCATGTACACGTCAGAATTTTTTTTTTTTAAGTTTGAAGTATGAAGCTCGTAGTGGCCTGTGTGAAAGCCTTTGGGCCGATTTTTAACCCTTTTTCAGTGATCCAATCGAGCTGATTTTTTGCAGGCAGACTCGTGGAAATGTCTGCATCACGTCAAATTTTTTAAAAAATATATTTTTATCAATTCTCCGATTTACCTAATTTTTTTTTTTTTTTTTAAATGGTTATCGTTTTTTTTTTAAGGTTTCAGTTCAAAAAACATTTTGCATTTGGTTCATAGGACAGAGAAAACCCTATTTTTTGTAACACGGTATTATCTACTTGTTGTTGCCGAAAATGTTCACCCTTTTTGGGTCCTTTTTGGGTCCTTTTTTGGTACTATTATACAATTGTTGTCGCCAAAATTAGTTTCAATATTCCCCCCCCCCCTTTTTTGTAGATATTTATTGACCTTTTTCAGATTTTCTTTGGGGGTTTCCTTAGGTTCTACCTAATCGTGCTTTCAAGATTAATTCCAAATTCCAGTGCAAATAAAAGATTATTATTTAATTTTTTCTATCCGACGTATCGTTGGTATTTTTCCAACTTCTTCAGGGATGAGAATTTATTAAATCTGGCAACAACATACATAGGAATGAACAACATTTAGTTTGTATCCCTTTTTTATCCCATTTTTACGTCCCATCTTTGACTCATTTAACTGTGTTGCCAAATATTTGTTTCACTTTTTTTCTTTTATGGTCCCTTTTGTCTCCCGTTTTGGTACTATTATCCACTTGTCGTCTCCAAACATTTGCTTCACCCCATTTGTCCCTCTTTTTTACCGCGTTTTTTGGCTATTAATTACTTGTTGTTGCCACAAATTTGTTTAATTTTTTTTCTATTTGTTCTCCTTTGTGTCCCTTTTTTTAACCCATTTTGGTACTATTATTCACTTGTTGTTGCCAAAAATTTGTTTAATTTATTTTATTTCTTCTCATTTTCGTCCCTTTTTTAACCCATTTTGGTACTATTATTCACTTGCAGTTGCCAACAATTTGTTTAATTTTTTTTATTTGTTCTCCTTTTTGTCCCTTTTACATTCGGTTTTTGTAATATTATCCACTTACTGTTGCCAAAAAATTGTTTCAAAATATTTTCCCTTTTTGATCCTGTTTTGACACCTTTCTCGTACCATCTGTAACACATCTCCACCTGTTGTTGAAAAAAATTTATTTCACCCCTTTCTATTTTTTCCCCTTTTCGATCCCTTTGTGGTACTATTATCCACTTTTTGTTGCCAAACATTCGTTTCGACAAGTTTTCCCTTTTTACCCCTTTTAACCCTTTTTTCCTACCATCTCTAACCCATCCCCCATTGGCAAAACTTTGTTTCAGCCTTTTTTTTTTTTTTAATTTTTCCCATTTTTTCATACCGAAGAGTTTTGCTACACATTTCCCCCCCATTTCCATCCCCTTCCAATATGAATTTCCAAAAAAATCTGTTCTAATCAGTCAGTCACGCAAGAGTTTCATATACCGTCACCTGTAATCAAAAATGCAAAATGTTTTACTTCAATATCCAAAATTTCCAATTTTTTTTTTGGCGAATTCCTTAATGACGTAACAAAACGAGTGTTTAGATTTTACAACAGTGTTTGGCTTCTCCTGTGAAGTTATGAAAATGCTTGTTAAGCCATTTTGAATTTCTGGTGATGAATCAGTAAAACTGAGTCTCCTTCGTGCCATGGAACAATTCCAATAACACTTTTCGGTAATTCAAAAAATTTTAATTCGAATAACGCACATTTCTAATTTTCCATTGTTGTTTTTTTTGTAATATTTTCCTACGATTTCAACTTAACGCTTTTCACATTCAATAAATTGCACTTTCCTTTTGGACTGTTGACTCCGAACGTAGAACGTAAATCAGTGTAAGTGTTATTTCGGTCGCCCACCGAGGCCGTGGGTGTTCGATAACAAGCCGAACATCTGTTATGTGGACTTAAACTGTGTCTGACTTTAGTTCAAATGGTTAAAGCAGTGTGTATGTGTTTGTGTGTGTGATTGCCACACAATCGTCTCTAGTTCGTAATGTGGCAGACATAGCGTGGTTCGACTTCAGACAATTCTCCGGGAATTCCTGGTAGAGCATACACAAAATTGTCCCAGGGGGTGGCCGTGGAGGTGGGGGTGTATAAAAATAACTCATGATACAATTTGACTTTTTTGTCGTTTAGTTTTACTTAGTCTGAAACTATTGGGGAACACATGAAGAAGATCGTGTGCATAGTGAAATGGTTTTCCATTTGCCTTATTTGGCCCTTGGAAAATCCACACCACCTTTGCATTCCATTAGATCGTCTCTCGACTATTTTGTGTGAGACCAAAAACGAGTCTATTCAAATATTCCTGAAACATGATGGAAAGCCTTGAAAGACAAAAATCCCTGGAAAATTGTCGACATGGGTAAGCACACACACTAGCGACCTATGGCCGACATGATTTCTCTTTGGTAAATTGTAGACTCTCTACAACAGAATACATCACGGAGATGAACAGACACTTAAAAGGATTTTTAATTAATATATTAATTAATTGAATTGATCATTTATTGAGTTTCAATTCTAAAAAAAAATCCGAAGCCGAGTTTCAATTAATAGAAAAAAGGAAACTGAGTTTCATTTAAATTATCTGTCCGATCGTAAAAGTGTTTTTTAATTCAAATATTAATTAATACGATTGGTAAATTTAATACAGGCAACCATTTTACACTGAGCGACAAAAAAACAGAAGCTGAGCTTCAATAAAGTAAAAGGAAACAGAGTTTCAATTTAGAAATAGAAAAAAGGAAACTGAGTTTCAATTAATGGAAAAAAAAGGAAACTGAGTTTCAATTCAAAACAAGGAAGCTGAGAAACAAATAAAAAAACTGGAAACCAAGTTTCAATTAATGGAAAAAAAGGAAACTGAGTTTACTGTCCGACAGTAAATAGATTTTTAAATTAATATAATATTAATTAATTCGATTGGTAATTCAATGCAGACAATCATTTCTTTACCCTGACCAAACAAACCCAAACGGAGTGTCAATTAAAATGTCAGCTGCATTGAAAACGAGTTATTGTGCAGGGCCGGAAATGTTGGTCAATTATTATATTAATGAATTCAATTAATATTTTAATTAATACCAGAGCGATATTAACGAAAATCGAGTTGCCATTAAAGAAAAAATTTTTAACTCAATTAAAAATGCATAAACTACACTAGTCAACAGTCAAAATGTATAGCTATCGGTCAAAGAAGCTTTGTCAATTAATTCAATCACAGAAACTGAGTTTCAATTAAAAAATGAGTTAGCTCGGCGAAAAAGTAATCAAGATGATTGGCCAGTAAAGATGCCCAGTTAAAATATTAATTAATTCAATAGATATTTTTTAATTAATTCCAGATCGGGAATGACGAAAATCGAAATTAAAAATGTATTAAATATTCTTAAAAAAAATGATTTTTAATTAATATATTAATTAATTCATTAATTAATTAATTAATTCAGTGTTTCAATAAAAGTAAAATTGTAAGCTCAATTAAAACTTGATTAAATTTCCGTCAGCAAACAATTTTTTGTGGGCAA
This sequence comes from Hydrotaea cyrtoneurina, assembly GCA_958296145.1. Taxonomy (NCBI): domain Eukaryota; kingdom Metazoa; phylum Arthropoda; class Insecta; order Diptera; family Muscidae; genus Hydrotaea; species Hydrotaea cyrtoneurina. The sequence continues at coordinate 22,027,674 of OY282512.1, forward strand.
TCTTGGAAGTGTATGCAGCTATCAGAGAACAAACCCAGGTTCATATCCAACAAAGTATGGTATGAATGAAGCTAAAGGGATTTCCAACAAAACTTGAGATTTTTGAGAAGTGTTATCCATTTCGTGGTCTCAAAAGTATAGGGCTGGAATTCGACACCTGTCAAACTAAGTTGTTAAACCAATTTTTTTTCTTATCAGTTGTAAGTCTGACATTGACGAAAATGGATCGCTTAACTATTACACAACGCGTACAAATTATTAAAACTCCAAAAAATGGGATTCTGACACAGCCACATATCGTGCTTTAAGAGGAGATTATGGTTCGTGGTTATGAAGCAGATTTCTCACTCGGTGGATATGTTCCCGAAAAAAATGTCGTATTTGGGGTTCTCGTAATCCTCAAGTTATTGAAGAGAGGCCATTACATCGACAAGAAGTCACTGTTTCGTGCGCTCTTTGGTCCGAAGCTGTGATTGGACCTTACCTCATCGAAAGCGACTGTCACCGTCTATTCAGAGCCTTATGGTCGTATTATAATCGATTTATTTTGCCTATTGAAGAATACGACTTGGAGAATATGTGTAAACGTAATAGAAAAAATTATAATAACCCGGAAACTCATACAGATCGTGTTTATTTAACCCTACAACGGGCCAGACCGCCCTGAGGCGTTCTTCATTAATTGCGTTCAATTTCATAAACCAATTGTAAGGATTTTCCAGCATTTTTGTTCAATGGCCAATTTCATTAATCCAATTAAGATGAGTTTTCAATTTGTATTTCCACATTTGCCACTTCTTCATTTGCCATTCACTTCACTTTGAGTAACTTTTTGGAATTTTTAGACACGAGTTTTCAGTGGTGTTTTCATTGTTTCACAATTTCAATTTTCACTTTCAATTTGCCCAAGGACATCGTAAGATCATGACAAATAACACTTATTTCGGCAGCGAGCGGGAGAGAGACAACGAAATCATGAAGCATGAAAAACTCAACACATTTTTCGGGAAAGACATCGAAAGGCAACAAAAAGAAGCACACTCCTCCGAACAACAACCTACAATTATTTCCACTTTTTTTGTTTTATTTTCGTTTTTTTTTTTTTTGTTGAGCTGTAAAAATGTTGTAATTATAAGGGGGCTCCTGTTTCGCTTATATTTTTTTCTTTTTTTTTATTTTGTAAAAATTTCATCATCATCATCATCATGGGCAAGAATGCCAGAAAAATTGGTCACCTTCACATAACTGAACTGAACCGTAACGTTTGTCAGCCGGGCCGTCGTATGTTTGTTTAGACGTCACGACACGTACGTTTTCTTTGGAGTCACTGCACACCCGGATCCGGATTGATCGTTTGCTGTTTGTTGAGTGCGTATCGATTATGGGTTGAGGACAACAAGATCTTCGGCGCGCAAAATATTTTCGAAACACTGACTTTTGGCGGTGCAGCCACAAACGACGAAACTTTTTCTGTTTCTTTTTTTTTTTTTTGGCCCAAAACTGTGTTTTATTTTTTCTTGTTTGGCCCAGAAAACAAAAAGATGTTAAATTGCGCGCGCGTTTTTTGGTCACAGTTTGAACAATTTTCCAATTGATTTTATGCCGTTCGCGGGTTTTTTTTTTTGTTGCGTTTTTTTTTTCGACAAAACTGGTAGTTTTGAATGTGAATTTTGTGCTGGCACAGGTTAGTCCTCGCACGGTTACTATTTACTTTTCTGGTGGCAACACCACTTGTCAGTGGTAGCACACAACAAAACGTACGACGATGAACACGACGGACAAACACAACGGCCAGCTAGCAGAGCAAAAAAAAATGTGCTGCCAACTCGAAAGAATTCCGTACGCGAATGCTGAGGCTGAACTGAAACAAAAACCTTTCAAATGTCTCTTCGATGGCCACGACGAACGACGATTGCTGCCACCGGTAGCTTACGACGACGACGACGATGATGATGACTGCCAACAACTTCCAACGGCTACTGCCACTGCCGGAGCTGGTTAATGCTCGGTGTTGTTGTTGTTGTTTATGCCGGCAGAGTGCGGCAGAATGAGTGGATGCCTGTGTGTGCTCATATTGAAACTTAACTGCCGCCGCCTCTAGGTTACTCTTATTTTGTGTGGCGCAATGGTCCATGGATTTTGTGTATCCAAAGTGCGAAGGCGGTGTAATGTGTTTGGTAAATTTCATATTCGCTAAAGTAGCAGCTATTGGAGGAAAACCCAAAAACACTTCCACGTGGAACTACACTGTCTAGATGGCTAAACTCAGATCAGAACTCAAAACATTTCTAGAGTCCAAATCGTAGACGCCTTTCCAAATCGAATTGATTTCCGAAGAGTGTGTGTCTGACATTAGTCGGGGTCAAATACAAAAAAAATACTGCAAATCTATTTTCGGCGTGTTGTTTTCAATCTGGCCACACTTTTTGTTCGGAGTTGGTCTTTTTGACAGCTGTCGCTGGAATTATGCTCTGTTCGGTTTGCCATTTCATAATGAATAGACTTATTTCGGAACAACGTGCAAATTTAGTACCAGAATAATGGTTCGGTTCGTTACGTCCCAGCAGAGTCGGTAATTCGAGCAACCGTGGATCGATTTCGCCACCACGTTTGCTCTAGTGGATTGGCACTTCCTCAGATTCTTGGTACAGTGCTCACCGTAGGCGCAACTGCTGCTATGGAGCAGAGTATCGAAGAAGATCCAAATAAGACCATCAGCCATCGCTCGCAACAAGTGGAGCTGTGACCATCCACTCTATGGACTTTTACTTCTATTCTAAAGGATATCTCGGTGAGAGTTCACTTTTTAAATTTAGTATTTTTGTTTTGTTTTTTTGGTGCTAGTGTCAACTCCGAAGATTGACAGCTAGCACACATGTTTTTAGTCCGATCATTAAATATGATGAGCTTTACGAAAGAACAACACATTATAATTGTGAAAACTGATTACACAACTTTTTGAAAAATTATACAGAGACCGCTCGCAAACAAATGTTTCAAACATCTTCTCCTCTGAGCCGCTTTTCCGTGTGAACGGCTGCATGGTCGAATTTGGGGCTCGGAAAATCATCATGCAATCCCTGGGAAACCAATGCACCCCAATGAGCAACTGCCGATTTTGGTCAGGCGGAGTAATTGGGACCAACAGTTTTGAAGATGGCCTCAGTGAATTATTTAAACTGAAAATGTAACCCTATTTCGAATTTCGTTATTGATTTTCCTTTGAATTCATCACCATTTAACCTAGAGTTGGATTGTTTTTTTTAATTTTTTTTTTTAAATTCTTTTCATTTAAAATTTTGTTTTGTTTTTTATTTAAACTGAAAATGTAACTCTAATCAAATTTCGTTACTGATTTTCCTTTGAATTCATCACCATTTAACCTAGAGACGGATTCTTTTTTTTTAAATTATTTCTTCAAAATTTTTTTTCCCAATTTTTTTTTTTAAATTTTTTTCATTTTAAATCTTTATTTGTTTTTTATTTAAACTGAAAATGTAACTCTAATCAAATTTCGTTACTGATTTTCCTTTGAATTCATCACCATGTAACCTAGAGTTGGATTGTTTTTTTCAAATTTTTGTTTAAACATTTTTTTTTTAATTTTTTTTTTAAATTTTTTTTTTTTAAATTTTTTTTTAAAAATTTTTTTTCATTTTAAATCTTTATTTGTTTTTTATTTAAACTGAAAATGTAACTCTAATCACAAATTTCGTTACTGATTTTCCTTTGAATTCATCACCATTTAACCTAGAGTTGGATTCTTTTTTTTTCAATTTTTTTTTTCAAAAATTTTTTTCCCAATTTTTTTTTTACATTTTTTTTTTTTAAATTTTTTTTTTTTAATTCTTTTCATTTTAAATCTTTTTTTGTTTTTTTTATTTAAACTGAAAATGCAACTCTAATAAAATTTCGTTACTGATTTTCCTTTGAATTCATCACAATTTAACCTAGCGTTAGATTTTTTTTTTTTCAAATTGTTTTTTTAAATTTTGTTTTTAAAATTTTTTTTTTAAATTTTTTTCATTTTAAATCTTTTTTGTTTTTTATTTAAACTGAAAATGTAACTCTAATCAAATTTCGTTACTGATTTTCCTTTGAATTCATCACCATGTAACCTAGCGTTAGATTCTTTTTTTCTCAAATTTTTTTTTTAAATTTTTTTTTTTAAATCTTTTTTTAAAATCTTTTTTTTTAAATTTTTTTTTTAAATTCTTTTCATTTTAAATCTTTTTTTGTTTTTTATTTAAACTGAAAATGTAACTCTAATCAAATTTCGTTACTGATTTTCCTTTGAATTCATTACCGTTTCCCATCCTTTTAAAAGGACGATAAACATGTGTTTTCCCCAAACTCATCACACCGCTCCCCTTGCAACCATAGTATCCCACACAAAGCCAAGAGGTTTGTGAAAAAACAAACACACACAACAACAAAAAAACAAAAACATTTCCCCTTTTGCTTAAGTTTTGGGTGCATTTTTCCGAAACTCTCTCGCTGGGTCGACTCGGCACAAAAAAAAAGTGCTCAACGGCAGCAGCAATAAAAACAGCGACGACACAACATGGTGTTCAGTAGCTTTTTGCTACTGTTTCAAGCGTGTTGTTGGTTTTTGTCCCTCTTTCACATGTTGTTTAACGAGTTCTTACTCATGTTTTGTTTTGTTGTTCGTCGTTGTTGTTTTTTTCTTTCAGTTTGTCTGCCTCATCGTATCCAAGCGCTACAGTGGTGCTCTTTTTTGTTTGTTTGTATGGCAGCTCCCCTAATCCAATATTGTTGCAGAGATACTTAAATGTTTTTGTTGTTTGCTCTCTTACCCGCCAGCAGGGCTCTTGTTGTCCAACACAACACCAGTAGCTTCCGAATGTGCGCATGCTCACATTCGCATCACGTCAAAGAGCACAAAAGAGCAAACAAAAAAAAAAAAAAAAAAAAAAAAAAACACTAAGCAATCGATGCGGTGCGCCTTTTTTTCACTGCGTCGTCATTAAGAGCAAGTGTTTGTATGGGGTATCTGTCGCCGATGGGTGAGTGGGTCTGGCGGAGGACGCACAAAATGATGGCCAGTGTTGTTGGGTGGATGGGAGAGCAGAACAAACAAAAAACAAAAAATAAATAAACAACTCCAGACACACATTCGTTCTTTGCGGGCTTGACATTAAAAGGGGAGCAGCAACAGTTTTGTGTGCATTTTTTTGAGTGGTTATTTTTTTTTCATTGCAGAGAAATTAAACCGCTTTTGGTTTTATGTTCTTTTAAATGGGCTCTAACATAATTAGAAGACCAATTTTATTAAAAAAAAAACAAATGTGGCGGGTATTCTGACATTAATTGCCGTCTTCAAGAAAAAAAATACTGATTATGCAGTTCACTAAAGTGCCCTTTACACGGTCAAAATGCATTAAACAAAATCAAAATCTTTTGATTTTTCTTTTTTTCGTAAAACACTAATACTATGGCAAAACTGTTCATGCATTTTGACCATGTCAAAGCGGTAGACTAAAAATTTAAATTTATTTTCATAATCCAACAACCTAACACGGCAAGTTTTTTTTTTTTGTAAGGGTGGAGTAGACTGAAAAATTGCCGAATTTTCAATGATCCCAACCAATTACTGACTTGCCCATGTGGATTCTCTGAACATCACAAACATTCCATTCCACCGCTTTGCAAAGGGTGTTTTTTTTAGACGTGTTGTTTTCAAAGAAACATATAGGGTTCTCCAACAAGAGGTGTTATTCAGGTATTCAAAGAAAATATGAATTTTTTTGAGATACATGATCGGATGTTTATTTCATAATAAAGAGGAAGCTATGCCGTTAATACTGAAAAATAACATCAGCTAATTGGTGACCACAACCATATCCTTTTTATTGAAATTTGCCATAGCCAAATCGCAAAGTGGCTGCCCTCGATGTCCTTGATAGCCTCACGAATTCTATCTCTGAGGACCGTCTACATTTTTGAAGAAGTGCAGACCAATGAATCCCCTCTGCCCATAGAGCACACCAAACAGTGACTTTTTGAGGATCTGAAGGCGTCTCAACAATGACCAGGGGATTTTCATTACTCCAAATGCGACAATTTTCTTTATTAACGTGCCCGCACAGCTCCAATTGTTGCGAGCGATGGCGGATGGCCTTTTCTGGATCTTCTTCGATACTCTGCTCCACAGCAGCGGTTGCGCCTACGGTGAGCACTGTACCAAGAATCTGAGGAAGTGCCAATCCACTAGAGCAAACGTGTTGGCGAAATCGATCCATGGTTGCTCGAATTACCGACTCTGCTGGGACGTACCGAACGATGCGTCGCTCGAACCGAACCATTATTTTGGTACTAAATTTGCACGTTGTTCCGAAATAAGTCTATTCGTTATGAAATGACGAACTAAACTGAGCACAAACCCAGCGACAGCTGTCAAAAAGACCAACTCCGAACAAAAAGTATGGCCAGATTGAAAACAACACGTGTAAAAAAAAAATGTCAAAAATTATTTTAAAATTGACTAGAGTTGAAAATGTGGACGGCCGTGATATGGTAGGCAGTGGGCGAGAGCAGAACCCAGGTTCAAATATTTTTCGGCGCCTATTTCCACCTCTTATATTCTGGCGCCTTTACGAGTAAGAGAGTCATCTCTAAGCCATGTAAAAATGTCTCTTGAAAAGGCATTAGCCCTTCGGAGTCGGCTTTCAACAGTTGGTTCCGGTCAGTGGCAATAGGAATTATATCGTGCATATCTCAATAATGCGAGAGAAGTTCCCTGCCAGTTTCTTCATGGAATGTTAAGGCAAATAAGTAACTAAGAGTTTAGAATGGGTCTTATTAAACAGAATCTCATTCAAAAATGTTCCTCACCATATTTTTTCATGACAGTAGTCAGGATTATGTGAGATTACTATAAAAAATCGAATAATCGAAGAAAGAATCAAAAGTAATCTCTCAAAGTAGCGGGATTATTTTCTAATTATTTTTAATTCTTTTTGATTATTTACAGTAATCGAAAGTAATCTTTAATAATTTTAGATTATTTGTAGTTGAAAATAATTATAAATCTGGAAAAAATAACTTTTGAAGGCGTAGATGGATTTTAAATTATTGTTAACCATTTGTAAGGCTTGTCAGAAGAGCTTTAATATTAGTCATGTCGATGTGGCTCAATGAGACTTAAATTCTTGCACGAGTTGGATTTTGCAAAGTTTCCTTTATTTCCTTTGATTATCCTGAGATAACGTATCTTCAATTTCTAATTGTCCTAACCATACACCGGCCGCCCATTGCTAACAGCTTGAGTTATTTTTAATCTCCAGTCTGGGACAGATGCACCCAAACGGAGCTGCAGTGTGAGGTTTGGACATAGGCGAATAGGCATATTATAATAGGACACCCACCTACACCTTCACTAGACTTTTAAACGTAAACAAAAATATGACGGCATTTGGTGACAAGACAGAAATCCCACGGTATTGGTCGCCAATAGGGCAAATGCGATTTTTGGCAAATATTCAACGGTATCCAGATGCTGACCCTACGCAATGCGACATGCGTAGATCCATTAGTGACAAAGAAGTGATGTCAGCCAATAGGCAAATGCTATTGTGGGAGACATTCAAAATGGGATACATTGAAGACAAAGAAATTGCTTAGCAACTTATTTGGTCCCTTACACTGCATTGTACTTTGTAAGCGAAACTTACAAAACTCCCTGTAAGCTGCTGCCTGAAATGTTGCTATGTTGAGATCAATGGCAAGTCGATGTTCCGGAATTGAGACACTCTTTTCGCTTGTGGAGTTGGGTCAAATGGTTTTTATGGTCCACATAAAAATATACCCTTAGAGTGTCGGAAATACATAATCATAAATTGTAATAATTACAAATTGTGTGGTGCTTAATCAGAATATCAACTCAATTAATATGCGATAATATCGTCAAATATACAATTTATAAATTTTTATTAAAACTTTTCAAACGCGCATTTGAAAATAATAAAAGTATCATCAAAAATAAATTTTTTAAATTTTTATTAAATTTTTTTCGAAAAATAATTCCATTAAAAATAATAATAAAAATTTCATCAAATATTAAATTTTTATTAAAATTTTGTTCGAAAATGTATTACATTAAAAGTAATAACAAAAATATCATAAAATATCAAAATTTCATCGAAAATGTTTTTCATTAGAAATAAAAAAAAATATATAATCCAATAATCAAATTACACTACTCAACAAAATGAAAAAAATTTCATGTACTCCGGATGCGATAATTTTTTCTGTGTAGATAACCTTGACATGAGCTCGAAAAACGCAATAAAATTTTTTTTTTTCGTTTGGTTATGGTTTTATTTTTTTTTTTAAATTTTAAAAAAAATTTTTTGGTTAATTTGTTTCGTCCGGCATAACTCGGGAACCACTAGCCCGATTTAATTGAATTAAATTTTAAAAAATTTAAAATTACAATTTCCTTAAGTAAAGGTATGAATTTCAAAAATTTCAAATTTTCATATATTTTTGTCACCCAACAAATTTTAATTTTTTTTGTAATAAAAAAGAAAAAACCTTACCATAGACAAAGTTGTGCATATGTCGAGCAAATTTTTGAAATTCATACCTTTACTCAATTGCCAATAAAAGCGAAACGCGTGCATCGATTTTCATGATCTTTGTCTCATTTTGCTCATAGGTTATGTGACTTTACGTAAAAGTAATAAGATTTGACATTTTTTTTCATTTTGGATTTTTTATGGATTTTTTAAAAAAAAAAAATTTAAATCTTTAGGCAAAAAATAAGTTTTTTCCTTTATATATTCATTTTTAACTTGGAAACTGTTGCTTGTATAGGAAAACAATATATGAAGAGATTAAGGGAATTGTTAATTCAATTAAATCGGGCAAGTGGTTCCCGAGTTATGCCGGACGAAACAAATTAACCAAAAAATTTTTTTTAAAATTTAAAAAAAAAAAAATAAAACAAAAACCAAACGAAAAAAAAAATTTTTATTGCGTTTTTCGAGCTCATGTCAAGGTTATCTACACAGAAAAAATTATCGCATCCCGAGTACATTTTGACTGTTGACTAGTGTTATTAAAGTTTTATTAAAAAAAATTCCAAAATGTATTCCATTAAAAATAATAATAAAAATATCATCACTATTATAAAATTTATAAATTTTTTTAAAAAAAATTTCGAAAGTTTATTTCATTAAGAATAAAAAAAAATCACTAAATATCAAAATTTTCTTGTTTTATTAAAAAATTTTGAAAATGTATTTCATTAAAAATAAAAAAAATATCATCAAACGTTTTATTAAAATTTTTTGAAAATGTATTTCAATAAAAATAAGAAAAATAATCAAACTTTTTTTTTTTTTTTTTTTAAAAATTTTCGAATGTGTATTCCATTGAAAATAATGAAAATCATAAAATTTTTATTCGGAAATTATAAATAATAAAAATATCATCAATAATCAAATTTATAATTTTTTATTAAATTTTTTTCGAAAATGTATTTCCTTAAAAATAATAAAAATCATCAAATATAAAATTTTTTTGAAAATGTTTTCATTAAAAATAATAAAAATCATCAAAAATCAAATTTATACATTTTATTAATTTTTTTTCGAAAATGTATTTCCTTAAAAATAATAAAAATCATCAAATATAAAATTTTTAAATTTTTATTAAAATTTTTTCGAAAATGTTTTCATTAAAAATAATAAAAATCATCAAAAATCAAATTTATAAATTTTTATTAAATTTTTTCAAAAATATTTTTTATTATAAATAATAAAAAAAACCATCAAAAATCAAATTTATAAATTTTTATTAAAATGTTTTCAAAAATAGTTTTCATTAAAAATAAAAAAAATCTTATCAATCGTTTTATTAAATTTTTTTGAAAATGTATTTCATTAAAAATCATCAAAAATAAAATTTATACATTTTTATTAATTTTTTTCGAAAATATTTTTCATTGAAAATAATAAAAATCGTCAAATATCAAATTTTTATTAAAAATGTTTGAAAATGTTTTCCATAATAATAAAATAATAAAAATATAAAATTTTTATTAAATTTTTTTCAAAAATGTATTTCATTAAAAATATAAAAAAATCACTAAATATCAAATTTGTATTAATAATTTTTCGAAAATGTTTTTCATTAAAATTAAAAAAAATATCATCAAACGTTTTATTACAATTTTTTCGAAAATGTATTCCATGAAAAATCATCAAAAATCAAATTTTTACATTTTTATTAACATTTTTTCGAAAATGTTTTCCATTCAAATAATAAAAATATCATGAAAAATCAAATTTATAAATTATTTCGAAAACGTATTTTTATTAAAAAAAAGTCACTAAATATCTAATTTGTAGTTTTTTTCGAAAATGTATTCCATTAAAAATAATAAAAAATATAAAATCATCAAATATCAAATTTATAAATTTCTATTCAAATTTTTCCAAAAAAGCACTCCATTAAAAAAAAGAAAAATGTTATCAAATTTTAAAATCTATTAAAACTTTTCAAACATCTATTCCGTTCAAAATAATTAAAAATATATTACAACATCCCATGAATTCTCTGTTCTCTTTCCAAAACAAATCTCTAGCGTCGAATCTTGGAATTTTCTCTTTTGAAAATATTCACACTCTTCGCATTAACGACATAAAAAACCGGCGCATTACCACTCGAGCGGTGTGGAGGGGGGGAGCAAATGTTTATGCTTTTACATATCCTTATGTTCACCCATCCTTTCGCATCCTTTGCCATTGTAAAAAAAAGAAGGAGGATCATTTTTTCGCCACTTGGCAAGTAAATTGAATGCAATTTTATTGCACACGTTTTTTGTTACAAAATGTATCCGAAACTAAAATAAAATTTCATTTGTTGTTATTAGTTTTTTTCTGCTCTCTACTGTTAGTGCCATCTTTATTGTTGTTTGTTCTTGTGCTGCTCCGGCCAAAACAAAGAGGAGACAACAAAAAGTAATGCATGCGCTCATCGTCGTCACAACCCGGTATGCCTCGCCTTAATTCAAGGCTCCTCGAGTTTGGTTTGGTTGTTTTGGTCGCTGCTGACAGTTTTTGTGTGGGCTTCTTTGCCGGGGGACTCCTGTTTTGTGGCTGAAAAGTTTTGTAACTCCTCTGAGACCCTTTCGAAGCGACACACTCTCGTACGTATATACAAACGTTCGTAGGTACTACATGGTGAACATTGTAAAATGTCTCCGATTTGGGTTGGTTTCTTCTGTTTTCTGTTTTCGTGGGGTTTGCGTCGCATAAAATTAAATGAAATCAAAAATGTTCACAACAAGAACAAACAGCAACAGAACGTCAATTGCAGTTAGTCCTCGCAAAACTCCGCGATTACGCCAAAACATCAAGGCAGATTGACCTTCCTAGGTAGCTATGCCCTCCATTTATTTTACCTTCGTCTTGGAACTCTTCGCCGTAACCACTGAGGTGCACCTGTAACCATATAGCAATCATAATGAAATTGTTGTTTGTCCATTGTATCATTTTTATTTGACAACAACATGTTTTGGTGTCCATGTCATGTTCTGTTCTGTCCGGTTCGGTTCGGTTCGGTTGGCTATTACTAAGCTGGTCCTTCTCGACTCCAAGGGCTTTTTCAATATTTTTTCACTGACATCCAGTGGCTGCTGCTGCTGTCAGTCGTTGGACAAAAATTTCCAAATGTCGAAATTGTCTTTGGAGAATTGACATACTTTTCGATTGTAAATCATCTTTTATGTACAAAAGTACATTCGAACGACCAGACATGTTGACCAAATTTATCTGTTGTGTTCTTGGATTTTTCGTGTACTGCTGTGTACAGGGGAAAAATGGCCGCTGTGCCGTGTAGAGAGAAATATGTTAATTTATGGTTTTGTGATTTGATGTGAGCCATGTTCCTTCTTTTTTCTTTTTGTTGATTTGATCAAATCAAAAATCGTTATAGGCTCTATCCAAAAATACGTTTATGTCATGTTGGCTGAAAGTTGTAAATCATTAGGTTCGATCTTAGGATACCTGTAGTAGATAGTAATGGAGGATGGCGGAGAAAATACTTGCAATGATATTGTGTATGCCCAAAGTGAAACAAAAAAAATTATGAAATGCCCTCATTACACAATTTGAGAAATGAATTTTATTTTTTTAAAAATTCGGATCTGATTCTCTAGTACAAAAATAGTCAAATGTTTTTTTTTTGGATTTTTTCGATTTTGCTGAGGTGGACTTAAAAAAAAGATGATCAATTAATTTTATTTAAGGTTTGCCTTTAGTGTCTTCTGAATGGCTGTTCTAGAGTTATAAACAAATTTAAGCAACAATTTTTTTTCCTAATTTTTTTTTTTTTTGGAAAAAAAACCGGAAATTTTAAGAAGTCTAGAAGCCACATATCTTACACTAAAAATGAGGTATAGATCTATAAAATCGATGGAGGATTTTAGCTTTTATTCAGTGACGGCACCTTCTGGTGCCTGTCATACAAATGTACCACTCCGCCCTCTTTATAAATCAGAGTTAAACATAAATATATTTGTATGGGAGGTACCTTAAAAGTTTTATAGTTTATTTTGTCATATTATATGACAACTGTCATTTTATATGACAACTGTCATTTTATATGACAACTGTCATTTTATATGACAACTGTCATTTTATATGACAACTGTCATATTATATGACAACTGTCATTTTATATGACAACTGTCATTTGATATGACAACTGTCATTTTATATGACAACGGTCATTTTATATGACAACTGTCATTTTATATGACAACTGTCATTTGATATGACAACTGTCATTTTATATGACAACTGTCATTTTATATGACAACAGTCATTTTATATGACAACTGTCATTATATGTGACAACTGTAATTTTATATGACAACTGTCATTTTATATGACAACTGTCATTTTATATGACAACTGTCATTTTATATGACAACTGTCATTTTATATGACAACTGTCATTTTATATGACAACTGTCATTTTATATGACAACTGTCATTTTATATGACAACTGTCATTTTATATGACAACTGTCATTTTATATGACAACTGTCATTTTATATGACAACTGTCATTTTATATGACAACTGTCATTTTATATGACAACTGTCATTTTATATGACAACTGTCATATTATATGACAACTGTCATTTTATATGACAACTGTCATTTGATATGACAACTGTCATTTTATATGACAACGGTCATTTTATATGACAACTGTCATTTTATATGACAACTGTCATTTGATATGACAACTGTCATTTTATATGACAACTGTCATTTTATATGACAACAGTCATTTTATATGACAACTGTCATTATATGTGACAACTGTAATTTTATATGACAACTGTCATTTTATATGACAACTGTCATTTTATATGACAACTGTCATTTTATATGACAACTGTCATTTTATATGACAACTGTCATTTTATATGACAACTGTCATTTTATATGACAACTGTCATTTTATATGACAACTGTCATTTTATATGACAACTGTCATTTTATATGACAACTGTCATTTTATATGACAACTGTCATATTATATGACAACTGTCATTTTATATGACAACTGTCATTTGATATGACAACTGTCATTTTATATGACAACGGTCATTTTATATGACAACTGTCATTTTATATGACAACTGTCATTTGATATGACAACTGTCATTTTATATGACAACTGTCATTTTATATGACAACTGTCATTTTATATGACAACTGTCATTTTATATGACAACTGTCATTTTATGTGACAACTGTCATTTTATATGACAACTGTCATTTTATATGACAACTGTCATTTTATATGACAACTGTCATTTTCTATGACAACTGTCATTTTATATGACAACTGTCATTTTATATGACAACTGTCATTTTATATGACAACTGTCATTTTATATGACAACTGTCATTTTATATGACAACTGTCATTTTATATGACAACTGTCATTTTATATGACAACTGTCATTTTATATGACAACTGTCATTTTATATGACAACTGTCATTTTATATGACAACTGTCATTTTATATGACAACTGTCATTTTATATGACAACTGTCATTTTATATGACTACTGTCATTATATGTGACAACTGTCATTTTATATGACAACTGTCATTTTATATGACAACTGTCATTTTATGTGACAACTGTCATTTTATATGACAACTGTCATTTTATATGACAACTGCCATTTTATATGACTACTGTCATATTATATGACAACTGTCATTATATGTGACAACTGTCATTTTATATGACAACTGTCATTTTATATGACTACTGTCATTTTATATGACAACTGTCATTTTATATGACTACTGTCATTATATGTGACAACTGTCATTTTATATGACAACTGTCATTTTATATGACAACTGTCATTTTATATGACAACTGTCATTTTATATGACAACTGTCATTTTATATGACAACTGTCATTTTATATGACAACTGTCATTTTATATGACAACTGTCATTTTATATGACAACTGTCATTTTATATGACAACTGTCATTTTATATGACAACTGTCATTTTATATGACAACTGTCATTTTATATGACAACTGTCATTTTATATGACAACTGTCATTTTATATGACTACTGTCATTTTATATGACAACTGTCATTATATGTGACAACTGTCATTTTATATGACAACTGTCATTTTATATGACTACTGTCATTATATGTGACAACTGTCATTTTATATGACAACTGTCATTTTATATGACAACTGTCATTTTATATGACAACTGTCATTTTATATGACAACTGTCATTTTATGTGACAACTGTCATTTTATATGACAACTGTCATTTTATATGACAACTGTCATTTTATATGACAACTGTCATTTTATATGACAACTGTCATTTTATATGACAACTGTCATTTTATATGACAACTGTCATTTTATATGACAACTGTCATTTTATATGACAATTTATTATTATCCATTACTAGAAGGTGACCATTGCATCAAAAACGACCTACGGGTAAAGCTCCAAAAACTGTTTCCAACTAACAGAGGAATAAGACGATCATTCGTTCCTAGTTCGGCTAGTTCGAGGACCGGCCTCGTTGCATTTTCAACGTGGTGCGATCTGCCCTAATTTCCCCAATATTTCACATTTAATATAATTATACACAAAAGTGAATTACTTTAGCCAGCACAAACTATTAAATTAACATAAATTGTATCAGTTTCTTCTGGTTTTTTGTGCCGTCCAAAAAACCGCAAAATGAAAACAATTTCTCAGTGTCATGTTCGAAATTAAGTTTCAGTCATGAGATGCCTCGGTCGATAGACAATATCGCACAGAACCGAGAGACGCACTGCACAAACGATTAACACCGCTTTGTGTTCTTTCGGTTGCTTTGTTTGACGTTTTGAGCCAACAATTTCGAATTTTGTTTGTGGCCAATGCAACAATCGCCAAAAAGTGTGAGTAAAGTGAATAATGGCTTTTTGCGAAATACGTCAAAATAAATTCACCGCTCGCTCACTGGCCGACCAAAAAACCGCACGCATGCAAGCGAAACGTCAAACGTTTCGATGATGATGATGGGGCAAGAAAACCCAACTCCACATTTTGTTTCTTGTGCCGTTTGCCAGCGATGGTCCACGGATGATATGGTTGGTCATGGACGCCATAGAATAAATGGGTTTTTGATAGACAGACAGACGGACGGACGTAGGGACGGACAGACAGACAGCAGGTACCCCAAAAATGTTGCCTCGACTTTTTTACCGCTTGTGCCGTCACACCAACAAAAAAGCACCAATAAAATTGAAACCCTTAACTGCAACAACAACAACAACAGCAATAAGCCACAACGCACCACCACTCACCCATTGAAAATCGCACAGAGCGCAAACTCTGTTTTGCGGTTATGTTGGCTATGCTGTTGTTGTTGTCGTCGTTGCCGTTGTGGGCTTCATCCACTCCGCCTTTTTTTGTTGGCCCGCATATTATGCTACGTTACGCTTAGACAACTTTTTTGTTATTGGCCAGCTCCCGAACGGGTTACCAAGCCCACACAAAAAAGGCAAATGTCGCGTACTCGGCTGCCTCGCACCAAAACATCGTCTACGGAAAAGGGAGAACAATAGTAACACACAGTGGGGAAAAAAACACTGTAGCTTCGCCCCATGGGGAGAAACAAGACGGAAAAAGAATAAACAATAGCGCACACACACACACACGCACATGGAAACGCAAATTCACACTCGTTCTTTCAGTTCGGAGCCAAAAGAGTTTTTCTCCACACCAATAATAAGAACAAAAACGAACTAAGAGATATGCCATGGTCGGAAGAGCGTAAAAACCTGCTCTTTGGTGGAGCTCTTTTTGTGGTGGTTTTTGCTCCAAGTACTCGTTAGACTCTTTTTCAGTGGTATTTCAAACACGTGCTTCACTTTTATGCACAATTGCAATGTTTTACAACACTTCTTGCTTTGCATCGGTGTCGGTTTTTTGAGTGTAACATGGCTTTGCCAAAAGGGGGACCTCGTTTTGGCGTGATTGAGCATTGACAATGAACGGAAAAGGTGAGACCTTCGCAGGAAGGTGGAAGACTTGCTACAAACATTTCAAACTTACAAAATGATCCGAAATTCCATGAAATTGAAAATTCATATCGACTGATGAGGCCCATTTCCATCTCGGTGGCTACATCAACTGGCAAAATTGTTGCATCTGGGGCTCGGAAAACCCAAGAGTTATTGTTGAGATGCCTCTCCATCCTCAACCTATGGCTGTCTGTTTGCAGTTTATGGTCCGGCGGGTTCATTGGACCCCACTTTTTCGAAAATGAGGTTGGATCAACAGTTACGGTGGATGGATTGCGCTATCGAGAGATGATTAATGATTTTTTATGCTCGGAGTTGGATGATATTGATCTGGACAACGTTTACTTTCAACAAGTCGGCGCTACGTGCCACACAAGCAACGAAACCATTGCTCGTTTACGGGAAAAGTATCCGTGTTATCTCTCGAAGAGGTGATCACAATTGGCCACCGAGATCTTGTGATTAAACACCTTGCGACTATTTGATTTATAATCAAATCCCTCAAAGAGTTTCGGCTTAGAAAGTAATCTATCGAAGGGAAAATGTATGTCCATAAACCAAAGACAGATTAGATAGGGAACTTTAACAATATGGATGCTGACTGTCGCCCACCGGTTCAGAATCCAGTTCCAGCGCCCATAAGTCGGTAACTTTTGATCCAGTACATATTTTTGAGTTCTGTGGAAAATTGTTTGTCGCCTAGGAGTGACAGACAATTTTAAGGTACTAACATAAAATAGCAGACGGGAGTATATTTTTTTTAACAATTTCCCAAAGTTGACTACTTTTTGTGTTTCACGATTTTAAAGGTGAAAATAATTTTTTTTGGTTTTTATTTTTAGCGGTTTTTTACACATTTACAGTGGCATAAAAAACTCTTTTTTTTCATATGAAAATTTGTTTTAGATTTGGAAGTTTAGAAAATTTTAATTTGATTTTTCGTGGTCATGGCGGCCATTTGGCTGATGATGTTTTTCATTATTAACATCCGATCATTTATCTCAAAAAATTCATTTTTTCTTTTAATAGCAAAATAAGACCTCTTGTTGGAAAACCCTGTATAATGTTCATAAAATTGATGTACGATGTTCATTAAATTGATGTACAATGTTCATCAAAATGATGTACAATGTTCATCAAAATGATGTACAATGTTCATTAAATTGATGTACAATGTTCATCAAAATGATGTACAATATTCATTAAATCGATGTACAATGTTCATCAAATTGATGTACAATGTTCATCAAAATGATGTACAATGTTCATCAAAAAGATGTACAATGTTCATCAAATTAATGTACAATGTTCATTAAATTGATGTACAATATTCCTTAAATTGATGTACAATGTTCATCAAATTAATGTAAAATGTTCATCAAAATGATGTACAATATTCATTAAATTGATGTACAATGTTCATCAAATTGATGTACAATGTTCATCAAAATGATGTACAATGTTCATCAAAATGATGTACAATATTCATTAAATTGGTGTACAATGTTCATTAAATTGATGTACAATATTCCTTAAATTGATGTACAATGTTCATCAAAATGATGTACAATATTCATCAAATTGATGTACAATGTTCATTGATGTACGGAATTGAAGAAAAATTAATGAAAAGTTCTACAACTTTGTGTCATCACTGAGACGCCTATCGTGCGGTATTCTCTTGCCAGCCGAGCAAGCTTTCTACAAGAAGGACCTTCTCAAAGAATGAATATGGCACACAGGAATGAGAATAACATTTGCAGAGCATTGTGCATGAGATATTTATATTTATGTATACATGGAATGTATATTTCGCGAGAAATTACTGAATGTCTGGTGAATTTAAAGACAAAGCCATCTGAAGGATTTTTTATGAGAAGGCCATGGAAATTTTCCCGCGGCCGACGTACACAGACTGACATGGGCCGCACTTAGCTGCAGTAATATCTAATTAACTAAATCGGGAACAATTTTCGAATCTCATCTAACATGTACAGAAATAGTCACAGATCCCGGACAATTTTCACCATTTCGCAGGCGATTCTCCACAATTTCCATCATGCCTCTGGCAAAACATATCTCATAGAAGCGATTGTAAGCGATTTTATTGTAATATCCAACGGAACAAATAAAAACAACAGAAACTGTTATTTTTAGCAAAAATTACATTGTCATAGTTTTAATTTTTATTACAACTTTTATAGGGAGTTTCTTTTTTTGTTGTTTTTGTATCTTTATTGAAGATGTTGTTTTTGTTTCGGTTTTAGAAAATGTCACTTTGTGTGTGTGTGCGTTTTACAACAAATATTTCATTGAGGGATTTTTGCACCGCAACAACAACTACTACAAGTCGGTCGGATATCACCACCTTCAGTCAGAAAGAAACGTTGTATCGTATTGAAATGTGGAACAACAGCTGGCATATGCAGTCAGTCAGTCAGTCAGCCAGCCAGTCAGTCAGTCACTCATTCCCTCATTCATTACGTGTTTAGGTTTTTATTAGTTTCAATGTTTAAAATTGTTCACACTTTTTCTTAGCTGGCGATTATTGGCGTTGACGCGCCGACGACGACGCGCATTGTCAGCGCTGCATTGGAGCCCAGCTCATTTGTTGCCACATACGCGTAAATTGCATCAATTAAATTTTATTTGTTAATTATTGCACGGTTTTTATTTTGTGTTTTATTTCATTGTTCCTGTTTTTTGTTGGGGGGGGGGGGGGGGGGGTGGTTCTTTGGCAATTTGAATAGGTGCCGTCGGCTGATGAATATTTGTCATTTCCCTTAGCGGATGCATCGACATTTTGTTGCCGTCGGCAAGGCAGTGCAGGAAAATCGATAGTGTCGGAATGCGGTGGCTAATTGAAAGCGTCCACATAAACAAGCCAACATAAGTTTTGTTTAAGAGTCTGTTGGCACTTCAATGTAAGCTAATATGATCGGGGTTTGTTGTCGTCAAAGGGTCAGGCTCAAGGAAACCCGAACTGCCTTTCTAAATATGCATTTAATTTAAATTTACAGCAAGAAAAACCGATTCTTATAAAGAAACACCACCACAAAAAATGGCACAATTGTGTCTCTGATTTCTGCTCCATTTGACTACAAAGCAGACGCAATATTTTTGTCGGCGGCTTTTTAGAAGAAAAAAACAATTCCAACAAATTTTCCTGGAAGACCTATTTTTGTAAACTCACAAACCTGAGCTTTGTTCTATGGCGGCCGAGTTAAGCTCCAGCCTTTCCCGGTGAGTGCTTGGGGAATGAGTGTTGATGTATCGGGTGTTTTTTTAAGAGCTTGAAAACTCAAAATGATGCTCACGGAAAAATTAACCAAAAAACTTAAGAATTATCCAAAAAAAAATCTCTTTTCTCTTTTTTCATAATTTTTAGGTAATATTTAATTTTTTCGAATTTCATATGAAAAAGGTACACTGGAATATTCCATAATTATCACATTTGAAAACTGGCTCCTAATTCAAAAATGAAAAATCCGCCCAAAATGTTAAATTTACCACAACAATACATAAATGTGGGGTGATTTTTCACATTTTGATGGGGACATGGTTTATTTTAAAATTGGGTTCATTCCTCAAATTTATTAATTAGGGTCGTAACCCCAATCGAGCAGACGCGCTTTCTATAAAGTGTTATCCATTGCGTGGTTTCAAAAGTATAGGGCTGGAATTCGACATCTGTCAAACTAAGTTGTTAAACCAATTTTTTTTCTTTTTAGTTGGAAGTCTGACATTAATGAAAATAGATCGCTTAACTGTCACACAGCGCGTTAAATTTATTAAAATCTACTACAGAAATGGTGACTCTGGCACAGAATGACTTCCAGCGTGACCAACAAATTGTGAGTATAATCAAATGCTCTTCCCTGAAGATTTGGGATCTTTCGACTCTATTCTTGGGTTTCCTGTCATGAACTTGTCGACTAGTCTAGCTGCCTCCTCAAATATCCAAATAGTCCAAAACCCACTGCAAGGGAAGTTTATCAGCCCTGTTCCAGCTTTCACTTTCATTCCATTTCACTTATCACCTTCATTCCACCAAAGTGAATGTTACCTGTTACAAATAAGGGTTGAAATGATCCACTTTTTTTTAAATCAATTATTTGTTTGGTAAATGGCTTCAAAATAAATGTTGCAATATCCAAATAGACAGAAAACATTTCAAACTTTGTGTCTCAACTTCTTTGTACTCGATTAACTTATCATTCATTATAAAAATAGGTTTTTCATTTTACTTTCGCCGGGTATTTTCATGTGAAACACATTTTCCAAAAATTTCGGTGAAAGTGAAAGATGTCACACCTATGGCGGGAAAGACTTTCACTCAAAAGCGAAAGACAGAACAGGGGCGTATAACTCGAAATCAACTTTCGCCTAGATCATTTCACAGTCAGGCGTACAGCATCACCGAATTAACCACCGTGCTGATGAAGGTACTCCGTTTAGCCGACTCCTATCTATCGTAGTCCATGTTGTCCTTAAAACTCAGCATATTGTCAATCATGAATTCCAGATAAACGGGTCAATACGTTCATATATTCAACCTATTTCCTACTCGTGGTCGGTACTGCCTCCCTATCATGTGTCCAGCCAACCAGTCAAACGTGTCGCCTCCAGCCACATGATCAATAGCTGGGTGGGTTACTATTTCGGCCTCATGAGTGTGTTTCCATTATTAGAATGCCGAGTGCTACAGAGAAACTTTTAGGACCTTAACATCCAGAGCAGTGGAGCCCAGCACTGATCCTTTTATAATCAAATCCCTCAAAGAGTTTCGACTTAGAAAGTAATCTATCCAAGGGAATATTTATGTCCTTAAACTTCGAATTATTAAAGACAGATTAGATAGGGAACTTTAAGATAATGGATGCTGGCCGTCGCTTACCGGTTCAGAATCCAGTTCCTGCAGTCAAAAGATTGTAACTTTTGATCCAGATCATATTTTTGAGTTCTGTGAAAAATTGATTGTCGGCTAGGAGTGAAAGACAATTTTAAGGTACTAAAATAAAATAGAAGACGGGAGGATGTTCCCAAAGTTGCCTACTTTTTGTGTTTCACGATTTTAAGGGCGAAAATAATTTTTTTTGTTTTTATTTTTAGAGGTTTTTCTACACATTTACAATGGCATAAAAAACTTTTTATGCCAATAAATATAAAAAATTTTCAAAAATATTCAATTGTTCGATTGTACAAAATTTCAAAATCTGAATAAGTTGGAAATTTTTAATATAAAAAAAAATAATCTTAGCTCACAACAAAAAATATGAAAATTTGTCTCGCCTCTAAAATTTAAAAATACCAAAAGTAGTCCATATGGAACTACTTCTAAAATGTTAAATATATTCGATGTTAAAAAATTAAAAATCTGAAAAAATTAAAAAAAAATTTTATATGAAAAAAAATTCTTTCCCCTAAACTGTAAAAATACCAAAAGTAATCAATTTTCGACAGATTTCTAAAATATATTCCATTATTCGATCTTTAATCCTTCACTCCTTGCCTACAATCAATTTTTTACAGAACTCAAAAATGTTCACCAGATCCAAAGTTGTGGATATTTGGCCAAGTGAAATGGAGTACCGCAAATGAATTTATTGTTGGGGCCCATTTTCATCAGGAAATTCAACTCAAATATGACAATATACCTCAATTCGTTTTTCGGTCTCATTTTTATGTCAGGGACACTTTTTCACGTTTTGAGCGGCTTATTTCGTGTCACACTTAATCGCTTTCTTTGTTAGCAAAAATAAAGAAAAGAAATATTTTAAACAAAAATCACGCGATTTCTTTGAGGAGCTTTACCTTCTCTTGTATAATAATTTTTAATTGTTGCCTTTTATTCACAAATTTTACAAAATAATTTTATAGCCTCAGCGCCCTAAAGAATATTTTTTTCATATGAAAATTTGTTTCAGATTTGGAAATTTAGTAAAATTTTAATTTGATTTTTCGACTTTGGGCGAAGCGTATTTCCTACATTTCAAGTGATATTGCACTCAAATTATTTTCTCTTACAACTTAAGTTTCCTGACGCCAATATTTTGATTGCACTAAACATAGTTTGGTGGTTGCAACTATTTTAAAAAAAATTGATTTTGAAACAAATTTTAATTTGAACTAACATAAGTTTTTACATTCAAGAATTGACCACTTTTTGTGTTTTTTTCGATTTTCTTTAGATTTTTTTCATATTGAATTTTTTTTTCAATTTTTTCAGTATCGGAAATTTAGAAAAATTTTATTTGATAGATTTAACAATGACTAAACCATAACACAAATATTTCTACTTATAAATGAAACTAGATTAATGATGGCGAAAGTAAAAAGTCACCCAACATACTTCGTCACATATCTTTAAAGTAAAAATCTTCAACAATAATTTCCCTTCTTTTCGCTGTTATCTTCAAGAGACAAATCGACTTTCTATGCAAATGACAAAACGAACAATTAATTCTTTCTAATGTCAACAACTTCCGCCACTTTCGTTCATTCGTTTGGTCGCTCCTCGTTCAGTTGTTCTGTAGTTGTTCGGCTGGCTGGCTGCCTGGTTGTCAGTCGCCAAGCGGAAACGGATATATCAAATGAAATCTCTGAATGTTCCTTTGGCAAAAACACACACGCACACACACACATTCATAGAAAGAAAACAAAACACTGAGGTTGAGACATTTTACTGTTGCACCATTCCACCTCTGACCATTCGACTAAACGTCTCTTGTGTTGAATTACAGACAAATAATTTAAATGTTTTCCATGTCGCCCTCAAAACAAATGAAAACGAAACGCAAAACGTGTGTGTGTGTGTGAGTGCGAACAAATATGTTTATTGTTGTTGTCGTAGATTGTCAGCCTTTCGGTGTTCTTAGTTAGTTAATCGTTATCTTAATAAACAATTTATGTAAATGTGACTCACACAGTCCTACAAGAATAGAACGAATGTTGGCTGGGAAGGAGGGGAGGGAAGGGTTGCCGCGTGAGAGACACAGATTAAGCTGCTGTTCCTTAGGCATTAAGGCAGCCGGCTACTGTCTATTCCTAGCGATGTTTATCTACCCAGCATCTTCACATAACATTTCCATTTCCACTTCCATTCCTGTGAATGGGCTTCTGGATGTTCGGTAATTGCCGCAGTAAACAAACAAATCCTTAAGATTTCCTTCACGCCGTAAACAAAAGAAAACATTTTGAGTATTTGCCAGGGAAACCCTTTTGCCGCAACCACCTCAAGGATACACGTACGCATAAGTACGTTAGTTAAATGTATTTGCTGGCTGTTATTCCCATTTGTGGGCCGATTGAATGTGAACAAGTGTGTGTGGGTACATCAAAAACACAGCTTAAGAAGTCGAATGTTCATAGAGGAAACTCTTGTTGTATTTAAATTAAATTAGAATTTAAATATCTGCTAAATATGAAAGGCTCTGGGTATTTCTCTCATCATAGGCTTAAGTAGACAATGAGGAACATTTTCCATATCTATGAGCTGATCATGAATCGTATAATCACCGATTGGGACCTACTAGGTGAAACTGACTTCGAAGGGCTTGAGTTTTCAATGGCTGTAAGGGATAACTCATTTTTTTTACTGACACTCAGGGGGATGTCAGTGATAGGGAATAAGAGTATTGGAGAGAGGAAAGAATTTGAGTGAAAATATTTGAATTTGAGAATGGCATAGGTGGCAGGAAACCCAGTTGCTGGAAGATTATTCCACATACAAACAGTTCGGCTGATGTTTTAAAAAGCTTTTAATCTACGACTTAATTTATTTATTCCGGATTTAAACCTAGGTTTATTTTTTAATGCCATTTAAAAGCAAAATTATCTTAAAATAGGTGACGGCTTGTGGGCAACAATATATATAACTAGTAAGTTGTAATGCGCCTATGGCGCCCGTTAATTTGCTTGAGAAAGTATTTGTTACTTAATTTTAAAAATGTTGTAAAAAATATTTTGAGAAAACTATTTTGTAAAAAATATTTTGAGAAAACTATTTTGTAAAAAAAAATTTCGAAAAAAAAAAAATTGGAAAAAAAATATTTGTGGAAAAAAAAATTATGTTGAAAAAAAAAATTTTGTGGAACAAAAAAAATTTTGTCGAAAAAAAAATTTTGTGGAAAAAAAAATTTTTTTTGAAAAAAAAAAAAATTGTAAAAAAAAAATTTGTTGAAAAAAAAAATTTGTAAAAAAAAATTTTGCAAAAAAAAATTTGGAAAAAAAAAAATTTGGGGAAAACACAATTTCTGTACAAAAAAAAAATATTATTTTTTTTATTATTTATAGAATTATAGAATGCCTATCCAAAGTCAATTATTTTGTAAAATCGTTTGTTTTTAAAATCATTGCTTCAACGACACTATATTTAATACAAATATAGTCATAATAAGAAGAAAAACAGTTTTTAATAAAACAAAAAACTGGACTACAATATCTCATAAAATGTATGAATTATAGATCGACAAAGTCGACAAATCAAATTAATTTTTTTCAAAATTTTAAGGTCTGAAAATGTTGAAAATTTTTAATATTTGTGAAAAACAAGTAAAAGTGCAATATGAACACTTTGCTCAAAATGTGTAAAAAAAACACAGAACAACAATAAATATTAAAAAAAATTCGCCCTTCTAAAATGTAAAAATGCCAAAAGTAATAAATTTTGGAAATATTTCTAAAATATATTCAATTGTTCGATTGTTCAGACAGTCAGAATTTCAAAATCTGAAAAAGTTTAAAATTTTTAATATGAAAAAAAGGAAACTTTTTAAATTGCAATATGAACACTCAAAATGTGTAAAAAGAACCTAACAACCAAAAAAATACAAAAATTTGTCTCCCTCTAGAATGTAAAAATAGCAAAAGAAATATTCAATTGTTCGATTGTACAAAATTTCAAAATCTGAATAAGTTGGAAATTTTTAAAATTAAAAAAAAAAATAATGTGTCTAAAAAACCAAACAAAAAAAATATCAAAAGGCGCCCCGGTAGTCGAGTTGGTCAGCGTGGGGGTTGTGGGTTCGATTCCCACCAGAGGCTTTGGTCTGTCGCTGCAAAATTTTAGCCAAATGGTCTGTGTCACCCGGTTTACCCTTGGACCCAAAATTAGAATATAAATTTACTTTGTATTGTAATTAATAAATAAATAAATAAATAAAAAATATCAAAATTTGTCTCGCCTCTAAAATTTAAAAATACCAAAAGCAATCCATATGGAACTACTTCTAAAATGTTAAATATATTCGATGTTAAAAAATTAAAAATATGAAAAAATTAAAAAAAAATTTATATGAAAAAAAAATTCAACTTTTAAAAATTCTTTCCCCTAAACTGTAAAAATACCGAAACTAATCAATTTTCGACATATTTCTAAAATATATTCAATTATTCGATCTTTAATCCTTCACTCCTTGCCTACAATAAATTTTTCACAGAACTCAAAAATGTTCACCAGATCCAAAATTGTGGATATTTGGCCAAGTGAAATGGAGTACCGCCAAACAGTCGCCTGAATAATTGATGCAACCCAAATCAGAATTGAAAGTGGGCTCCAAAAATTACAAATTGAAAAATAACACAAAAGTGTACTTTTTTGTTTTTTTTGGGGGGGGGGGGGGGGGGTTCTTAAATGAATTTATTGTTGGGGCCCATTTTCATTAGGAAATTCAACTCAAATATGACAATATACCTCAATTCGTTTTTCGGTCTCATTTTTATGTCAAACGTGGGACACTTTTTCACGTTTTGAGCGGCTTATTTCGTTTCACACTTATTCCCTTTCTAGGGCAGATAATCCTGGGTCACAATTAAATGCAACTTTAGCTTTACTTAATGAAAATATTCTCCCAATTTCAGAAACAAATTTGTGTGCAAAATTTGTTAGCAAAAGTAAAGAAAAGAGACATTAAATATTTTCAACAATAATCGCGCGATTTCTCGATTGCGGAGCTTGACCTTCTTTTGTATAATATAATTTCTTTTTTGGATAAAAAAATAAAGAAAACAAATTGTGAATAAATATCAGTTACACAATTTTACGGTTCATTATCATTACCATGAAAATGAGCACCAATAAAAATTTTGGGGCCCATTTTAATTACACTATTTCATTGGTTAGAGATTCAATTTACTCGGGGCTAATATTCATAATACAATTGCAAATATGGGGCGAATTTTCGTGGAGTCGACATTCGTTTTATTCATATTGAAATGATACAAAACAATTTTAGAGCCTCAGCGCCCTAAAGAATATTGGCAGACTGCTGCGAACAATTTGAGAATGAGTTACTACAAATTTTTGCTTTGAAAAAAAGTATGGAGTTTGGTGGTTATGCGGGGCTCGGTCAACTCAAGTCGAGTGTTGTCCGCCAAACATTTAAAATAAGTTTGAGTAACGTATTTTTTGTTATTTTATAAATTCTGCAATAAACTAGAAATATCACTTGTTTCCCTGTCCTGAACTTCCGCCAGTTAAATGGATGTCCGACAGCCGTAAAATTGGCTAAATCCACATGTTATTCCTAGTTTTATAAAACTTGATAGAGGCAGATCATCTAGGAGTCACGGCGGCATGTCACCACTATTTCCTCAGACTCCTCAGACGGGAATTATATCGGAACGTGCAACAATTGTGATAGAACTGGATAACGATTTCCCTATTATGAGTTTAACGAAGTAACCAGCTGTCACTTCCAAGACTGGGAAAGTGCTACACGTGCATTACAATCAGACTTAACGGCTCCAATCAGACCATTAAAAAACACTCACAAGAGAAACATAACAACAACAACCACAAATCCAGAATACATTTTAGCCAAAAACTGTCACAAATGTCTGGGCTACCGTTTAAAATAAGCAAAGGCAACGGCGAAGACAAGGCAAACAAAACAAAAAAGAAAAAAAGAAATAAGCCGTTCCGTTTTACACATTAGACGCGTTATTGGTGACACAAACTGGTGGATTAACGATCAAACCATGGAGCACTGCAAGTCTCGTGCAAGTGCATCTCGGAAATGACAGAGAGAGAGAGAGACGGAGACGGTGACGGAGTTCAACTTCAGCACAATAATCGATTTTTAATCGTTGTCTGGCAAATGTCGTTTCTTAAACACAATGAAAAAGGCGAAGAAAAAAACTCGCCACCAAGGAGAAGAAGCAGCACACCAAAGATGAGGGGGGACCAGAAACGCTTAACTTGGTAGCAATTATTGACAGCAACTTCAATACAACCAACCAACCAACGATCCATCCATCCATCCATCCATCGTCACACAGTTGTCATCCATTCATGCACTCGGCCAGTCAGCCACTTGGAGCACTCATCTCATCTCATCGCAACTCAACTCAGTTCAGTTCAGTTCAGCTCATCTTAGTCCATCCAACAGTTATCACGCACCGTTCCGATAGAGGGGCGAGAAACTCTTTGCTCGACGGTTTTTTGTTTAGCCTTGGGGGCCTTTTCCATATACTCGTATTCATACTAGATAGACAGACAGACGGACAGTGTCAACTCGTACGGATAACTCCGTTGACATTTGTAACGCAAAATGTCGAGGCCGCTGTTGGCGGCTGCTAATGTGCATGGGGGAAAAGTCTCTCTTCATTTCGGTACAGTCATAATTGTCGATGTGCTGGAACGCATTAATAATTCGCACCTTTTGCCAAGGCAAGCCTTCAGTTCACCTCAGCCGTATGCCATCGAATAATCGAGCCAATGAATGGCAAAACCTCTGGTTGGATGCGTGAACGTTGATGGAGTTTTTCACTCGTACGATGGGAAGGTGCCCACAAAGGGAATCTTAGGTAGGGCGCGACAAGAGGGACGGACGTATGGAAGGGCTGGATGTTCCTTAGACGAGGAATGCTGGATGTTCCTTAGATGAGGAAGGCTGGATGTTCCTTAGAGATGAATCGCTGGATGTTCCTTAGACAAGGAATGCTGGATGTTCCTTAGATGAGGAATGCTGGATGTTCCTTAGACAAGGAATGCTGGATGTTCCTTAGATTAGGAATGCTGGATGTTCCTTAGACAAGGAACGCTGGATGTTCCTTAGACAAGGAATGCTGGATGTTCCTTAGACAAGGAATGCTGGATGTTCCTTAGACAAGGAATGCTGGATGTTCCTTAGACAAGGAATGCTGGATGTTCCTTAGATTAGGAACGCTGGATGTTCCTTAGAGATGAATCGCTGGATGTTCCTTAGACAAGGAATGCTGGATGTTCCTTAGACAAGGAATGCTGGATGTTCCTTAGATTAGGAACGCTGGATGTTCCTTAGACGAGGAATGCTGGATGTTCCTTAGACAAGGAATGCTGGATGTTCCTTAGACAAGGAATGCTGGATGTTCCTTAGACAAGGAATGCTGGATGTTCCTTAGACAAGGAATGCTGGATGTTCCTTAGACAAGGAATGCTGGATGTTCCTTAGATTAGGAACGCTGGATGTTCCTTAGAGATGAATCGCTGGATGTTCCTTAGACAAGGAATGCTGGATGTTCCTTAGATTAGGAACGCTGGATGTTCCTTAGACGAGGAATGCTGGATGTTCCTTAGACAAGGAATGCTGGATGTTCCTTAGACAAGGAATGCTGGATGTTCCTTAGACAAGGAATGCTGGATGTTCCTTAGACAAGGAATGCTGGATGTTCCTTAGACAAGGAATGCTGGATGTTCCTTAGACAAGGAATGCTGGATGTTCCTTAGACAAGGAATGCTGGATGTTCCTTAGATTAGGAACGCTGGATGTTCCTTAGACGAGGAATGCTGGATGTTCCTTAGATGAGGAACGCTGGATGTTCCTTAGATGAGGAAGGCTGGATGTTCCTTAGAGATGAATCGCTGGATGTTCCTTAGACAAGGAATGCTGGATGTTCCTTAGATGAGGAATGCTGGATGTTCCTTAGACAAGGAAGGCTGGATGTTCCTTAGAGATGAATCGCTGGATGTTCCTTAGACAAGGAATGCTGGATGTTCCTTAGACAAGGAATGCTGGATGTTCCTTAGACGAGGAATGCTGGATGTTCCTTAGACAAGGAATGCTGGATGTTCCTTAGACAAGGAATGCTGGATGTTCCTTAGACAAGGAATGCTGGATGTTCCTTAGACGAGGAATGCTGGATGTTCCTTAGACAAGGAATGCTGGATGTTCCTTAGACAAGGAATGCTGGATGTTCCTTAGACAAGGAATGCTGGATGTTCCTTAGACAAGGAATGCTGGATGTTCCTTAGACAAGGAATGCTGGATGTTCCTTAGACAAGGAATGCTGGATGTTCCTTAGACAAGGAATGCTGGATGTTCCTTAGATTAGGAACGCTGGATGTTCCTTAGAGATGGAACGCTGGATGTTCCTTAGACGAGGAATGCTGGATGTTCCTTAGACGAGGAATGCTGGATGTTCCTTAGACGAGGAATGCTGGATGTTCCTTAGAGATGGAACGCTGGATGTTCCTTAGATTAGGAACGCTGGATGTTCCTTAGAGATGGAACGCTGGATGTTCCTTAGACGAGGAATGCTGGATGTTCCTTAGACGAGGAATGCTGGATGTTCCTTAGACAAGGAATGCTGGATGTTCCTTAGATTAGGAACGCTGGATGTTCCTTAGAGATGGAACGCTGGATGTTCCTTAGACGAGGAATGCTGGATGTTCCTTAGATGAGGAACGCTGGATGTTCCTTAGACGAGGAATGCTGGATGTTCCTTAGAGATGGAACGCTGGATGTTCATTAGAAAGGGAAGGCTAGAGGTTTCATAAAGAAGGAACGCTGGATGTTTCTTAGAGATGGAACGCTGAATGTTCCTTAGATGAGGAATGCTGGATGTTCCATAGATGAGGAACGCTGGATGTTCCTTAGACGAGGAATGCTGGATGTTCCTTAGATGAGGAACGCTGGATGTTCCTTAGACGAGGAATGCTGGATGTTCCTTAGAGATGGAACGCTGGATGTTCATTAGAAAGGGAAGGCTAGAGGTTTCATAAAGAAGGAACGCTGGATGTTTCTTAGAGATGGAACGCTGAATGTTCCTTAGATGAGGAATGCTGGATGTTCCTTAGACAAGGAATGCTGGATGTTCCTTAGACAAGGAATGCTGGATGTTCCTTAGACAAGGAATGCTGGATGTTCCTTAGACAAGGAATGCTGGATGTTCCTTAGATTAGGAATGCTGGATGTTCCTTAGACGAGGAATGCTGGATGTTCCTTAGACAAGGAATGCTGGATGTTCCTTAGACAAGGAATGCTGGATGTTCCTTAGATGAGGAAGGCTGGATGTTCCTTAGATGAGGAATGCTGGATGTTCCTTAGATGAGGAAGGCTGGATGTTCCTTAGATGAGGAACGTTGGATGTTCCTTAGATGAGGAATGCTGGATGTTCCTTAGAGATGGAACGCTGGATGTTCCTTAGATGAGGAATGCTGGATGTTCCTTAGATGAGGAATGGTGGATGTTCCTTAGATGAGGAATGCTGGATGTTCCTTAGATGAGGAACGCTGGATGTTCCTTAGATGAGGAATGCTGGATGTTCCTTAGAGATGGAACGCTGGATGTTCCTTAGATGAGGAATGCTGGATGTTCCTTAGATGAGGAATGCTGGATGTTCCTTAGATGAGGAATGCTGGATGTTCCTTAGATGAGGAATGCTGGATGTTCCTTAGATGAGGAATGCTGGATGTTCCTTAGATGAGGAAGGCTGGATGTTCCTTAGAGATGAATCGCTGGATGTTCCTTAGACGAGGAATGCTGGATGTTCCTTAGATGAGGAATGCTGGATGTTCCTTAGATGAGGAAGGCTGGATGTTCCTTAGATGAGGAACGTTGGATGTTCCTTAGAGATGAATCGCTGGATGTTCCTTAGACGAGGAATGCTGGATGTTCCTTAGATGAGGAATGCTGGATGTTCCTTAGATGAGGAAGGCTGGATGTTCCTTAGATGAGGAACGTTGGATGTTCCTTAGATGAGGAATGCTGGATGTTCCTTAGAGATGGAACGCTGGATGTTCCTTAGATGAGGAATGCTGGATGTTCCTTAGATGAGGAACGTTGGATGTTCCTTAGATGAGGAATGCTGGATGTTCCTTAGACCAGGAATGCCGGATGTTCCTTAGAGTTGAATCGGTGGATGTTGCTTAGAGTTGAATCGGTGGATGTTCCTTAGACGAGGAATGCTGGATGTTCCTTAGAGATGGAACGCTGGATATTTCTTAGACAAGGAATGCTGGATGTTCCATAAGGAAAGAACGCTAGGTATTCCCTAGATATGGAACGCTGTAAAGTTCCTGGCAATAGTCGACCATCAAACATTTCGTAGAGACGAATGAAACTCCACTCCTTGTGTACGAACGACTGGATGGAGGCACATTCTCAAAAGATTGTCGAACTAGTTGCTCTAACGTTGGTATACTTCCCCTGCCTGTCAGACCTTTTGAACTGAAATGTGTGATTACAAAGACAAAACAAAAAGTTGTTTCTTCTGCCCTATGTACTTCTTATTTTGGTACTCGGTATTTACTTTGTGAACATTTCAAGTAAATACGGAAGTAAAATTTCTGCTGTCATTACGCCAATGTATCATTAAAGCGAGCGTGTGTGCGTTTGTGAGCGCGTTTGGGTTAATACAGCATTGGCATGTGCCCGACGCCGGAGTACTTAAGTAATAACTTTTTTTTTATTTTTTTTGGAAAGTCATGGGCATGAACATTCAGAAAGGAAGTGAAAATTCTTAAAAATCATGCAATTCGAACATTTCAAAGAAAGTGGGCAGATGAAACCTGCTTGTGCATAACTTGGTCATTAAGTCGATGCTGGAAAAAAAAAACTCTTAAAGTGATATCGAAATTTTCAATGTGTGAGTGTTTTGAATTATTAAAGAATAAATGATTATATGATGTTTAAAATATCTAATTTGAGAATTATTAAAGAATAAATGATGTTTTAAATGTTAAACAAACGAGTGATGTGTCGCCTGTGGAGTGCATGAACTACGCTTGGCCGTTTCCAAGCCTGGATGAAGGAGGAGTGTTGCAATCCCATAATGAGGAAAAAATAAATGCATCCCCCCCCCCCCCCAACATCAACGGAGCTTAGCTATCACACCCGTTAAGTCGAGGCACAACAATTCCTATATCAACAAAGTGATTAACGCTAGAAGCTCCTTCTCTGGATTAGTAACTCACTGTCAATTTAACACTCAATGAAGAACCTACATCCTCCGTGGAACATAAGGAACATAATCACCTATAGAGAGCATCCAACATTTCTTCGAAAGACAAAAGCTCGTACGCTTTTCCCGGAAGAACATATGTCCGTTCGTAGTTGTATACGTACTTCAGCCTATGTGGAATATTCGTTCATCAGTCCATGTAGAGAAATCATCCTCCCGTTTGCTGAGAAACGTGTGACATTTGTTAAATAACACCTCACCTTCTCTACGCTAATAAAGGACGTCCTTCTGCTCTTCTATACAAAATTTCCGTTCGTACCTCAATAAAGAATCTCCATCCATTTGTCTTTATAGAGGAACTAATTTTGGTTGAATGAATGAGACATTTGATAGAAGAAACTACGGGATGAAACCTGCCTAAATAAAATACGTTGGGGTATCGGTATTTATGGACGACGGATCTACTTACTTTATTTAGGGAGGTTTCCTCCTGTAAATAACTGCCGTAGTTTCTTCTATCAAAAGCCTCATTCATGCAACCCTCTTAGTTCTTCAATAAAGAACATCCTTCAGTAATTCGATAACAAACATTTTTCCTTCTTAGAGATGGTCTCCCAGTTTTTATATGAAAACCTTCGTCAGTAAGGAACGTAACTCCGTCCTGCCGTACAGAACGTTCGTCCGTTTGTCTGTAAAGAATGTCCGTCCATCCTTCTGCAAAGAATCTCCCTCAGTCCTTCTGTGAAGGATATCCGTCAGTACCTCTATCTTCGCCAGTCCTTCTGTAAAAAAATGTCCGTCTATTCTCCTTTAAATAAAGTACGTTCGTCGGTCCATCGTTCTACAAAAAAAGTCCGGCTGCAAAGAACGCCCGTCCGTCTTTCAACAAAGAACGTCAGTTCATCCCTCCTGCTGTAATGAACGTCCCTCAGTTTTTCTGTAAAGAACATCCCTTCTTGTGTAAAGAATGTCGGTCCGTCCTTCTATAATGAATCTCCGTCCGTCCTTCTACTACGAACGTCCGGTGGTACCTCTTTTATGAAGAACGTCCGTGCGTCCGTCCTTCTACAATGAACGTTCGTTGGTCCGACCTTCGACAAAGAACGTCCTTCGGTCCCTCTTTCTACAAAGAACGTCCGTGCGTCCATCCTTCTACAAAGTTCGTCCATCGGTCCAACTTTCTACAAAGAACGTCCTTCTGTTCCTCCTTCGGTCCATCCTTCTACAAAGAACGTCCTTCGGTCCCTCCTTCTACAAAGACCGTCCGTTCCATCGGTCAAACTTTCTACAAAGAAGGTCCTTCGGTCCCATCTTCTACAAAGAATGTCCTTCGGTCCCTACTTCTACAAAGAACGTCCTTCGGTCCCTCCTTCTACAAAGAACGTCTTTCGGTCCCTCCTTCGACAAAGAACGTCCGTGCGTCCATCCTTCTACAACGACGTCTTACGGTCCCTCCTTCTACAAAGAACGTCCTTCTGTTCCTCCTTCGGTCCATCCTTCTACAAAGACCATCCGTTCCATCGGTCAAACTTTCTACAAAGAACGTCCTTCGGTTCCTCCTTCGACAAAGAACGTCCTTCGGTCCCTCTTTCTACAAAGAACGTCCGTGCGTCCATCCTTCTGCAACGAACGTCTTTCGGTCCCTCCTTCTACAAAGAACGTCCTTCGGTCCCTCTTTCTGCAACGAACGTCTTTCGGTCCCTCCTTCTACAAAGAACGTCCGTGCGTCCATCCTTCGACAAAGAACGTCCTTCGGTCCCTCCTTCTACAAAGAACGTCTGTGCGTCCGTCCTTCTGCAACGAACGTCTTTCGGTCCCTCCTTCTACAAAGAACGTCCTTCTGTTCCTCCTTCGGTCCCTCCTTCTACGAAGACCGTCCTTCTGTTCCTCCTTCTGTGAAGAACATCCTTCTGCTGCTCCTTCTGTGAAGAACGTCCTTTTGTTTTGCTGTAAACAACTTCCGTCCTCCTGCAATGAAGGTCAGTTTTTCCTGTAAGAAACTGCCGCCCGTCTTTCTTTAAAGAAGGTCCGTTTGACCTGTCAAGTACGACGGACGTTCTCCAGGCAACGTTCTGCCGAGGTTTCGTCCTTCTTCAAGCAACGTCGGTCCGGCCTCCTATAAAGAACGTCCGTTCGTCATTCCATAGAGAACGTCCCTGCTTACGTAAAGAACCATCGTTAGTCTTTCTAGAAGATACCTTCCTTAGGTTCCTCCTTATTCAAAAATATCTTTTGTATTTCTATAAAAACCGGTCCATTTAACCGATCTTCAACGAAGGTCTCGTTCAAAAAAATCGTTCCTTTCTGTTCCTCCCAAACTTCAAACTCCATAAATTATGGAATTATTCGGAAAACACTTTGTAAAGGTTGAAGGTCCATGAAGCTGGGGAGCACAAAATGGTTGTCGACTGTGTGAGAGACCAGCGATCATCCACTTTGGCATCGCTTGTAAATTACAATGTTCTATTGCCGATGAGTTCTTGGCCATAACAAGAATAATAGCTGGCCAATTATGGCGCTTTTACCATATGCGACTGTTGGCCAATATCATGTTAACCGGAATCCACACTTTGGCTGCAGGATTCCTATCGGCCACTAGATGACACACTCTCCGTGATACATGTGATACCTTATGATTGCTGATTGCTAATGATCAGTGGTGGCGGGGAGGGGAGTGGGAGGTGATCCACAGCACTGTACACACCAAATGGAGGCAATTGTGTGATATTTGTTTGTTGGCATTGTTTAACAATTACCCACGGAAACGGTTGATGAGGTTGCTGTTGTGGCACAAAGATGTTGTTGTTGTTGTGGTTGCATGCATGTACGGGTACGAGTACGAGTCGGTAATGACTGCGGCCTCTCTGTATGGTTATGGCAATAAAAGGTGCTGATATTGACACTCGATTGGCACGAGCGGCTACTTGGCCACATTTAGTGGAAGCAACAACACAATCGACACACAAACACACACACAAAAAAAAGCAAACAATGTCTTAACTGCTATTTAAGGCATAGAACATCATTTGATATCCCAACTAGGCACAAACATATAAGGCAAAGCGGAGAGAGACACAGAGAGAGAGCGGGAGATTGTAAACAAGTAAATATAAAGAAGAAGAAGAAGGAAAAACACCCGACTTGAATACTTTCAACTCGGGTGCGTATGCAATGAATTAAATACATTTTCAATTAAGTTTTGAGGCAACACCTATGACAAATAAAACAACAGCAACAACAACCACTACAAGTGAAGACGACTCGTTAAACCACACCAACAACGCAACTCGTCCCAGCTCATCACATCTCATCCCATCTGATTTGAAAGCGTTTTGTGAAACATTGTTGTTGAAACACCTGTTTTAGAGCGTGTTTCTCTGCGGCATTGCCCGCCGCCGCCGCACTCCTTTCATCACCGCCCTCCGTTATCGTTGGCCGGCCAACGTTTAATTGAAATCATTTCTGTTGTCTGTTGTAAAACCAAGCCCAAGCATTTGCGGTTGGAACGTTTTTATTTTCATTGCAAATGGAATAAATTTTAATTTTTAATACGTTTCGGCAATGGCGGCAATGCTGAGTACTAGGGTGGAGTGAAATTCAAAAAAAAAAAAAATTTAACCTCGGAAAGAGATGTAGTCTGGGGTCCTAATGAGGGGAAAAATAAAGAAAAAAAATTTTAAAAAATTTTTAGGGGTCGCGCCACTCCCTCGCGCCAATTTGGAAATTATCGCTATTTTGGCGTTGATTTTAGAAAAATCCTAAAAAAGTTTTATGTCAATAAATGTTTGCAATAGCGTAAACAATGAAATAAGGTCATGAAAAAATTTAAAAAAAATTGTTCTCATTGTTCAAAAATTTCAAAAAGTAAAATAAGTCAAATCGTCCCTTCTTCAGAAAATTGACTGAACAATGAAATCGCCACCAAAGCTACAAATATTAGTCGATTATCCTCATATTTGCCTCAAATAGTTTTGTTTGGGCTCTGAACAAGCTCAAACTTTTAAATTTCGAATAAGTTAAGTCGTTAATTTTTAGGATTTTTCTAAAATCAACGCCAAAATAGCGATAATTTCCAAATTTCCCTAAAAATTGTTTTCTTTATTTTTCCCCTCATTAGGACCCCAGACTACATCTCTTTCCGAGGTTAACTTTTTCAAATTAATAAAAAAACATGTTTTCACTCCACCCTACTGAGTACATCAACTTCACTGGCGATGTACGGAACAAATGTTTTTGCAGATAACAGAGAAATATCCGCGCTAACTGGCGCAAACAGTGGGATTTTGGGGGGACGATCGAATGTGGGAATTATTCTACTCATTACGACATGATATTGCGGGGCTAGGGCTTGGAATGGTGGCTGCAACTTCGACAACCATGGTCCATTCTTTGGTTGGAGTTTTCGAGACCTTTGGGTTGCAGTTGGTGTATTAAGCGAGATGTGTTAATTTCAAATAATCAGATTTTCAGACTTTTCAGACAGTTTCAAAGACAAAAGCCTTGAGGTGTGATATCTCATCTAATGAGCATACTCGTAAGTTGACCGCAGGAGGTCTACAGGGTTCCGTTCTAAAGGGTTTTTTTTTATTGGGGTATAGAACTTTAAGTTGGCATCACTTTTTTAACTGGCGGCCATTTTGTCAGCTGTCAAGTGATTAATATTTAGTTTGGTTTGCCATTTCATCATGAACAGTTTGACAAAAGAACAACGCTTGCAAATCGTGCAAATTTATTTCGAAAGTAATGGTTCAGTTCGCGAAGTTCACCGCAAGCTCCGTCCATTTTATGCCATTACATCCACAAAAACTGACTGTTTGGTGTGCTCTATGGGCTGGTGGAGTCATTGGGCCATACTTCTTCCGAAATAATGCTGGAGAGTCAGTTACCGTTAATGGAGACCATCGGTATAGAGCCATGATAACCGACTATTTTGTTCCCGAATTGGATGGCATGAATGTGGATGAGTTGTGGTTCCAACAAGTGGTTGAAAATTGGACCTGTAGAATTGGCTTTATTCGCCAGCCAGCCGCGGCGGCCACATGCCCGAAATCATATTTAAACATTAATGGCATAAAATTATCCTTCCAATAAAGCCAAATTGATGGACATTAAAACGATTTTCTTGTGTTTTATTTCAATTCGAAGTTCTATACCTCAATAAAAAACACCCTTAATTTTATCTCCTTCACACAGATGCTAACTTTGCACAATTTTGGGCAGGACGATTGACAAACATGTCCATCGTTGGCGCGATTTTAATAGAAGTCATCGATCAAATTATATTCAGATGAACTTGATTTAAAGAGGACAATTCTCTGATAGAGAGAGAGAGAGAGAGCTTGGTAGAGGAATAAAATTTGCTTACTTAAGTATCCCGATTAGACATTTAGGTGACATCATTCAGAGCTTCATCCAGTTTCAGATACCAAGGATTTCCAACTCCTCTTCCAAGGGAGAGAGGTACAACAACATAGTCTAGTCGGAGCAATGGTGAAACGCTAGGACAACAGCTACGATAGGAGGGGCGAAGAAGAAATAATTCTAGGTATTTAAGCAAGCAGACCAACTAGGTCATTCCTGTCCACCAAATTTTCCGCCAGGAGTGGTGATGACGAAGGCGGTGACCTGAGTCGGTAAGAGGTCGCCATAAACCAGGATAAAGGGAGCCTATGCTAGGTCTCTCCCCATGTCCTTCTAAAAAAAAACCTAACGCGCGGTGTATCCAAATTATGACTTTGTCGCAATTCACCGTCTAACGGGTCAACTTCTATGATAGTTAATCGATCATTTTTTGGCAGATAGTAACGTCGTGTGCCAACTTAACAAATTATGTAGACTTTTTTTGGTTGAAACTCATCTAACTCATTTAACATTTAAAAGATTGTGAGGGATATGAGCGCCAGAGAAGGGTCCAATCCTCTACAGGATCTTAAACGTTTAGAATACGACTTCACCAACAACCGCGAGAATCTATACAAGATATCAAATTCCTTGGAAAGAAAAAGAAAAATCGAATGCAGACTCAACAATAACTGTGTTCCACTGTGACCACCGGCTAACCGATGCTCCTCAGCCGGCCGTCGAATGAATGAAATGAGCGTATACGGAGGAACGGTTAATTTTATATTATTTATTTTCAGTTGTTAGCTCCAATTGCAAAATGGAAATGGAAAATAATTGCATAAATAAATATTTGAATAGTCAATGTTGTTGGCCTGGCCGACTGACAGACAGACGGACGTCAGTCAGGTAAGGACAGCCACCATCACAGATATGGACGAGTACAAAATAACCCCAAGCAAACGTTTTGCAAGAGATCCATGTCATACTCGAGTCTGCCATGGAGTTCTGCGTTTTTGTGCAACGCATTTAGACTCCTTCTACTTTTGGCTGAGTTGGGAGTACACCGGGGTTTTCTGTTTTTGTTTTCGTTCGTCTTAGATTACAATCAAGTGGCCAAAAAGGTGCAGAATGACGGCGATGATGGACTGTGGGCTGTTGGAAAGTCGCTGGCCAAGGGGTAAATGACTGACTTTTCGACGCATAATTTAAGATTTATGGAAAATGATTAAATGGCGAATAATTTAAAATTAATTTTATGTGCAAAACACTTATACTCATACCACCCCGACCGATCCAGGCCAAGAAATAACTACAAGCGTATGACATGTCGTTGGCCTCTTACCCGCCGGTCCTTTGCCCGCCTCTCATCTTTCGCCTTGCGGTTATTTCCACATCAAGAAATTAATTCCAAACACATTCTAGACTCCAATATAAATCATCAAACATATCGGCTGGCTGGCAGCAACTACGATATCCTGCCAGGATTACAAAACTACCATGTCATTGTTTGCCAACCAACCAACCGACCAAACGGGCCACAATCATCTCAGACGGGAAACTAAGTATCCTTAAATTACAACAAACTCTTACAAAACACGCAAAACTAGCATTTATCATAATTTTTTTCCACCCATTTTGAAGTAACAATCCCAGAGCGAACTACAAACACTCATACCCGAATCCTGCCAGCGGTTGGGGAGGGATTTGTTTAGTTACCACCCACAAATCTCACATTGGAATTAAAAGTTGGAAAAAAAACGAACCTTTTTGGGAAATTTAGAAAATTGAAAAATCAAAATTTTTAAAAACGTCATGTAGATATACCGGCATATGGGACACTCCATATAAGGAGGCCACACAAAATAATAAGAATTCAGTAGAAAAATTCTCAAAAATAGGCGAAAATTTCTCCAAAAAAAATTTTAAAAATCCCACAAAACAATTTATGAAAAATTACCCAATGCAAAAAAACCCCGAATATTATGAAAAATGCCCCAAATGAAAAATTCCCCCAAAAGACCAATATGAAAATTTCGCCAAAAATTCTGAAAAATCCCCCAAAACAATTTATGAAAAATACCCCAAAAATTATACAAAAAATATCCCAAATGAAAAATGCCCAAAAATAAATAAAAAATCCCCCCAAAAGCCCAATATGAAAATTTTCCCAAGAATTCAAAAAAAAAATCATGCGCTATGTATGATTGACTTATGTTATGAAAATATCTCCTAAAATTTAAAATTGGGGAAATTTTCATTATCCATTTTGTAAAAAATCAACCAAAAACAAAAAAAGAAATGTTACCCAAAAATTATGAAAAACATCCCAATTTGTTTGGGGGAATTTTTCATTATCAACATATTGTATGAGATTTTTTTTTTTCAATTTTTATAAAGCCAGTTTGAGCGACTATCAGTCAGCCTCGTACTTTCGTACTTGAAAAATCATAATCTGGAAGATTTTTTCTTGGCTCTATGAAAAATGAAAAATCCCCCCAAAAGCCCAATATGAAAATTTCCCCAAGAATTCCAAAAAAATCGTTCGCTATGTATGATTGACTTATGTTATGAAAATATCTCCAAAAATTAAAAATTGGGTAACTTTTCATTGTCCATTTTGTAAAAAATCAACCAAAAACAAAAAAAGTAACCTTTACCTAAAAAATTATGAAAAACATCCCAATTTGTTTGGGGGAATTTTTCATTATGAAAATTTTGTATGAGATTTTTTTTTGAGAATTCTTTTTTTTTTTTTTTGCATTTTTTATAAAGCCAGTATGAGCGACTATCAGTCAGCCTCGTACTTTCGTACTTGAAAAATCATAATCTGGAAGATTTTTTCTTGGCTCTATGAAAAATGCCCCCAAATATGAAAATTTCCGCAAATAATTTATGAAATATTACCCAATGCAAAATCACCCAACAATTATGAAAAATACTTTTTTTGGGGTATTTTTCATAATTGTTGGGTGATTTTTTCTTCCAGATTATGATTTTTCGAGTACGAAAGTACGAGGCTGACTGATATTCGTTCAAACTTAAACCTTTTAAAAAATAAATCAATATGTGATTGACTTCAGTTATGAAAATATCTCAACAAAAAATAAAAGAAAAATTTCCCAAAAAAATAAAAAAAAATGGGGAATTTTTCATTGTCTATTTTGTTTGGTTATTTTTCATAGGAATCATAAAAAATAAAATGTTACCTAAACCAGTGAAAAAGTTGCAGTCGGGTAAACCACCGACTTATATATATCCTCACCTTCAGTAAAAACAAACAAGTCTCATATTCCAAAGTATCGGAAAGTCAATAATGACCATTGGATGTAACCTCTGATGAAATGTCATAATAGCAACCTAATACACCGAATGTTATAGAAAAATATATTGGATGGTACATTTGTATGGGAGGTACCAGAAGGGGAGTTGCCAGACTTCCAAGTTTTTGTCCGGAACGTTGTCTAGCTATAGCTGTACTAAATTCAAAATTTGGGCAAGACAGCGTTGGGCATATTGATATTATTAGACGATTTCTATGGTAGGCGGAATGGTACATTTGTATGGGAGGTACCAGAAGGGGAGTTGCCAGACTTCCAAGTTTTTGTCAGAATCTTTGTCCAGTTATACCTTTAATAAATACAGAATTTGGCCAAGATCGCACTTGCGCGTGTTGATATTATTACACGATTTAATTAATATCAACAATTAATTATTAGCAGATTTGAATGGGAGGTACCCGAAGGGGTGTGGCCATATAGCCCATATGCAATCCCATAAGCAGTTTTGGGAAAATATTAAGCCATGCCAAATTTCAGTGTGATTGCTTAACTCTTGCGAAAGTTATCGTGCGTACCAGCAGGACAGACAGACGGACGAACAGACGGACATGACTCAAACGATTCAGAAAGTCATGAATCGAATTTGGTTCAAAGACATCTTGGTATTTTTTTTTTTTTTTTTGTAATTATTACAAAAAAAAACGAAAAATTGTTCAAAGTTTTTTTTTTAAAAATTTTTCTTATATGAAAAATGCCTGAAAAAACTAAATATTACTAAAAAATTATGAGCGTTTTCGTCTAATTTTTTGCGGTTTTTTTTAGTAAGCTGACAATTGTGGTTGAGCATATTTTACGAGCTCTGCGAGAAATCCCTAGTTATTTAGGGATTTATTTAAATCTAGTTATTTAAACAAATTCATAAGAATATGGAAAATTTATATTCCAATGACTTATTTTTTTTTTCTTTGTTTAATTGCGTCCAACGCTTGGCCGGGCCACATGTCATCGTTTATGGAATATTCGTCTAATCAACGATTCGTTAGACGTCTGACCAAGTCTATTATTATTTCCATGTTGGTAGACTTCGCATCCAATGCCTCATATGGGAGGCATGGGTTGGTTTCAAGTCATAACTTGCCATATGAATTGGACGTTTCCATTTTTATGAAATAAACTCTGTGCCAGAGTAGTGGTCATAAATTAAAATGTTATAACAATCGGCCAACAACAGCAGCAGTTGCACAAACACTATCGACTCTAGAAAGAAGCAACAACAACAAAAACAGCAACACGAATCATTTGTTTCGAGCAAAACAGAACAGAAGAACTGCAGTGAAGTGAACAGTGTACTGTCGTTATAATGTTGTTTAATTTATGTAGTTGTTACTTTTTACTGCCCCAAACGTAACCACCACCACCACCAACAACAACAACAACCACAACCAGAGAAATAGCAACAGCCATAGCTGCTGCTGTCTTGTTGTGTTGCCATTTGCTGCTGTTCGGTTATTGCTTATTTAGTATTGGTTTCAGCTTTTGGGGTTACAGTCTTTTCTGAGTGTCTCACTTTTTCTCTTTTTGTTCCTTCCACCTCTACTTTGAATTGTGGTCAATTTGAAACATTTTATAATTGAAAATTGCTAGTTTTGCATGCCGGCCTGTGCACAGGATGAGAACGAGGTCGAGACATTCAGAGGAAGGATACTCATAACGAAGTGATGAATATAAAAGCCGACGGAGACATCTGATGGAAAGAGGGCAAAATGAAGAGAACACAAGCCGCCGTCTAAAGTCAT
Organism: Hydrotaea cyrtoneurina; assembly: GCA_958296145.1. Taxonomy (NCBI): domain Eukaryota; kingdom Metazoa; phylum Arthropoda; class Insecta; order Diptera; family Muscidae; genus Hydrotaea; species Hydrotaea cyrtoneurina. The sequence goes on from OY282512.1 coordinate 22,070,881, forward strand.
CGCAAGACCAAACGATTTATACGCAAAACAAACCGCTTTAACGATCCGATGAAAGTATCACTAAATCGAAAGAAGAACAAATGGACCAACTTCAACTTCCGTGTCCGGATCTATAATCTGTTCAAACAGCAGCAATAGCTCCTTCGGTGCTGGAAATAGCAAGCCAAGTGACTGACAGCTGTCAAAAAGACCAATTCCGAAAAAAGTGTTGCCAGATTGAAAACCACACGTCTAAATAAAAAAGACCCGGTAAATCGACTTGTTTTGAACTCTCTCTACATCCGAGAACCACCGAATCTGAAATTGCCCCGAACACAGAGTGAGAAGCGACTTGTCCATCCTCTTCCTAGACCAACCCGAAATCGAGAGAACCATTGTGTCCCCGAAATAGAACAAAGTCTTCAAATAACGACAATATACCACCCGAACTGCTTAAAATGTCAGCGACATCAACTCGCTGCTTTTACTGGAAATTCATGGATACAAATGTCTTGCACTGACTGATTCTGCCTCACTGTCCTTACCAAATGGCTGAAGTCCTTGCAGACAAGACATATATTCATATTGGAAGGAGATACAAATGGGGGGAAATGGGTAAAATGTTTCCAAAAAAAAAATGTCCAAGTCGGGTAAAATAAAGAGGATGTGGGAAAAGGTGGAAATGAAATAAATGTGTGGAAAAGAATTCAACGACAACACAACCCTTTCGCCTCCATCATCAGGCCATGGACGCCATAAGATCCACTGAGTGTCTGGACTACACCATTTCAACAATAGGCGAGTCAACCCAGGATGTAATTACGGTTACATGTGAGTTTAACCCTGCGATGCCATTCGCATTGTCTGCAGGACAAGGCGAGACAGGCATTTGATATGATCAAACCAGTAAAGCGATCCTCCCAACTAAACTCAGAATATTCAACACCAACGTAAAGTCATCACTATTGTATGACAGCGAATCTTCGAAGGCTGGACCTGGAGACAGCAACAGCATCCAAGTATTTGATAATATCTGCCCACGCAAAATTCTACTTATAATTTGGCCCAAACATATTACCCAGAACACAGATGATTGGATCTAGTTTGTGATGGACGTTTGAAAGAAAGAAATTTAATTCGTTGCACGGAGATGTGTTTCTTGGTTCAGATTTGATGTTGGCAGAGCCAAAATATCACTGCCCAATGAAAGTCCAGCTAGGGATACACTACGTTTATCCCGCCCTTTTGTAACTCTGCATATAATCGAGCTATGGTGCCCCATGAAAGTCACTTGTCTGTTCGGGGAAGATTATTTTTCGAATCATTTCAAGGTAAACCCGGCAAAGTTCCGACACAAATACCATCTAATAACACCGTGTTACACACATTCTGTCCTATGAATCAAATTTACTTTTTCGGAAAGGGGATAAAAAATAAAAATACACGTGTATCGGCGATTTTCATGTACACGTCGGATTTTTTTTTGTTTAAGTTTGAAGTATGAAGCTCGTAGTGGCCTGTGTGAAAGCCTTTCGACCGATTTCACTACTCAACAAAATGAAAAAAATTTCATGTACTCCGGATGCGATAATTTTTTCTGTGTAGATAACCTTGACATGAGCTCGAAAAACGCAATAAAAAATTTTTTTTTCGTTTGGTTTTTGTTTTATTTTTTTTTTTTTAAATTTTAAAAAAAAATTTTTGTTTAATTTGTTTCGTCCGGCATAACTCGGGAACCACTAGCCCGATTTAATTGAATTAAATTTTAAAAAATTACAATTCCCTTAATCTGTTCATATATTGTTTTCCTATACAAGCAACAGTTTCCAAGTTAAAAATGAATATATAAAGGAAAAAACTTATTTTTTAAATTTTTTTTTTTAAAAAAAATCCATAAAAAATCCAAAATGAAAAAAATGTCAAATCTTATTACTTTTACGTAAAGTCACATAACCTATGAGCAAAATGAGACAAAGATCATGAAAATCGATGCACGCGTTTCGCTTTTCGCTTTTATTCGCAATTGACTAAAGGTATGAATTTCAAAAATTTGCTCGACATATGCACAACTTTGTCTATGGTAAGGTTTTTTCTTTTTTATTACAAAAAAAATTAAAATTTGTTGGGTGACAAAAATATATGAAAATTTGAACCTTTACTCAATTGCGAATAAAAGCGAAACGCGTGCATCGATTTTCATGATCTTTGTCTCATTTTGCTCATAGGTTATGTGACTTTACGTAAAAGTAATTTTTTAAAATTTAATTCAATTAAATCGGGCTAGTGGTTCCCGAGTTATGCCGGACGAAACAAATTAACCAAAAAAAAATTTTTAAAATTTAAAAAAAAAAAAATAAAACAAAAACCAAACGAAAAAAATTTTTTTTATTGCGTTTTTCGAGCTCATGTCAAGGTTATCTACACAGAAAAAATTATCGCATCCCGAGTACATTTTGACTGTTGACTAGTGTTTTTAACCCTTTTTCAGTGATCCAATCGAGCTGATTTTTTGCAGGCAGACTCGTGGAAATGTCTGTATCACGTCAAATTTTTGATTTTTGATTTTTTATTTTTTTCCCCCCTTTCCGAAAAAGTAAATTTGGTTCATAGGACAGAAAAAAATCTATTTTTTGTAACACGGTGTAATAGTATCCTTTAGGCGATTGATGGCATTCTTGGGTGATTCTTAAGGATGTTTCTCCATATTTGCTCTAAGGTTACATCTCCTGTCTGTTTCGTGTCCGGCATCAGCAGCACTGGCCAATCTCCAGCCCAACCCCTTGCCCCGGTATTTGTTGCTCTAAACTTAATTAAGTAGAGAGATTTTATTTAGAATTCTTACAGTGTTTTTCCCTCCTCTACCAGAGGAGGAAGGACAATAAAGAAGAAGACAAGAAAAAGAGTTAAAACAAAACATTCGCATGGCAAAGGATATAAATCTTCAAGAATGGTCGTTGTGGTCAGTTTCTAATAATTTCCAACGTTTACTGCTTCCCCAACGTCTTCCTCATTCCGCTACCAGTAAAATGGAAACCTTTCAGCTGGACTCACTAATGAAGGGCTGGGTGTGTGTGTGTGGAGTGGGATTACAAGGCAACAGTTACCCAACGAGGACATTTAAACATTTAATTAATTAAATAAAATATCAGCCAACACAACACAATTACTAATCGACCATTGTCGACCATACTAATCGACCATAATATTTCTGATAACACAGCGATGATATATGGAGCTCCTTTTAAACCGCATGAAAAAAAACAAAAACAACAACAACAACGATCAACTTTTGTTAGTTGTGCCCCAGAGATGTGAGGCACAGCACAGCAGTGGCCTACAGTTGTCAAGGGGGGCGGGAGGCTTCAAATGAGTTTGTGCCGCCAAAAATGGAATGTTTTTGAAGAAGGAAAAGTGTGCACAAACACACATTTCAACATGTGTTTCGTTTGATGGCGATAAAGGGTTTTGCAAAGGGCAAATGATAAAACATGGAACTCGGAATTATTTAAATTTATTTCAACAGATATCGGATGTAGTAGATTCAATAGAATTTACTATGAGATCATCATAATAACTAAGACATGGACTTAGGCGATCCTTGGTTTCAACAGAATGCCACACAGCCCACGACACACGCAATTGTTGGTGCACTAAGGCCGCAAAAAATGAGTCCAGATTGATCTTCGTTTTTCGTTTAAATTGAAGTTAAACTTCAAATTCATTTAAACGCAGTTTAATCGTCCGATATTAGGCGTTTAAACCACAGTTTAATAGTCCTATGATTGTGACAGCACTTAACGATAGAAAAAGAAGAATCAAAACTTATTGTTTCACCAGAATCCACATTTGATGCTGGAACTGGTTTCCGACCACCACCATTTCCAAAAGTTCATTTAGCTGAGTTTTTTTTCATTCTCATATTTCTTCTAAAAATCTTGAGAGGCCAAAATTCATCACAAAAGTTTTAATATTATTGTAATTATTCAGGGAAAACATGAGTTTTCTCCTAACAGCCGAAAATGTGGACTATTGACTGACTGACCACACAAAAACGTATTCGAGGTTTAAACTCAGTTTTATTGACGGACCACACAAAAACGTATTCGAAGTTTAAACTTAGTTTTATTGGAAACTGAGTTGTACATAATCGTGGTTTAACTACGATCACATTTATTGGCCTTAAGTTCGGTAATCGTGTTATCCGTCATTCGACCTGCACAGTGGTCCAGTATTCAATTTCAACTGTCAAGCGACTGTAACTTTTGATCTAGCAAATAATTTTGAGTTCAGTTAAAAATATTGTTGTAGGCAAGAAGTGACGGTTTATTTTAAAAAAAAAAATTGTGATCAATTTTTTAAAATTTATTTCGGCAATCAGTTTTTTTATAGAAAAAAAATTATTACAGAACCTTTCCATAGAAAAGGTCTTTTAGGTCTTATCATTAAAAATCGAACAATTGCATATATTTCAGAAATATACGTAATAAAAACCGTGTTACAAAAAATAGATTTTTTTTTCTGTCCTATGAACCAAATTCACATATGGGTAAATCCCAAAAAAGGACCCCTTACAGCTCAAAAATAAAATTATTATTTGTTATGTATTTTTCCGCTAATATTACACAAAACAAATGTATCTGTCATTTTCCGAAGGATGAACTTAAATTTTCTTTATTCTAACAAAAATATATGTTTTTTTTGTTACCCACAATAAATGAATTCAAACACAAAAATCGTACATTTTTTTATATTGTAACGACCGTTACTTTTTAAAAACATTTTTTTTTGGGAACTAATTTTCTTTGATTTGAAAATAAACCTATTACTTAAAGAAAACATTACAAAGAATTTAATGAGATTTTTTACTTGACACATCCTGTGCAAAATTTTACAATACATGATATTTGTTTCCGAAATTTGAAAACAGCACATTTATAAAGTAACGACCGTTACTTTTTTAATGGTAAAAAATAGTATTGAAATTAGATTTTTTATGAATTCTTTTGGCTGCTACCGATGCTTGAACTTTCGAAGGTCCAAAATTAAGCAGTCCTCCTGACATATATTCTTCGGTTGGAATTTTATTTCAAAAATCACCGAAAATCGGTAACGACCGTTACTTTGGAAACACCCATATTCGGAAAGAGGGGAAAAAATAAAAATACACGTGTATCGGCGATTTTCATGTACACGTCAGAATTTTGAGAATCTGAGAATTGATAAAAATTGTTTTTAAAAAATTTGACGTGATACAGACATTTCCACGAGTCTGCCTGCAAAAAATCAGCTCGATTGGATCACTGAAAAAGGGTTAAAAATCGGTCCAAAGGCTTTCACACAGGCCACTACGAGCTTCATACTTCAAACTTAAAAAAAAAAATATTCTGACGTGTACATGAAAATCGGCGATACACGTGTATTTTTATTTTTTATCCCTTTCCGAAAAAGTAAATTTAATTCATAGGACAGAATGTGTGTAACACGGTGTAATATTACATATTTTTCGATTTTAGGGGGCAATTTTTTGATTTTTAAATTTTTTCTTTTTATTTCATTACAAAGTAAATTTCTGTTATAATTTTAAATCCAAGGTTTAACCGGGTGACACAGATCATAGGGCTAGATTTTTGCGTCGACAGCCCAATGCCTCTGTTGGGAATTGAACCCACAAAAAACCCCCACGCTATCAATTCATTTCAAAAATATTTTAAAAGCCAATAAAATTAATATTTTAGATTTTAAAATTTAAAAAAAATTAAATTTGATTTTTTGAATGTTTGAAATGCAAAATTCCCCAAAAATAAAATGAAAAATGGCTCAAATTAAATAAAAATTCGCCCAAAAAGGGCAACTGGAAAATTTCCCCAGAAATTCTGATAAATAATTTATAATGAAAATTCCCGAATTTTCATTGGCCCAACCGTTAACCCATTAATTGTGTTTAATTTCGTAAACAAATATTTGTTTGTGCATTTTCCCGTATTTTCCCGTTCGGCCGGTTAGAGGGATATTTATTTCATAAAAAATATAAATAAACCCACGTATTGAAGACAGCCTTATGGAGGTCTTGTCGGTTAGCGGGTTAAGGCCAAGTAATACTAAAAAAATTCCTTCATTTTGTATGAGTTGTTTTTGAGCAATCTTTGGTTTTTATATTTGTGGCATTTTTCATTTGGATTTGGTATTTTTCATAAAGCCTTTTGTGCACGAATTTCGGTGATCATATCGGAGATGTCAAAAGCGTAGATGCAAAAAACAATTACGAAAACAGCTGCAAATACACACTTATTCGCACTCAAATATTGTACTTTGTTGAATTTAATAAGTTTATGCCGTGTTTTTTCCCAAACATTCCAATGCTTCTGCTCAAATAAGTTCTATTTGCAGCCAAATAAACTTTGTTTCGAGGCAAATAAGCTCGACTTGTTACAACCTCCAAACACCGGATTTACTTGTGTATAGACATTTAAAAAAAGACTTATTTTTCAGCCTGTACTATTTTCCTTATTGGTTGTGTCTGCTTCGAATCATATTAAAATACTTGACCACTTCAAAAATAGCTTCCCGATTCGCCTTTATACTGAATTCTAGTCTGCCCTTTGGCAAAACCCTTTAGTCGCACATTACGATTTAGAAAACTGCAACATTTCTTTCGCTTTGACTTTCGGCACAGTCATGAGCATCGTGTTCATGCGCTAACCCATCAGGAGTATCAAACTCAGCTCACACGCATTTCTTTGCAAACGCAACGAGATCAAATGTGATCGGCAACAGATCAAAAGGATTATTTTCATTTATGGCGGCCTCCATTTATTTGATCTCGTTAAGGGAATACCACAGCGGCACAAACACACACACACACACGCACATAATCCCATACTTTGGCAGCGAACATCGAATGCGGCTGTGTCGTGTTTGCAGACTTAACTGTTGCCCCAAATACAGAAGCCTCCAGTCGCCAGCCAGCAAATGTCCGATCATGTGGTTACAAAACTAATTGTTTGTCAGTTCACATTAACAATGACCGAAAAATGAAATGAAATCAAATGAAATTATAAATAAAACATCTCCTTGGCGGTGCTGTGATTAAACACTTGACGGTCTATTGGAAAATTGGGACTACGACGACCGAAGCTGGGCTTGGCCGAGTTCCATCAAATTATGTATAATTTGTGTTAGGTGGGGCATAACGTGTGACACCATCACACTAATCATACAGAAATTGATAATTCATTCGTAAGAGTTTAATTTTACTTTTGGAAAATTCCACTCTCTCCCTCTTCGACATAAAATGTATTGGGTGATAATTGTGATTATTTAGCGCATGGGATATTTTGTTTTGTTGATTCTGGCCCATGTCGTTCACACGTCCATGTGTTATCAGTGACCGGTCATGATTATTTGTGTCTGCGGACACTTTTCTTTGTCATTGTGGAAAACCAGTCAAATGTGTCAATTTCCGTTGCAATTTGTTCACTCGTATTTTACATACACAGAGGGAGAGAGAGCAAGAGACACATGGGAACAGCCGGGCAAAGACAGACTGCTTTATAGATCTGCCTGAATAATTTAAATGATATGAATTACCTCAGTCAATGATAATTGCCAGACTTGTGATTCATAACAAATGTTCACTTTGCATGTTAACAAATTAGACCAACACCATTCTCACTTAGCTGCGGCTGAATGTGAACAAAGGTTTGCCGAAGGGGAAATCTGACGGCTAGGTTGGTCAACAATCTAATTTATTGCCTTGAAAGAATTTCAGTCTAACTGAGATTAGACTTTTAGAAAAGAATTTGCCGAAATAGCTTAAATGTCACAATCTTGGCTGCCGATCTCACTTTCTGACATAAATTTGTTCATAACTCAAAAACTATTTTTCAAATGATAACAACTATTGTGATACATTTTTTAATAATTATTTTGGGAAAAATCGGAAATAAATTATTTTTTTAAAAAACCTGTCCATAGGAAATAGTCCATTTTTTATACCCAAATTTGATTGATTTTTTCCCAAATAATTGATTTTTTTCGACACAAATAACTCTGAAATTCTTTTTCGAAGGCTCCAAAACAAAGGATAACCAGTATTGTTATACATTTTTTTAAAATTATTTGGAAAAAAAAACATTTTTTAAAATTCTTTTCGATAGAAAATCGTCCATTTTTGTTATCCAAATTTTTATGATTTTTTTCTAAAACAAAAAATTTGGTATACAAATTTGTTTATAACTCTGAAACTCTTTTCCGAAGGCTTACACAATTTTTTTTAAATTTATTGCGCCAAAATCGGACTATTTTTTGACATTTTGAATTTTTAAAAAAAAATTCTTACAGAACCTTTCCATAGAAAACAATTCGTCCATTTTTGTACCCACACAAAAAATTTGAAAAAAAATTCTCCACAAAAATGTGTTTATAAATCTTAAATTGCAAAGCAATAAATAACCACTATTGTGCCAATTTTTTTTAAAATTTATTTCGGAAAAGTGGAAAAAAAATATATTTTTTTTTAAAAAAAATTTCCTAGCAAATTTTTATGATTTTTTCTCAAACATAAAATTTAGGAAAAAATGTTTTTCGATCCAATTTTGTTTATAACTCTGAAACTCCTTTGTGAGGGCTCCAAGGAAAGCATAACAAATTTTGTGATACATTTTTTAAAACTTATTTCGGAAAATAGGAAGAAAAAAAAATTTGGAAAAAAAAATTTTCGACACATTTTTTTTTTGTATAACTCTGAAACTCTTTTTCGAAGGCTCCAAAGGAAAGCATCACCAATTTTGTGATAGATTTTTTCATAATTATTTCGGAAAAAAGAATATTTTTTTTTAAAAAATTTAAAAAAAATATTCCCAACAAAAAAATTAGGATAAGAATTTCCGATACAATTTTTTTTATAACTGTGAAAATGTTTCCGAATGCTCCAAAGAAAAACATAAAAAATGTTGTAATACATTTTTTAAAATTTATTACGGCAATCCTTTTTTTTTGTATTTTTATAAAAAAAAATGATTACAGAACCTTTCCATAGAAAGAAATTCGTCTTTTTCGAAGGCTCCAAAGAAAAGTATAACCAATTTTGTAATAGATTATTTCCAATTTATTTCGGAAAAAAATTCGGAAATTGGAAAAAAAATATTTTTTTTAAAAAAAATTTAAAAAAAAATTTCTCAATAAAAAAATTAGGAAAAAAATGTCCGACACAATTTTTTTTATAACTGTGAAAATGTTTCCGAATGCTCCAAAGGAAAACATAAAAAATGTTGTAATACATTTTTTAAAATTTGTTACGGCAATCCTGTTTTTGAATTTTTATAAAAAAAAATGATTACAGAACCTATCCATAGAAAGAAATTCGTCCATTTTTGTACTAAAAATTTCTTCTCACACAAAAAATTCCAAAAACAATTTCGACACAATTTTGTTTATAAATCTAAAACTTTTTTCGAAGACTCCCAGGAAAGGATAAACAATTTAGGGACCAATTTCCCCAATTTTTCAACAGAAAAATTCTAAGAAAACCTATCCATAGCATAAGGAATTCGACCATTTCTGTACTCAGGGGGCAATAGTACATTACAATTGCCTAGTGGTTATCCATTACAAGAAAACACAAATGTTTGTTGCATAGAGTTATTGTTGCACCCGCGCTGCGTATGATTAATATTAATTGTAAGTACATCAAAGCGTATGATTGATACTAATTTGAGTTCACTACCGTTGCAAAAATACCGCTCAGAACACGGCGACCATAAAATGCATTTCCTTCAAAAGTTTAGGTCTTTCTCTTCGATCCGTCCATTTTCTTTATTTGGATCATTTGAATAGTTTAAGAGCTACCGCAACATATTTTGTTTCTACTGCGGTACGTATGATTAATATTAATTGTATGTACACCGAGGCGTATAATTCATATTAATTGTATTTATTTATTTATATAAATAATGTATTCATTCAAAACTTTATGTTTTATTTTTTTTAATTAAACTCCAAATAGATTAATATTCTAACTTTATGTCCACGGCTAAACCGGGTGACACAGACTACATGGCCTCTGTTGGGAATCGATTCCACAACCCCATCTCTATCTCTCTCGCCATGTGGACCATCTGCTTGGTACTGCATAAGTACTCATGTAATATCTGTCCCCAGCTCTACAAAATTCAACACGAACCTCCGCATACTGTCCGACGCGACGGTCAATGAGACACTTGTTGCCCACCAGTTTTACGTTGAGTTAATACAACTGATGGCCTAATTTTAATAAACATCTTTACTATTTCGCCGCCTTGTTTCAGCAAACATTTCCAGGTGTTATGTTAAGGTCTACACTAAATAAAGTCATTCATATTGGCCAAGTATTTCGTTCGTTCCGTTTGAATTCCCTTTGGCACCAGCAACAATAGTCGCCCGTTAATATCCTTCATATTCGTCATATTTCTTGGGGTCCTTTAAATTAAACGACAAACGGAAAACAATTAATAAACAAAACGAACAACAAATGTCTCCATTAGCGACAACGACGATATGACAATGAAGTGATGACATTTCGTCATATTCCATAATCCAAAGGATACAAAGGACACGGTGGCACGATGACATCGTCATGCGGCATGCAGGTGTTGCCGCACACGACCGACCCTAAGGATGTCACGGCTGATGCGTACCCCGGCCTACTCACACAGAGAACCTCCCTCTTCATTTGTTGACGTTGTGTCTTGTGGAAATTTATGAATTCATAACGAATTGATGAGAGGTGAAAATAGTGTGATAAGTTTTCGAATGTCATAAATAAATATATTCGGGATATTGAGTGAAATGTTTATTTTAATAACCAAAAAGGGAAATAGCGGCATGTGGCAAAAGTTATGAATTGAAAAGCGTCGGTTTAAAATCGGTTTGCAATGAACTGGCCTGAATGCGATACAGAGCTGAAACGCGCTGGCAACGGGAATCAAATGTTAATGACCTTTTTCATGTAAAGAACATGGAGAAAACATTTAAAGGAGAAAACTTTTAAACTTTAAAAGTCTAGTTCTTCCATTAAACGTTTGTCTTGTGCTCTTCACTTGCTTGGCATTATCTCGGCGAGGGAGTTTCTTCGCTGTTACCCTTGAAATGGGTGGAATAATTTTGGTAGTTTGGTATTTTTTGTTTTTCTAAAGATTGATTGTTTTTATATGTTAAAATTATTTGTGAATGAATTAATCAAAGATAATGTTGCAACAACAAGAACATCAACAGCAGCAGCCGGAGCCGGAGCAGTCTCCCATCAACGTTGGCAAATTTCCCTTTCAAGTTAGCTGTTCATCGGGGTGTGCCTCTGTATGTGTGTGTGTGTCATTGATAGTCAGACAAATGACACCGGATTCCGGAAACGGAAATCCCAAATAACGACTGCCAGCCATATCTTTACTTGTGCTTCGATTTCGTTTGCTTTCTTCTGTCTGACAGAGACATTTTTCCACAACGAGATGAATGTCAATGGAATATGTTTGGTTGGTTGGCAATGAATGATTGGCATGTTGTTGGCATACATAGTTTATTGAATTTAATTTTCGTGGGGAAGGCCATGGGGTAGACAAATTATCGGAAATCACTTGAAAATTATAAGTGAATTTATGTACAATAAGAAAAAAATTACTAAAATCGCTATAAACAGTTGAAAAGGTGTGTACAAATATTTTAAACAAATTTCTCTAAAAGAATCCTGGGAATTCCTATACAATGTGCAATGGACACAATGAATATTATTAGGAGATCGGTTAGGTGGGTTGGAATATGGCCAAACTGTGGCGCGAACGCTTCATACTTAGCAGGATTTTCAGAATCTCATTTGTATGACCGTACAAGTATTTATTTCAGTAGTGACTCGAAGTCAGTGCCTGGTACGAATAGGTTTAAACAAGCGGCTTGAGTTCAACTGTCAGTCTTTATAAGCAATCTCAACTAGGCTCTGTAGTCCGAAAAAGTTGGCTGTAGGAACTATTTTAAGATCTATCGATTTTAAAGAAAAACTATTTTGGACCCATACAACTTTTTACAGTTAGGAGATGGTATTTTTTCGTTTTGGGACTTTGAAATTAGACGGAAAATATTATAAAATTGCCATTTTTTAAGCACCGGTAATCGGTGGAAAATGTTATAAAATTTCCTGTTTTGAAAAAAAAATTACTTATAAAAATTTTCTTTTTAAAAAAAATTATAACAATTTTTAAAAAAATTAAAAAAAAAATATTTTAAATTTTTTTTAAAAATTATTTATACAATTTTTTTAAAAATCATTTATACAATTTTTTTAAAAATTATTTATAAATTTCTTTTTAAAAATTATTTATAAATTTATTTTAAAAATATTTATGAAATTTTTATAAAAATTATTTATAATTTTTTTTAAAAATTATTTATAATTTTTTTTAAAAATTATTTAATTTGGCTGTAGGAACTATTTTAAGATCTATCGATTTTAAAGAAAAACTATTTTGGACCCATACAACTTTTTACAGTTAGGAGATGGTAAAGAAAACAATACCAATTTAAAAAGGTGGGTACAAAAACTAAATTTATTCATTTCTTTTTTTTTCTCATTAGCTCTCGAAAATTAGATACGCCACGGAAAAGACGGGAAAATTTTCTTTCGTCTAAAGCCAAAGTTGGTCCCAATCGAAGTTTATTTGCCGGAGCTACGGCCTGTTTGAGACTACGAAGATTTACGAATTATTTCGCACACAAATATTTCTTTAAAATTGTTTCATATAAATACTAATGAAAATGGTTCACGGATGTATACAAATAAAACTCTAAGGACTACTTGCTTAACTGAAAGTCTGTTGACTTTTCTTAAAGTGAATTTGTGTGGGCTGTACGACAACAGTTTGTATGCTGGCCAAACAGTTTATTGGAATATTTTAAAACAAATTGGAACAAGATGTTGTTCTTAACCTTTCGCAACATAAACGATTTGTCGTTGGAAATAATGATATACAAACGTAAAAAAGAGGTAGGCAGGCGCATGTAATACCCAGCAAACCGTTTTGGAAGTGATACGTTTTCTATCCATATTGGATTAGAAATTAAACTTGAACAACAAATACCCTTTTCTTCACAGATGGGCATCGGTATTGATGACTTCGACAAGGTGGTGGGCGATGTCGCACATCAATGCAATTTCTGGAACAAGAATTCACTGCAAGTGTGATATCATCGAGATGATCAGACTTGTCCATCAGGACTTCTTGTTGTGGGCTTATTTAAAATGTAAATGTAATTTTCATTCACCGATTACCTTAGCCCGCCTAATCTACTGTGGCAGGTTTTCTTCTGTGCTTTCAATCATTTCTCATGCTCGACTTTGATTTGAGGCCAAACAAGTGTACTGGGTATCAGAGCTCCGCTGGTGGGAAATGTCAAAGTTGCCTACGCTTAATAATCAAAACAAACAGAGAGCTGCCAACTAGAACGGGCATTTTGTTAACCATCCATGTTGTGTTGAATTGCTCACAGTTGGATGTGCTGCCGATGATCGTTGTCAGCCTGGCATCTCTGTTGCCAGCAAGTGTGCTCAGAAGTTTCTGAAATTGTTTCTGTGGTTTTACCAGTTGAGATGCGTTGCACATTAATGCCAAGATGCTGTAAATAGCCAGCTTGCAACATAAATGACCACCAGCACCACCGAAATCACTGAAGCGCGTAAGACTAAACTCGCCTTAGCATCAGCAACATTTGACTAACCTGAGCAACTTTTGCATATCGCCAGCAACGTCCATTCCATCCCCCCAAACAAATCTGAAAACAGCGGATGCTGTTGAATAAAGAAGAAAAAAAAAAACAACAAAACGCAACGAAACTTGAAAACAGATCTCTTAAGCAATCAACAGTTTTCATCAATTGTTGTTGTTGTTGTTGGTCGGCTGTTGCATTCAACAGATGTTGTGCATGTTGCCCGTTCTGCAGCGTACAACGACGTTTGCTGGCGTTCATGATCATGATCGTAAAGAAGACAATGATGATGTTGATGTTGATGATGGTGGTGGTGGTGGTGGGATTGATGTTTAACATGCTGCTGCTGATGCTGAAGATTTCGTTGATGATGACGACTTTGATTGTGATCAATTGTAAAAATTGCAAATTTTTCATTCAACAACATTTGGCCGTTTTGTTAGCATTCACGCTGATCGTTTAACAACGCCACGAAGGGGGGACGAACCAACTGGTCATACTGGCAGACAGACGGAAAGACAGACAGACAATCTGAATGGTTTATGTAAATGTTTGTGCCCTAATAGCCATCATTAGTACAAATTCAAACAGATTGCTGTGCGCCACAGTTGTGGCTGTTGCGGACGTCGCACAGTGGTTTGAAACACATGAATACGAAATGAGGGGCTCTTAAACATTAGAGTCCATTGACATATCAATGATTTTTAAACACTTCGAATTCCGGTGAAAAACAAATACATTTTCTTCTTCTTCGTTCGTACACGAAACCGTCCAACCGTTTTCAATGATATTTTGTGGGTGTGTATGAGTGGTTGCTGCTTGAAAGGTAGGATACTTTTGGACCCGATAGGTGGCGATATTTTTAATGAAATTTTTTTTTATATTTTTACCAAGTTCTTATTTGCCACAGGCTCAGACCATTTTTTGCCGGCGATTTGGTTGCAAACAATGAACGACAAAGATTATTAAGAGCTAAAGATTTTGATATTTCAAAGCACGATTTTAAAACTATTGAAAAAAAAAATAAAAAAAAATTTAAAAAACAATCTTTTTATATATAAATTTAAAAAAAATATTTTTATAAAAAAAATACTTTTCTAAAAAAATTAAAAACAAAATATTTAAAAAAAAAAACCTATAAAAACAATTGTTTATAAAAATAGAACTAAAACTTAAGAAAAAAAATTAAAAAACAATTATTTATAAAAATTTGTTTTAATATTTTTTCGTTTTGGGACTTTGAAATATGACAAAAAATAGGAAAATATTACAAAATTGACATTTTTTAAAAAAAAATATTTATAAAAAATTTTAATAAATTTAAAAAAAAATCTTTTTAAAATATCCTGATTAAAAAAAAAATTACTCATAAAAATTTCCTTTTAAAAAAAAAATATTTATTTTACAAATTATTTATAAATTAGTTTTAAAAATTATTTATAATTTTTTTGAAAAATTATTTATAAATTTTTTTTAAAAATTATTTATATTTTTTTTTTTAAAATTAGTTACAAACTTTTTTTAAAAATTATTTATAATTTTTTTTTAAAAATTATGTATACAATTTTTTTAAAAATTATTAATACTTTTTTTTTTAAAAATTATTTATACATTTTTTTTAAAAATATTTATGAAATTTTAAAAATGATTTATAATTTTTTTTTTAAAAATTATATATAAATTTTTTTTAAAAATCATTTATAACATTTTTTTATAAATTTTTTTTTAAATATTTTCTTCGACTTTAGGACTTTGAAATTTGCCGGAAAATATTATAAACTCCTTTGGACAAAATAACTGTTGCGGACTGTTATTGACCGTTTTTAAAAACACTGTGCAATGTTAACGTAACGTATGCTTTTGCAACAAAGTGTCGCTGGAATTTGTAAAAAAAAATTATTTATAAAATTTTTTTAAAAATTATTTATACAATTTTTTTTTAAAAATTAGTTATAAATTTTTCTAAAATATTTTCTTCGACTTAAGGACTTTGGACAGAACGACTGTTGCCGAGTGTTATTGACCGATTTTAAAACCACTATGCTTTTGCAACTAAGTGCTGCTGCAATATTTTAAAAAAAAATATTTATACAATTTTTTTTTAAATTATTTACATTTTTTTTAATAGTTTCATCGAATTTAGGACTTTGATATTTACCAGAAAATATCATAAAGTTCATTTGGACATAATGAATGGCGCCGAGTTGTAAATTTTTTAAAAAAAAATATTTATACAAATTTCTAAAAACAAATTATTTATAAAAATTTTAAAAAAAAAATATTTACGAAAATTTAAAAAAAAAAATTATTTATGCAAATTTTAAAAAAAAAATTATTTATTTAAATTGTTAAAAAAAAATTGTTTTTTAAATATTTTGTTCTTTTTTAGGTCGTTGAAATTTACCAGAAAATATATTAAACTTCCTTTGAACTGTTGCCAAGCATTATTCTACGATATTAAAACCACTGTGCAGCGTTGATGCATTCGTTGATCGATGCTATTGCAACAAAGTGCTGCTGCAATCAAGGTCGCACAAATTTGTATTTAAATCAGTTTTTGGCTTTTTAGATCGAACGATCTCAGCAAAACCTGGTTGGGGGAATGAATGTACGAATGAATGACTGACTGACGGCCTGAATGGTTGACTGTTGGTTTATTGGCGTTTTTTCTGGCTCTCTTTAATGGCATAAAACTGATCATTTTGCGCAAAAGTTGACAATTGAACGACGAGTTCAAGTCGGCTGTGCCTGTTGTTTGTTCTACACAGGAAATTGATTTTAGTGGTTGCGTTTTCTGTTGCCACAGCATCGGCCGCAACCACTTCTGTGGGACCTGTAATATCACTTGCAATTGCCTTCATTAGAATGCCACATTTTTACGAGCTAACTTAATTATCCGCCACCCTGCGCCTCTCCGGTCCACGTATCACCGTCGTTTTGTTTGTTTTAGTTTTATTATAATTTATTAATATCGTATCGCGACGTATCGCATCGTAACGAAACGTTGGATTAATTTAACATTTCTAAAGTGTCTGCTTAACTTCCTTTTGATAACACGTAACGGTGTCTAGATTTTTCAATTCACACAAGTCCGTCCGCCAGCGCCTGTCGGTCATGAGGGCCTAAGCGAATTTTAGTTGAGCTACGAAGCACAAAAAGGTCTTCCTAAGTTAATATCACAAATTTGAAATGTTTTTTTTTTTCAAGTTTATAAACTTTTTAAAACTTTATGAAACTTAAGTGTTAGGTGTTAGATGGACTATCTCCACTGGCTGGTTTTGTTGTTCACTGGCAGAGGCCTCTGGAGATTCGTCTTAGACCGATCGTAATTAATTTACCTGTTTTTCTTCTAATAAGTTGCATTTGTATTAACGCAACTGGTGTTGAATTAAACGACCAGCAACAAAAAAAAAAAACAAGCAAAGTAAAACTAGAGTACTGGGCTGCTGCTGTTGCGGTCTTGTTGCTGTTGTTGCCCGGTATTCGTGTAACAATTTTCACTTTCAACTGTTGCCCGCATTTGCAAGCGGTTTGCTAATGAAAGGAAACGTTGTCGCGGCAACATGCAGCGTTTAACACGTACAGTCATCGTCGTTAGTCATAAGGTTTGTGTGTCAGCTGGGGCATGGAAATAGAAAAAAAACCAACAACAACATCATTGTTATCAATGGAAGGAGAATGATCTCCGTACCCGTTTTGCTATGCAGCGGCTACAATCGACTAGAGATCTCCATGTTGACAGTTTGCACATTCAGGCTACTGGAAATTATGGACCTGAAGTCAATTGAAGTCCATGCAGGGCTGTGGGCTGTTGAAAAATTTACTCAACTCCGAACATTAAGAAAATTAAAATCAAGTAAATCTGTTGATATTTGTTGTTGTTTTTTTTTTTAAAAAATTTAATTAAATAAATAGAATTTTTAAAAAAATTTTATAGAACAGCAGAAGTTGACTCCGTTGTCGGAGACGACCTGTTTCAAAATGCTGGAGTCGGAGTCGTACACTTCTGGCCTTGATCCTATATGTGGTTTGAGAACCCGTCGAGCTATTAGAAATCTACATAGTGTATATTTTTGTCATGGCCATTAAATTAGGAATTAAAATGTTCTTACATCAAGAAATCACATGATAGGCTCATAATCTGGTGTGTCGCTGGGGTTCAGAATCCTTGGATTTTTGTCGTTCAATCGCTTTAGCGATTTCTGTGATTTACCAGCTAAATCAGAGGAAGAGTTCGGCCCGCCAGACCCTGGAACATATGGTGTTAATTCTCCGCTTTGTAGGCATGCTCTCAGAGCGAGTGTCCTGTTCAACTCAAGGCCTTCGTACCCCTGCCCGAAGTAGATCTTGATAACCACCTAATGCCTAGAAACTCCGGACAGAATGCTGGCTAGGTGATTACTTATTCTTATAAGTTAGCGATATCGAAAGACAACCCTATGACTCAGAATAAATGTGTCGCTTTTCACACGACCATCTCGTCAGTAACTTTCAAAGAAAACGTATAGATAGTGACAGAGAGAGAGAGAGAGAGTGTGTGAGAGAGTGAGTGTGAGAGAGATATGACTTTCCAAATACCCCTTTTCGCCTAATGAACTCTTTCGCAAATGTTTTGTCTAACGAACTGTCAGGGAGATGACATGCCATCATAACACACACCACCACACACTGCGGAGTTATGAAGTCATTCAATTGACTTCCAGCAACAATGACAACCATAACAAACGTCAACAATGAAAGCCATGAATGGCTGGAAAGGCTGGTGGCAACAATGCGCGGCCGACAAAATAGTCTTAGAACGTGACTTTCCATCAAAAAATAACAATAAAACACCGAAAACAAAACAAACCAAAAGGACAAGAAAAAGACAAGGAAAAATAATGGGAAAAGCGACGATATCAGGCGTCCAAGAAACGGCAATATGACAGGACTGGCTGTCTTAAAACCCCCGTACGCTCGCTTGGACTATCAGGCGTTGATGCCAATCAAAAGCATTCTTTGACGCTGACGCTGACATTGTTGTTGTTGTCTTGTTCCATGCTCAACAAAAAAAAAAACAAAAAAATTGAAAATGATTTATGATCTTTTGCGTTTGAGCATTTACTCTACGCCCGATAATTTCCATGGTTGCCGTCTTCCAATCATCCTTATCATCTTTAATAAGTCTTTAATTTTCAGGGCATCTACTGCCGTCGTATCTGCGTTTGGTAGTCGCAGAAGTCTGTGTGAAATGTCTGTTACAGGAAATTGAAACGCAACACAATTTTAATTGTTTCATATTCAAGTGACATTTGAACCCGCCAACCATATCAAACCCCTACTCTGTGCTGGCTGCTTATACAGCATCTTAACAAAGCATCCACCACCACCACCACCCTATAGATTATGTTGTGGAGAGGGGGGTGGGGCAAACTTTGGATGTGGAAAAGAAAGGAATGTTTTCATTTTTCGAGACAATATTAATTTATGACCTTTTTAAATGTGACACACGTTTTCTTGTGGTAGTCGCCTCAACCAACAAGAATATGTCGTGAAATTCCAGTCTTATTGGGTTTTCTTTTCGAGTTTTTCTTTCTTTTTGGCAGTGCTTCCTTTTCGCAACGGACTACGAGGGAGCCATAGGAATATCTGTATTGTGTGAGATATTGGCCAACGATTTGTTAACCCCAAGTGTAATTCATACTATGGAACAGGGTAGTCCATAAATTGCTGAAATCCAAAATGACCAAACATCAAAAAAAGCAAAATCATGTTTTTGATTGATTCTGGTCTCTGTCAAATTGTACACATCCAAAATTTCAAATTTTATAGGTGATTTCCAAAATGACATAGCAACACGTGTCTTTAGATCAGGGCTGTCCAACTCATTGAGACTTCTGTTCTCCAAAGGCAAGTGAAAATTACCACGACCACATTCAGACCAATCTAACAAAATAAATTTGTTTGATTGCCAAAACGAGACATTAGGTGGCTCTTAAACGCACTCTTCAAAACGTCCATGGTGCGTTATAAAGGGTATTCGAACAAGAGGTGTTATTTTGGAAAAACCGGGTATTTTGGCTGTCACTTTTGAAGCTCTTATTCATTGACATTTGACAAGTATAAGTACTATGCCATTACTAAAAATGGATTGTTGAAGCACCTTGTCGAACCGCAATACAGAAATTGGTGGAAAAATTCGATCAGTTCGGGATCAGTTAGTGATGTGAAGAATAAAACCGAGATACATCGCTCAAGCACAACTGAGAATATTGCTGCTGTAGCCCAAAGTGTTGAAGAAAACCCAGGTTTGCATTCCACAAATGTCATTACACCATGCAGACTTGGGTCTTAGGGCTTCTAAAGTTCAGTTAACACAAGAACTCAAGCCGGCCGATCATCAACAAAGACGTGTCTTTGCTGATTGGCTCCTTAAAATGCATAAAAATGATCCGGAATTCCATCGAAAAATCATCATGACTAATGATGAGGCCCATTTCCAACTCGGTGGCTACGTCAACAAGCAACATTTTCGCATCTGGGCCTCGGAAAACCCAAAAGTTATTGTTGAGAATCCTCTCCATCCTCAATGTGTGACTGTTTGGGGCCGGTTTATGGTCTGACGGGGTCATTGGACCCTACTTTTTCGAAAATGAGGCTGGATCAACAGTTACGGTGAATGGATTGCACTATCGAGAGATGATTAATGATTTTTTAATGGTCTGAGTTGGATGATATTGTTTACTTTCAACAAGACGGCGCTACGTGGCACACAGGCAGCGAACCCATTGCTCTTTACGGGAATAGTTTCCTGACCGTGTTATCTCTCGAAGAGGTGATCACAATTGGCCACCGAGATCTTGTGATTTAACACCATGCGACTTCTTCCTTTAGGGGGCCACGTGATTCAAGACCTCAGAGAGAGAATTCGTGAGGCCATCGAGGGCAGCCACTTTGCGATTTGGTTATGGACAATTTCATGAAAAGGATATGGTCCTGTCGGCGTGGTCGTGGTGGCCATTTTTCTGATGTTATTTTTCATTATTAACGGCTTACCTTCCTCTTTATTATGAAATAAACATCCGTTGATTTGCCTCAAAAAATTTCGTTTTTCTTTGAATTCTAAAATAATACCTCTGGTTGGAAAACCCTGTATATTGTTTAATACAGTGCTGTCTGGGTAGAGTGAACTAATTTTTGCCGGTCGATTTCATAATACCCAGGTTGTTCACTAAATCAAGGTTGATTTTTTTGTATTTAAAACGATTTTTTATTTATTTTAAATGCATTTATATATTATATTTTGTATTTATTTCCATAAAATACTGATGTTTAAATTTAAGACTGAAAAAAAATGTGTAATAGTTGTTTGTTTCTTCGGTTTGTTTAACGATATTTGCACTGCTTGATCGCGAAGGCAATGTAGAGCTTGTATATTCGCGAAATTTGTAGTATTAGCCTCAGCCCATTCGATACCCTTATCAAAAACCTTAATGGCTTCATCAGCTGATATCCGATTTCTGTATTCTGATGTTTCGCCATTGTCCTCATCATTCTCTACCAACACAAACCTCAATGAGCGCAACTCCTATATTATTAAAATAGCCAAATTATTTACATGGCACACTATCGACGCAATTTTTCCAAAAATACGACATTTTAATATGTGCATTGATCGAATTAATGCCCTAACACCACTCAAGATATTTTTTTCTTAGTTACTGCAGCTCCACGGTTCCTGCAACTTTCTTGATTTTTATCAGTTGTATTGATCGAGGGTATACTGTATTTGTGAGAGCAAATCGTTATTTTACCGTTATTTTATGTTATCTTTAATTTTTGTACTCTTTTTTATTATTTGTCTCTTTCGGCAAACCTAAAAACTTACTATAAAGTATGTTCACTCTATTCAGGTCCATGACTGTTCACTCTACAGAGTAGTCAATGTAAAAATTCTGGTGTTCACTCTAACGCGGTGTTCATTGCATCGGGTGTTCACTCTACCCAGACAGCACTGTATAACTATTTTATAGATATTAATTTTTTACGGGATTCTCATTTCTGATCTCAAAAAAACCTGACACTGACCTGGACCTGAATTATGAGGCCGTCGCCAAAAACAGCTCAGTCGCCGCCGACTGGTGTTTGACAAACGGTTTCCGTTGATTTCTTTCAAAAGATATAATTTTAGAAATGGTTTATTTATCCTATATTAATAGCTTATGAAAAAAAAATCAATTTTAGAGAAGGTTTGGGAGAATTTGTTAAGGTATTGTATTTTAATTGTATTTTAAAAAATAATTTTTATATCGATCTATCAAATAGAAAAAAATGTGTTCATGCATACACAGTAAACCTCATATGCCTGGGGAAATCAATTGAAGAGTTGGGGAAATTGGAAAATATTTTCATTAAATAAAGCTAAAGACACATGAAATTAGGCCCCAGGAGTGTCAATCCTTAAAATCTAATAAGTGTTAAATTACGCCCCAAAATTTATTTATTTTTTTTTAACTTTGTCTATATTACGATTTCAGTTTCAGGCTGAAAATTATCCATGACTCTACAAGTTATCGATACAAAAAGAGATAACTAATCTAAAAATGGGGGTAAAAGGCCCAAAAATAACATGGAAATGTGCCCGAAAAATCATCATTGTTTGGGGCAACATAGTTTGGGGTTCAATTGCATAGTAAAGATGGCGCACAAAATAAAATTCATTTGGGTCAAAAAATTTCAAAATTTGTTTGTTATTTTTCAACGTGTAAATTTTAGGGCACATTTTAATTGGCCCCATAATCAAGTACCTCACCGCTAAGCATGGCTCTTGCTTATCTCAGTAAAATGTTTGAACTTTTTGCAGCACCCCTCGTTCTACGTCCTTACATATGCTGATCATATGAAAAGATGTGCGGTGTTGTGCTCCACATTCCTTAATTCGGGATATCATGTCATAGCATTTTGTGTAAAGTTGGCAACATTTTACGCCTTTTACATTGACATTTTTGTTCCGTGACACCGCCAGCGTTGTCGTTTTGTCGCTGCTGTCGTTTTGACACATAAACATGTGTTCAGTGTAGACATTTTTTTTTTTTTGGTTGATTTTCGTCTACATGTGTGTGTTTATTTACAGTTATGAATGTACGCTGTATGTGTCGCTTACTGATTTATGGCCATTTAAATGCGTGGATTAATTTAAGAAGATTTTAAAGAGATTTCAACTGAAATCATGAATTACTTAACGATTAGACAAATAATTGTGTATGTTGCCCGATTTTAATATTGATATTGTTATAAAAGCGTCGAACTTGCATGGGCAACACTGGTGATGACCGTGAAGTTAAATTTAAAAATTTAACTAGTCACCGCACAAACCGCGATATTAACACAGCGGGTATAGGGAGTCAACAGTGAAAATGTAGATGTATATTTTATGATTTTTGACCGATCGGATCAAAAAAACAAAATTATTTAAATAACACAAAAGGTCCAGTGTAGCCTACTAGAAATAGATCCACAATAGTTTTTTTTTCGTCCGATCGATCAAAAATCATAAATATAAATTCAAAAATGTTCAGTGTTAACCACTTGACTAGTTGCATTTTAAAATTTAACGTACACGGCTGCTCTCAGGAAAACGGTCCCTGACAAATGTGTTTGGATTTTTACATATCGGTCGCGTATCTCCAGTACATTTGGGAGAACGTCCGTAGAAGAGCAGTAGAAGCAGAACTATTCAGTCGACGACCAGCAGAAAAGGTGTTCATATCAGCAATGAATAGGAAATGCAGGCTAGCCTAAGGGCACACCTACACCGAGCGAAAAAACAATATCAAATTGATATTTTCGTTAACGAATTGATATTAAACGTTAACAAAATGGGGCTAAGTGGGAAAAATATCAATATGATATCGTTCAATATCAAATGTCTCGGTCGCTATTTTCTCTTGGAATAAATAAATAATAAATTATAATAAACTTTTTTCTTGAAAGTCAACCGAGCCATTTGATATTGATCAATATCAAATTGATATTATAAATTTTCAAAATGAAATTTTACTACAACCATACGAAAAAATTGCCCACAATCACAACAAACATTTAATTGTTGTACTTGGTGACCGAGCGCTTTGATATTGATCAATATCAAATTGATATTATAAATATCAAATTGATATTATAAATATCAAACACGACGCTTACGTCGCATCAAAAATAAAATTAACAACAACCATATGAAAAAAGTGGTTACGCCAGCGTCAAAAAATATCATTTTGTGCAATATCAAATCAATATTTCAAAATATCCATATGATATTGCTATTTTTCGCTCGGTGTACTTAGAATAGGATGTTCCGAGAGCGACGAATGTAGGTCATGCGAAGAGGACGCCGAGACGGCGGAACACTTCCTGTGCCAGTGCCCTGCTTTCTCGCATGTCAGGAAAGTCGAGTTAGGAGAGGACACCTTAGATGACCTATCGGTCGTCAAAGCAATAGACATTAGGAATTTAAGGAAGGAAACGAATTCCTAACGTAGAAAGGAATTTGTAGAAGAAACCAGGAGCGCACAACAGGCCGAATATGCCATATGCCGATTAAAAGTTGCCACGTCGATGGAGGTTCCAACACATCTCTAAAGTGCGTACGACCGGATTGCAAAGCAATAGGATCGAAGTTCATGTTTAGCCTGCTCAATCAAGCGATTTCAGTCCTATTGACAATTTGTACACGCGGAAAAATACGTCTTTTTTAAATGTTTGCACACAAGTAAAACGCGTGTTTGGCCTTTGTAGCAAGTAAAGCTTATTTCCTTCTATATAACTCATTTGCTATTAGTATTACATATTTGTGTATAAGCAATAGCGTGTTTGGAAAAAACCGACATCGAACTTATTAAATTCAACAAAGTACAACATTTGAGTGAGAATAAGTGCGTATTTGAAGCTGTTTTCATAATTTTTGTTTTTGCATCTAAGATCTTTAAAAAAGATGCAGTAACCCAGAGAATACGATGAAGTGTTATATAGAAATTCACAAATTGAAAAATAATAAAAAGTAAGACAAAAATGCATACATATACATTTGATATTTATCACCTGCAAACAAGTTAATGTTTGTGGTATGGAAAAATATTTATTAGTTTGATGCGAATTTGTTTGCTGAAATTTGTTAAAATGACCACTTTTTTTCAGCGTGTAGGAGTTTAGGGAAGATTTTCATTGTAAAGCGATACAAATAGCCTGGATAGGAATATCACAGGTCACGAAAATTATGTAATATCGTCCATCCCTGAGAGATGTTCGGCTGTCATCCGCAATAAAGAATTTTTTCAATTTTTTTTTGTTCCCAGCTTTAGAGTGAGCTTTACTTTTGTCCCCTTTATTTCTAGTCTGAAGAGTTTTTTGTTATTTTAAATTATTATTTATAGACGTTGAACTCCAAAAGTTGTTGTTCATTAACAAAAATTATATAGAAATAATACCGGA
Organism: Hydrotaea cyrtoneurina; assembly: GCA_958296145.1. NCBI lineage: Eukaryota > Metazoa > Arthropoda > Insecta > Diptera > Muscidae > Hydrotaea > Hydrotaea cyrtoneurina. The sequence goes on from OY282512.1 coordinate 22,096,051, forward strand.
CAATATCACCGTGTTACAAAAAATAGATTTTTTTCTGTCCTATGAACCAAATGCACATATTCGGAAAGAGGGGAAAAAATAAAAATACACGTGTATCGGCGATTTTCATGTACACGTCAGAATTTTTTTGATAAAAATTGTTTTTAAAACATTTGACGTGATACAGACATATCCACGAGTCTGCCTGCAAAAAATCAGCTCGATTGGATCGCTGAAAAATGGTTAAAAATCGGTCCAAAGGCTTTCACACAGGCCACTACGAGCTTCATACTTCAAACTTAAAAAAAAAAAATCTGACGTGTACATGAAAATCGCCGATACACGTGTATTTTTATTTTTTATCCCCTTTCCGAAAAAGTAAATTTGGTTCATGTATTAACCCTTCAAACAATTTCACACATGGAATGCCAACATTTTTACAATAAGAAAATTAAATATACTAAAAAATAAAAATGATTAAAAAATACGAAAGACAATCGCGGGTTTTTTGAACTAAATGAAAAATTATTTGGAGAAAATCACCAAGTCTAAAACAACATAACACCAGTAAAAAAAACGCACTATATTACTTAATTGTCAAAACAATGAAGTTAGGGCTAATTTCACAAATCTTCTTAAAATCTGTGGTGAAAATTTGAGACAAATCGGAGCAATGACGGTAAACTAAATTGAAGCCGTTTCGAAAAAAGTCCCTTATCTCTTCTTCAATAACCACCATTTGCTGTTGGCTCCAGTGGCTCCCCAAAATCACAAGCAAGTCATACAGTTCGATGTCAAAGGCAGAAAAATTGCATTACCCCTGTCAGTGCAATATTTATCCATCAAAAGCAACACAAGTAATAACGCAATCGCACAAAAAAAACAGATCAAATGAACTTACCTTATGTCTGGAGCAGTGCCTTCCAAAAAATTTTTGGTTGTGTATTAGTGAGCATGATAGAGTAATTTTTACACCCGAAAAAAAATGTATGTAATAGACGTCATTCTGAATAATGCCTATCATATAACTGAAATAAAATCTTCCATATTTATACTTTTATGACAATTTCGTATTAAAAGAATGTTTTTTAGATGATTTGAAGTCAAAGCGTTTCGTTGTTTCGAACATATGAATTTCAAATCTGAAAAAATTTGTTCGCAAAGGTAAGTTGTTGTGAAAAAGGAAAGGCACTTATATGAATTTTTTTTTAATTTATTATTAATATTAATATTATTAATACAAATAATAAGCTGACAAAGATCATTTACGTCAAGGCCTTCGTCCAAACAAGTGGAAAAAAATTCGCAATTATTTAATTTTTCCCTTACGTCAGCCTCTACACAAGTTCCTATTTCATTAGTACGACGGCCAACAGTTTGACAAAGGAAGTGATTCAATAAGTTGTGTATTAAAATTAAGCCATTGCAAAATTTTACTTACCAATTGCTTTAAAAAAATACCATCGCAAAATGGCCTACCCTTTTTAACTATTTCCAAACTGATCAAGCTAGAAATCTCCTTTTTTAATTTAGAAACAGATTTTGTCACATACATTTCTTCTCCCTCACACCATTGCTTCAATTTTTCCAAATAAAGTTTTTTATTTTTTTGAAACAAGTTCTCTTTTTCCTTTTCATTTAATTTATTTATAAAATTATGAAAATGATCGCAATGTCTTTTGATAACGTATTCAGTGCCTGTTTTAAATGTTAAATAACATATAAGACACTGAATGTTACCAAAAGGATTTTTGATCATACAATATTTTTCGAGTGTTTCCATTTTGATTCGTGTTTATAATCTGAAAAAAATTGTTATAGCATCCGCTGGCATGTGCACTCGTTGAAGTCACATCAACGACTGAATGAAAGAGCGTAAGAATGTGTGTGAGTAGTGGTTTGCACAATTGTGCAAAGAAATGGAAGGCACTGGTCTGGAGATTCCTTTGGCATTATTTTTGTATTCTAAACCAACAACACTTTGTCTTGCAAAAGTGCCATCATCTACATATGTATGTATGCATGTGTGTTAATGTGTCCAATTTTTATTCAATCACTCGCGACCGCGCTCTCCCGCTAACAAAACTTCACTCTGTTAAACACTCGACCGTCGCGGCATTCACAAAAACAAAACAACAACTCTCCCTCTCCCACCACAACACACTTATAATTTATTGTTGTTTTTGTTGGAGTAGTTTTCTGTTTTTTTTCCTGATACATACACAATTTTGCCCGTGTGCTTCTTCTTCCACCATACAACATTTGATGATTTGTACGAAGTTAGAAAACAGCATTATGACTTTGTTTACACAATTTCTATAATCAATCGATTCAAATTCTATATAGAACATATTTATGCTGAATCTGAATCGATTAAACGTATGAATGTAGAGATATTTGGAATTGAATACAGCGACGAAAGGGATGGCGTCTAAGTTCTTCGATTTGAAAATAGCAACTAATTGACAGATCATATAAATAAGAGGTTGTGGGTGAGAGCGAGAGTGAGAGAGACTTGCAAAAGAGTCAAAGCGGTGACAGGTGACGATGTTGTTGACAATTAATCCTGTTGCCAGTGCATTGTGTGATTTTAGTACATTTAATTTGTGTTGTGTGAATGTGCGTAAGGGCGTGGGTAAGGGTGCCTGCCAGTGATGGTAAATGGTGGCACATTGTACCACAATTGGCACAATCAAGAGTTCAGTGGCTCCGTGGCACACTCAATTGGGGTTTGGCACTTTTTTTTATATAATTTTCTGAAGTTAAATAATATTTATTGTGAAATTGGCAAAATATTCTTAGCGCCTTTTTCGAATTGACTTTATATTTTTGTTAAAACGAAATCATTTACATAAGGGCTAAACTGCAGAACTGGCAAATGGTGTTTTTTAGACGTGTGGTTTTCAGCAAAAAATAAAACGCATATAATTTAATGTTATGACCAAGAATTTGTCCTTATTATAAAGACAGGGGTTTGCCATTATGTTTTAAAAATGATTTCGGTTTATTGTGGTCGATTGCGCAATTGACTTAAGTTGGCTCGCTAAAAGATCAAATTGAATTTAAAGACAGCATACAGTTATATGAAAAATAATAGGGACAGTGCTGTGTAAGATGTAAAGGGGTTTGCAACAAGAGGTGTTATTTTGAATCACCCGGTATTTCGGTAGCTGTCACTTTTGAAGCTTCCATTCATTGACATTTGACAAGTAGAAACAACGTCATTACTAAAAATGAAACGGAAAACCCAACAGTTAAGGATTGAGAAGCCTTTCCATCCTCAACGTGTGACTGTTTGGGGCGGTTTATCGTCCGGCGGGGTCATTGGAACTTACTTTTTCAAAAAAGAGATTGGATCAACAGTTAAGGTGAATGGATTACGCCATCGAGAGATGATGTAAGGAGAATCAGCCGGGATATCATCCAGGGACTCTCATCTGTTCCTCTTCGGATACTTTGAAACTTGAGTCACTTTTTTTGTTAACGTCGTCAAACTTTTGGTCATAGTAAAATTTACTTCCATGTGGGACGCCAACAACTGCCTAGCATTCCCAACCAAACTCATCAGCCAACACAAATTCGCCACCATTTTGCCTTGACTTCCCTGCACACTATTTCTTTTCTTTTTTTTTTCGAACGTGAAGCAGGTATGGGAAATGATAAACGTACATACCGTCATTTTGGCTTTCATATACATTTTATAATTTATATTTTAAAAAGAGTTTCAAGTTTTCATTTTCCACAGCCTGCGAATGGAGTCCCCCATTAAGGAAAAAATGGAAATTTACATAAAATTCTTCAATTCCAGCCGACAAACACACATACTCGAACTGCGGGCTGTGTGTACAAATGAAAATGAATGAATTTCGCATTCGTTCTGCATAAGCAAATGTTGTCGACGGTGTGTGTGTGTGTGGTGACGGCGATAAATGTTGCACGAGTATGTTGCATGTTGATGGTCGCTACGTCCGTCCGTCCGTCCATCGGTTATGTTGTATGTTGTGTAAGAATGCCGCGGCCCACAAAGAACGTCTTTTACTTCGCGCCATAATTTATGTCCACATTTTGTTGTAGGTACATATGTTACAACAACGACAACAATTTTAGCATTTTCCACCACTTTTCCGGCATCGAAGAAGCACCAACCAGCTCGTACAATAACAATCGTACACAGACACAAATAATTGTGTTGATTTATGTAATTCAATGAAAGAAAAGACGGACTCCACCAAAGGGGCAACCGGGTGGCAGACTGAAACAAGAAACGTTGCTGAGAGTCATAGCACATCCTTAAGGTTCACTACCATGAGAAATACATCTTAATTCGTGGGTCTCAATTCAAAAACACATGATTGTCCATTTTATTTTCCTCCATGATGTCGTCTACGTCTGCAAATTTCCGCACAGAGTATGAAGTTTTGAGAAATCTAGCCACTGTCTGTTCTGTTACAAACTTCAGGTTAAACTTTAATTATTTGTCGGGTTCCCTACCATTTATATGGCCGACTGAATGAGTGCAATGAAAACAAACCAAACAGACAAAAAAAAAGCGCCAACGTGAAAATATAGTGAAGGGAAAAATGTTGTTTTAGCGGCCATTAAAATTATGCAAACAATTAAAACGTTGGCTGATATCATTTTCGTTGTTTGTTTTTGTTTTTTGTTCCTCCATCCGAAGCTCTAACAAACAATGGAAGTTATATATCAAAATGAAAGAAAGGTATTAAGCGAATGCGAAAAGGTTCCATCCACCGCTGCATTGTGGTTTCAAATCAGAAATTGTGGTGATAGTCAATTGGAAGCTCTGGAGATACTTAAGCAATTGGAATAGATGTGATGGCTTCAAGAGATTTCTAAAAATTCAATAAAATAATTAAAGAACTTAAAGGCTTATAAAAGGATTGTAGGATTGGAATTTATCAACTGATGAATCAGTTATGGCGGAGTTCGAATCGAACTGCAGTCGTTCGAATCGAACTGTATTGGTTTAAATAAAACTGGTAAGGGTTGACAGAAACGGCTGTGGTTTGAATCGAACTGCAGTAGTTTGAAACAGAGCATACCTGTGTGATTCTGAACGAAGTGGTTTGAATAAAACAGCTGTGGTTTGAATCGAACTGCAGTAGTTTAAATAAATAGCCAGTGGTTTGATAAAACAATCGGCAGTAGTTTGAATAAATCAGCAGTTAGTTACCTCAATTAAAAATTTATTACATGTCAGACAGCAATTGATTCATTTATCCCCTGTCGAATTAACATATTAATTAATTAACTATTTTCAGTTATTCAATTAATTTTTTAATTAAATTTAACAAATTCTATCAATTCTTTTTTCCAGCTAATAATAAATCTATTATGAATTAAAATTTAATTTAATAATAACTTAAATTTCTATTTAATAAAAATGCTCTATTAATATTTTAATCGATTCAATTAATTTTTTAATATATTCAATTAATTTTTTAAATTATTCCATTATTTTTGTAATTTATTCAGTTAATTTTTTAATTTATTCAATTAATTTTTTATAAAATCAATTTAGAATTAAAATTTAATTTAACAATAACATAAATTTCAAGATATTAAAAATTCTCAATTAATATTTTAATCGATTCAATTAATATTTTAATCAATTTAATTAAGTGTTTAAATTCATAGAATTTTTTTTTTTTCCAATTGGTTTTATAATTTATTCAAATATTTTTTTAATTGAAATTAACAAATAAATAAACTCGTAATAAATCAATAAAGAATTAAAATTTAATTTAACAATAATTACAATTTCTTATTATTAAAATTGCTCAATTAATATTTTAATCGATTCAATTGATTTTTTAATTCATTTAATTAATTTTTTAATCAATTCAATTCAATCAATTAATTTTTTAATTTAGTCAATTGTTTTTTTTTTTATTTATTTAATTGATTTTTTATTTTATTCAATTATTTTTCTTATTTATTCAACTAATAATAACTTTTTAATTAAAATTATCAAATAAACTTGAAATAAATCACTTAGGAATTAAAATATAATTTAACACTTATTTAATTTCTAGTTAGTAAAAATGCTCACTTAATTTTTTTAATCAATTCATTTCATATTTTAATCAATTCAATTAATATTTTAATCAATTCATTTAATATTTTAATCAATTCAATTCATATTTTAATCAATTCAATTAATATTTTAATCAAATCAATTAAAATTTCAATCAATTCAATTAATATGTTAATCGTTTCAAGTAATATTTTAATCAATTCAATTAATATGTTAATCAATTCAATTAATATTTTAATCAATTCAATTAAGTTTTTTAATTTATTCTATTGATGTTTTAATTTATTCAATTAATTTTTTTGTTGAAATGAACAAATCAATATAATTCAGAATTAAAAGTGAATTTAACAATAATTTAAATTTCTTATTCGTAAAAATACTCAATTAATATTTTAATTAATTTTTAAATTGGAATTAAGTAAATTCGAAATAAATTAATTAAGAATCTAAATATATTTTTTAATACTTATTTCCATTTCAAGTTCGTAAAAATGCTCGAGTAATATTTTAATCACTTCAAGTAAGTTTTTCAATTCATTCGACTATTTTTTTAAGTTATTCAATTGGTTTTTTAATTTATTCAGTTAATCTTTTCAACTAATTATTTAATTTTTTTCAATTAATTTTTTAATTGAAATGAACAAATAAATAAACACGTAAAAAATCAATAAATAATTAAAATTTTAGTTTACAATAATTAAAATTTCTTATTAGTAATAATTTACAATTAATAGTTTAATCAATTATATTAGTTTGTTAATTTGTTCAATTAATTGTTTAATTGAAATTAAATAAACTCGAAATAAATCAATGATGAATTAAAACTGAATTTAATAATAATTTAAATGTAATGTTATTAAAAATACTCAATTTAGGTTTTAAACATTTCAATTAATTTGTTAATTTATTCAATTAACTTTTTAATTTATTCAATTAACTTTTTAATTTATTCAATTAACTTTTTAATTTATTCAATTAACTTTTTAATTTATTCAATTAATTTTTTAATTTATTCAATTATTTTTTTAATTTATTCAATTAATTTTTTAATTCATAATAACAAATAACCAAACTGTGAACAAATCAATTAAGAATTAAAATTTAATATAATAAGAATTTTATTTTAATGTTCGTAAAAATGCTCAATTAATATTTCAATCAATCGTCCCGGTAGGCGAGTTGGTAGCGTGCTTGCCTATCAGCGTGGGGGTTGTGGGTTCGATTCCCACCAGAGGTTTTGGTCTGTCGCTGCAAAAATCTAAACATATGGTCTGTGTCACCCGGTATACCCTTGGACCCAAAAATTAGAATATAAATTTACTTTGTATTGTAATTAATAATAAATAAATAAATAAAAATAAAATAATATTTCATTCAATTCAATTAATTTTTTAATTCATTCAATTTCAGCTTATTTTCTTGGTTTTTGAATTCATGCAATTGATTTTTTAAAACCAATTTATTCATTTAATTAATTTTTCAATTAATTTTTTTAATTATTATTAACAAATAAAAATTAGTCCTTATACAATTACTCAGCATATCTGTAAACTTTTGGTTTATCAAGAGCTGTTGTCTCTTTTTTTAAACCACTGTGCCATGAAACGCTGAAATATCCCAAACAACAAAACCCAAAAAAAAGGTAAATCAAAACGAACAAAATAAAAAAACATCAACGCAAGTTTATGTGTTTCTGTTTTTGCCAAGAGAAAAAAAATACGAATGTCTTTAAATTCTATTGAAAGTTGAATCCTTTAATTGCTAATGAAATTTTAGATCCTCACAAAATTTGTCATTGGCAGTTTAAGGAATTAAGGCAAACTGTCAGCAGCTCCTTGTCATCTCATCTGATTATCCATCAGCGGCACGGCCTCTTAAAAGCCAGCAACAACAACAATAACAAAATGGGAGGAGCGAGAAAAAGTAAAGGAAAACCCCCCAAAAAATGTTGACAATTGAAGTGAAAATTCACTGTCATTAGCATTGATTAATACATTTCTGTTGCTGCACAATACGACGAACAACGACATGATGGTAACATTAACTTGCGCAGCAAATCACCATCACCGTCAGCGTCATCGCCAGCATTGGCTGTGACAGTGGCATCATCGTCTTTTCCATCATCAAGTGAATCACCATCATCATCATCTTCGTCGTCGTAGTCGTCGTCATGGTATCATCAAGAATAAGAACAGGCGATAAAGACAGCGAAATGAAAACGAAGGAAAACAATCAATCTTCACGTGGTATGTCATGGAAATTTTCATTTCAACTGCCACCAAAACCAACACCAACACCACCACCATTACTGCCACTTCCATAGTGATGATGATGATGATGATGATAATGAAGAGCTGAGGGTAGAGATTGTGCTCTACTGCAAAATGTTGTCCAAGGCTGCGGTGAAGATGAGCGCCAACCAGATGAAAGAGATCTTAATTCGCTTAAGATTTTCCTTGAACTTAATCCAAAGTTTATGTACGACATGTAGCTCCACGCTAAGTGTCATTAACGAATTTTGCGAATATACAGAAGGACGGCGGACGGACAGCACAGACAGACAGACCAAACGACCGTCGAAACCATAAAAATGAAAGAAAAAAACCATCAGCAATATTATTGACTATGGACACATAGAGATTTGACAGACCGCCACCATACAAGCACAATAATAGTTGAGATGTTATGATGGTGGTAGTGGTGGCAAGTAGTGGCCAACCCATAAAGAAACCCAGCCACATCCACACGAAATGTTTTGTTTGACTGACTGCGTAAATGGGTGGATGGATGGATGGATGAATGGGATGGCATGACTAGATGGGCGATGGGCGACGGGCCTGGCTACCTTTTGCCTTGAAACAATGACACATGAGGCAGAGTGATTATCATTAGTGATGTGCAAATGATGCTGCATTAAATATTGAGCCCTGAGACAGTCATCGACAACATGTGGCATGTGGAACCGGGACGATCTCTTTAATGTGTTACACATTTTTTAAGGTCTCTCAGGGTGGGATTGACGGCTTTCGACAACATTTTCTGTGAGCTTTTAATATTGATTCTCGCAAAAAGTCAATAGAACTTGGGGAAATGATAGAAAATCATATCGATCACTCTGTAATAAAAAGGGAAATCGAATAGTTCGAAATAAAGAAACTCAAGAATCAATATAAATGTAGAGGGTTACAGCTGATCTGGAAAAAATGTCTTATGTGCCATTTCACAATTTATCCGAAAACATTGATCTCTCGAAAGTCAATAAAATATAGAGCGAACCTCCATAACTAGGGAGTTTTTCTCTGTATTTAATTCATAATTGAAGTTATCACCGAAAATTAAATAATATTGTGGTAGAATCTCAGAAGCTCCACACAGATATGATAACAGCCACAATAATTTCGGATAACCATTGGCATCGGTCCTCAAAACCGGGCACAGAAACGAAAAAAAAGGTCACATCCTCCTCGCCTATGTGTATGCCAATGGGCATCAGACGCAAATATACTGCCCATGCAACTGGAGCTTCTGCAAGAAGGAGACAGTTCTGATGGTGAATGGCAAAAAGAAAAGGCCATCGGGTAACAATTTGTCTACATTGGCTCATCCATCAATAGAAAGTATTATGGCCGCAGCGAAAGGAGAGACCAACCTACCTCAGCCAATTGAACAAATCCATTCTAGACGAACTAGACGGAAAAAACACTGCACAACACGCTGATTCTATCCGTGCTTCTGTATGAAGGCCAAATATGGAATTAAGTAAACTCGAAATAAATGAATTAAGAATCTAAATATATTTTTTAATAATAATTTAAATTTCATGTTCGTAAAAATGCTCGATTAATATTAAAATTAATTCAATTAAATTTTTTAATTCATTCGACTATTTTTTTTAATTGATATTTTTTTTTTTTTAAATTATTTCCTGTTGCACGAATGAATGAACTTTTGCCTATGAATGACTAAAATAACGTCACGCACAAACCACTTTGAAAATGCTAATAAATAAAAATTTTAAAATCATTTTCGGCATGAGGGTTTTTTTTTATCGAATCAACTTATATGTGAGATTTTATGTAATTTAAAATAAAAACTCATCAATATATGATAAGGCAAAATCGGTTGTAAAGGGTTCTCCAACGAGAGGTGTTGTTTTGAATCACCCGGTCACTTTTGAAACTTTTATTCTTTCACAATTGACAAGTTGAAACTACGACATTTCTAAAAATGAGACGAAATTATTACAATTCACTTCAAAAATGGTGAAAGTTTTGCAGTCACAGTTCGCAAAACAAAAGCATTTTTGGGTCGTCGTGAACCACCTTGTCCGACCGCAATACAGAAATTGGTGGACAAATTCGAGCTGCTGGGACAAGTTAGTGATGTGAAGAATAAAATCGAGGCACGTCGCCCAAGAACAACTGAGAATATTTCGGCTGTAGCCCAAAGTGTTGAAGAAAATCCAGACTGGTCCATTCCTCGTCGTTCTTTGGAATTGGACATTCCCCGAACAATTGACTTGGGTCTTAAGGCTTATAAAGTTCAGTTAACACAAGAACTCAAGCCAGCCGATCATCAACAAAGACGTGATCCGGAATTCCATCGAAAAATCATCATGACTGATGATGAGTCCCATTTCCAACTCGGTAGCTGCCTCAACTGGCAAAATTGTCGCATCTGGGACTCGGAAAACCCAAGAGTTATTGTTGAGAAGCCTCTCCATCCTCAACGTGTGACTGTTTGGCGCCGGGTTTATGGTCCGGCGAGGTCATGGGACCTTAATTTTTCGAAAATGAGGTTGGATCACCAGTTATGGTGAATGGATTGCGATATTGAGAAATGATTAATGATATTTTATGGTCGGAGTTGGATGATATTGATCTGGACAACGTTTACTTTCAACAAGACGGCTCTACGTGCCATACATGCAACGAAACCTTTGCTCGCTTACGGGAAAAGTTTCCGGACCGTGTTATCTCTCGAAGAGTTGATCACAACTGGCCACCGAGATCCTGTGATTTAACACCTTGCGACTTCTTCATTTGGGGGCCACGTGAAAGATCAGGTCAACGCCAACAGCCCAGCGTCGATTCAAGACCTCAACGATAGAATTCGTGAGGCTATCGAGCACATAGGGCAGCCACTTTGCGTTTTGGTTATGGGCAATTTCATGAAAAGGATATGATCCTATAAGCGTGGTCGTGGTGGCCATTTGACTGATGTTGTTTTTCATTATTAACCGCATACCTTCCTCTTTATTATGAAATAAACATCCGATCATTTTTTCTCAAAATATGTAATTTTTCTTTGAATACCAAAATAACACCTGTTGTTGGAAAACCCTGTAATTGACTGAGTTATTGACAAATTATTACAGAATATGCTGCGACTTCGGCAGACTAGCTGAATTATAAAAGCCTCTTTCGAGGATGACCGCAACCTCTGTCATTCATATTCATTTGATCATCGGAAGGCCCTGACATGGAAGACCGAAACTCCGTTCGAAGGACCAAATGGACCAAGAAGTCATGCAAATCCTTGATATTATGAACTGGAGAAAGTCCTCACAAGACCGCAATGTTAGCAGTTATCCTACAAATCCTTGGTGTTATGAACTGAAGAAAGTCCTCACAGGACTTTTTGTGGAAAAAAAAAATTTTGTTGAAAAAAAAAAAATTTTGTGGAAAAAAAAATGTTGTGCAAAAAAAAATTTTGTTGAAAAAAAAAATTTTGTTGATAAAAAAAATTTCGTTGATAAAAAAAATTTTTTTTAAAAAAAAAAAAAATTTTAAATAAAAATTTGTAAAAAAAAAATTTTGGAAAAAAAAAATGTTGGTAAAAAAAATTTATTATTATTATTTATAGAAAATTATAGAATGCCTATTTAAATTCCTACGTACTGCGTGACAGAGTCAGTGAATCAGTGTCGAGGGTAAATATATATTAAGAAGATTAAAATTGTATGTGGACGGCGGTGGTGTGGTAGGTAGTGTGTGTGCGACTATCACACAGAAGAACCCGAGTTCGAAACCGTATAAGACCATCAAACATTTTGTCTGCGGCTGTTTCCACCTCGTAAATGTTTGGCGACATTACAAGTAAGAGAGCAATCTCTCAGCCCTGTAAAACTTGTCTAGAAAAGCACAAGCCATTCGGAGCCGACTTTGAAAACAGTCGGACCCCGGTCACTGTACGATACAAATTATATCGTACACAGCTCACGGATTCCAGAGGAGATCTCCGTCTGTTCCTTCAATGGAATGTTAAGGGAAATAAGTAAGTCAAAGTGTATATGGACTTTGATTATCTGTCCATCATGCAGGTGTTTTGGCGTAACGTAGAATCGGTAAATTTAGTCGTTTTTAGAACCAAACACCCCACAGAGGCCGACAATGGATTAAGCACCGAGACCTCTGATAATTTTCCAAAATTATAGGCAAATATATTTAGTGTTGTTTCCCCAATCGTGCTTATTTCGTGTCATGTTCGGATCTCTTGCCCTGTACCCACCTCTGCTGCTTCTGCAAGAGCATTCCCTCGGCTATCATGGTCACGTCATCTCCCTGTTGTCCACTAATTTCCATTTGGACTTCCTTTCCTAAGTACGACCATAAAACTCACCTTCGTTTCACTAAGTGTGCAAATATCAATTGCATATTATGGAAATAACCCTTAAAGGCCGCCAGGCGCCGTTCGCGTCTCCGATAAATCGAAATATGTTAGGTCGCACAGACCGATACCGACACCGACACCGGCCACAAAAGGGGCTGTACTTAGTGTTTACACCATAGGTGACGTAATTATAGATGTACTGCCACGGCCACTGACTACTCACTTCGCTGGCCATGGTGGCGGCACAAAGAGAAGCAACCACAATGTGAACAACTGCACTTCAAAGGACACACAACGCGGTGGGGGGGAAAAAAAAAGTTAAGAGCGGCATTTTGTTGTTATAAATTTGCACAAAACACATAATTGCAGACACACAAATTTTCGCTAACATAATGTCGAGATACGTGTATCAGGGGGTAACAAATCCAGTTTATCGTTCCGTTGTGTGTTCAGGGCTTCCTTTTCTTTCGGGAGTCATTGCTTCTTGTTGCCATTTAAATTCAGACACATGCCACTGCATTTTGTTGATGGGGGGAAACCACACGAGAGAGAGAGAGAGAGAGAGCGAAAAAAAGGTGGTAAAGAAGTTTATTGACTTAAGTACATTTTCGCTCATTTACATACGGGCAAAGAAATGTATACACACACACACACACTCGTAAATACACAATGCGAATATGTGTGTGTGTGTGTGCACAACCTTTTGCTGTTAGGACTTCATTGTCTCAGAATGGCTTGGCTTATTAAATGAAAGGAGATTCGGTCTTGTAATCTCCTCACAACCCCGCTAAACAAACAACACTCTTTGGGGGGATTTGCGAGCCGGGGGGGAGCGTGTCCTTGGCAATAAAGATGTGATTTGTTTGTTTCTTTCATGAAAGTGTTAATGGGTTTAATGATAAGATTTACTTGAACAAACAAACATTTCGACTTCATTTTCAAGTGGCAGGTTGCCGGTTTTTTTTTTCTTCTTTATTTTTAACATTTAATTAAGAGCCACAATTTGAATCTTTTGTCTGGGGATGCTGGTTGGTTAAAAATATTCTTTTTAAATTAAATTTCTTTTAGAAAGAATTATATTTTTATAAAATGGAATTACAAGAAATTAAAAAAATATAATTAAAAAAAAATGGAAATTTAGTGGAATTGAAATAATAATGTAATTAAACAAAATATTAAAAAATACCAGAAAGTCTCTGAAAATAAAAAAAATTAAAATGCAAATTTCAGCGAAATTAAAATATCGAATAAAGTTGATAAAAAAAATCAATTCAAATATTAATGGAATATATTGACGACAATCGAGCAATATATTTTTTTTTGTTTTCAACTAATTACCTTTAAAAATGTTCAATGAAAAAATTTCATGTCATTCATTCAAAATTCAGAGAAATTCAGAAAAATTTGTGTAAATAATGAAGCTGCCGTTTTTTTTTACGTTTATAACTTTAGTGAATTTTTTTGTTGTAAATATTTCAATTCCAAAACAACTTAAAAAATACCAAAATTTTCAGAAATTTTTTTAAAAAAAAAAATTAATGTAATAAAAAATTTCAAAATTCAAAAATAGAAAAATTAAATATCGAAGAAAGTTTATGCAAAAAAAAAAAAAATAGATTCAAATATAAATGGTATTTTTTGACTACAATCGAGCCATATTTTTTAAATAAAACTTCAACTACTTGGCTTTTAAAAGGGAAACATTTTAAAGGGAAAACATTTCATACTAAATGAGGAAAAACTGTTCTAAAATAAAATGTCATTAGTCGTTAGTAATTGGAAGCGCCCCTGTAGTTCTATTTCCACCAGAAGCTTCGGTCTGTCGGTGCAATAGTTTTCTAAAAACCAAAACGTAAAACGTCCGATGGAAAAATAAAATTCTATAAAAAATTACATTTAAAAAAAAATCATCGAGAATTTCTATAAGAGAAAAAGTAAATTTCAAAAGAAAAATATAAATTAAAAAATTTAAAAACTTTTGAAATAAATCTAACCTAGCAATTTAAAAAAAAATTAGAAAAAGTTTTCTAAAAATAAAATGTAAAACCGTCTAATAAAAAAAAAATGCCACAAAAAAATTCAATAAAAATCACATTAAAAAATCTGCTAGAATTTTTGTAAATAAAATTTTTATTTTTTCAATATAAAATTCCATAAAAGAACACTTTAAAAATCTTCTAGATTTTCTATAATTAAAATATTCAAGAGAAAAACTAAATTTCAAAAGAAAAATATAAATTAAAAATTCAAAAACTTTTGAAATAATTCTAATCTAGAAATTTAAAAAAAAAATTTTTTTTAAAAACTTTTCTAAAAATCAGATGTAAAACGGTATAATAGAAAAAAAATGTCACAAAAACATTCAATAAAAATCACATTAAAAAATTGGCTAGAATTTTTGTAAATCAAATTTTTATTTTTTCAATATAAAATTCCATAAAAGAACACTTTAAAAAATGTCTATGTTTTCTATAAATTCAATTTTCAATAGCAAATTCAATAAAAAAAACTTTCAAAAGAAAAATATAATATAAAAAATACAAAAACTTTTGAAAAATTCTAATCTTCATACTTTTTTAAAAAAAAATGTAGAAAATGTTTTCTAATACTAAAATGGAAAACGACTAATAGAACAAAAAATTCTACAATAAAATTCAATAACAATTACATTTAAAAAAATCGTCTAGATTTTCTATAAATTAAATTTTCAATAGAAAATTTAAATTTCAAAAAAAAAAATATTGTATTAAAAATAAAAAAACTTTTGAAAAATTCCAATTTTCATACTTTAAAAAAAATTTAGAAAAAGTTTTCTAATACTAAAATGCAAAACGTCTAATAGAAGAAAAAAATACCACAAAAAAATTCAATAAAAATTACATTTAAAAATCATCTAGATTTTCTATAAAACCAATTTTCAATTTCATCATAAAATTCCATAAAAGAACACTTTAAAAAAATCATCTAGATTTTCTATAAACAAAATATCCAATAGAAAAATACAATTTCAAAAGAAAAATACAAAAAACTTTAAAAAAAATCGTCTAGATTTTTTTGCAAATGAAACGTTCAAGAGATAATTCAATAAAATCAACGTCTAGATTTTCATTTAATTAAATGTTGAAAAGAAAAATATAAAAAAAATACAAAAATTTTTGGAAAAAATCTAATCTTCAGATTTTCATAAAAAAAAGTCTGATAAATAATATTCGGAATTTTCAATAGAAACATTTTATCTCCACAAAAACTGCATTTAAAAAAAAAGTCAACTAGATTTTCTATAACTTAAATTATCAATAAAAATTCAATAAAAAAAACTTAAAACAAATATAGAAGAAGCTTTTGAAAAATAAAACGTAAAACGTCTAATAAAATAATATTCCGAGTTTTCAATAGAAACATTGAAACTACACAAAAGATTCCATTAAAAATACATTTAAAAAAAGTCGTCTGGATTTTCTATAAATCGAATTTTTAATTTCAACATAAAATTCAATAAACAAAACTTGAAAAAAACATCTATATTTCTTTATACTAAATTTTTAATAGAAAAATTAAATTTCAATAAAAAAACACTTTACAAAAATTGTCTAGATAATCAAAAAAAAAATTGCAATTTTGAAGGAAAT
Organism: Hydrotaea cyrtoneurina; assembly: GCA_958296145.1. NCBI lineage: Eukaryota > Metazoa > Arthropoda > Insecta > Diptera > Muscidae > Hydrotaea > Hydrotaea cyrtoneurina. The sequence continues at coordinate 22,112,329 of OY282512.1, forward strand.
ATTTTTTTCACAGACTTTTTTTAGAAATCCTTAAAAATGAATGCGCCATAAAACGCACAAAAAATATTTGTCAGAGACGGAAAACCAGTTCCTTGGGGCGGACATTCTCTAACATGCAGGTTGGGCCCTTGACAGGCAATTCAAACAGTCTCGCAATTCACCCAGTCTCGTATTTAGGTTCCTAATGTTAGCCTTCATTACAGGTCCGATCATCTTGACAATATTTATAGTCTACCAGTAAAGAGTCAAACATATAATCTACCGGGTAGTCTGAGAATCAATTTGTATGGGTGGAAACAATTTTACAAAGCGTGTAGCAAAATCGAAAACTAAATTCTAAGAATATTTCACAAGAAATCGATATTTTTTTAAAATATGTGCAACAACTAAACATAATAAAGACAAGAAAACATGGTTTATTATAAAAATAATATTTCGGACCATAGCTCATAAAATATATATCAATTACAGACAAAGTGGAGTAATCAGATTAAATTTGTTCAAATATCGTATAACAATCAGAAAAGAACTAATGTTTTTAATATGCAAAAGCAATATTTTATACATTAAAATTTTAAAAAATTATATGAACAAAATCGACAACAAAATTTCCCGCTCAAAATCTATAAATACGAAAGTACTAAACTTGGGATATATTTCCAAAATATAGCCAATTGTCCGGTGTCTAATATTAATACCTTAAAATAATCCTACAGTCCTTGCCTATAATCGATTTTTTACAGAACTCATATATTTGTACTAGATCATAAATTAAGAATGAATGAGTTACATTTGTATACGGTGAAGTTCGGCATACGCCCTAGAGAATAATTGCTAGTCAACTATGTGGTTCAGCAGGCCTAGCAGCAGTCCTTCATGTTTCCACCATCGTGACCACAATATTTGTCCTTAAATTAAAACCCACCACTACTTCATTAAGGCTTCAATTTTTTAAAGACTTTAATTTTCTAGCACAATTTCGAACATAATTGTACTAGTTGTAAATTGACCTAAATTGTTGAAAATTTGTTTTGTTTTGAAATCTTTTCGTATCACTTAATTTTTATAAGGGTCATATTTAAATGTCAACCCCGCTGCTCCGACGCTATTGTCTTGCGTTCATGCCACTCACCCTCGGTGTACGAAAAAAAAGGCCAAATGAACATTCTGGCATTTAAAGGTTGCCACAAATCTCTCGGCCTCGACCGAGGATAATGTAATCCTCCCCCCGGCTTGCGCCAACAACATCACATCAAATGACCGTGCCACTGCTCAGGATGAAAAGGAAATGTTGTTAAATTAGTATCATCACATCACAAGGTAATCTTGGCCCCGCTTGCCGGCCAACAAATGAACATAAAAAACGCTGCAAACAATTCCGACTACACATGTGAGTGGACAGACTTACAGCTCGGCCTTTCAGGGTAAACATTGGCGAAATGAAATAATTTTTACATTCCAAATAAACGTAAATTGTTTATATAGGATCATCTATTAGGACAACAACAACATAAGACCATGGACAAGTCAATCTATGCGAGTACTTTCACGGTCCTTTTTTTGTGTGGAGGATGAAAGAAAAAGGGCTCTTTCGAAGTCATCCATCATCATCATCATCATGAAAGGTAACAATGAGTGAGTGATATGTGTACTCGTTTACACTCGAGAAAAATAGTTGCAATGCTGTTTGACAACTTCTACGAACCGTGCTCGAATGGCAGCCCAGTCAAAGAGCAAAGTAATTACATTTAAAGAAATAACTCATGATCAGAGAGCAAAGTAATTACCTTTAAGAATTACATGAGAGATCTCTTGAATATCCCAGTAATGAACTTCTTCTGTCTGGGACACAGGGACTTTAACTAAATGTTGGCTTGTGGTCTCTCGCTGACTCTTTTTCGAAGAGACACTACATTTGTAAAATGAGATCATCCGTTGCGAATATTCCACTGTTTTGAGGATGTCTTGAATCCATTCGTAGCAGTCTGTCTTTCAAATGGGTGCTATTTTGGGCCATGTTGAACAGCAGAAGAACTGAGGCATTTTTCGCGGTACTAAACAGGACAACTTCAAGGAAATTGTCTAATTTCTCTGTTGAGGATTCGCTGTAAAGAAAAATCCATAATGAAAAGGTATAACTGAAGTTAAGGATCGGGCTGATAAATGGGTGCTGCTTTGGGCCAACTTCAACAGCTGAAGAACTGAGCCATCTTTCGTGTAACAAAACACAAGACAACAAGACGGGAAATTGTCTAATTTCTCTAACTAGGGCTCACCTGTTAATAAAATCCATAATGTAAGCGTATAATTGATGTGAAGGATCGGGCTGGCAAATGACTGCTACTTTGGGCCAAGTAAAACAGACCCAAGAACCAATAATCATCTTTCGAGGAACAAAATAGGACAACTTTGAGAAAATTGTCTAATTTCTCTATTGAGGATCCGCTGTAAAGAAAAATCCATAATGGAAGCGTTTAACGGAAGTAAAGGAACGGGATGACAAATGGGTGCTGCTTTGGGCTATGGGAAATAGCTGAAGAACTGAGCCATCTTTCGAGGAATAAAACAAGGCTAGGAAATTTTCTATCTTATCTATTTAGTATCCCTCCGTAAAGAAAGTCCATAATGGTAGGGATCGCCCAACGACCCAGAACTGTCCTTCGAGGAATAAATCTGGAAAACTTCGACGAAATTGTCAAATTTGTCTGCTTATGATCGACTGGTTGACAAATAGGTGCTACTTTGGGTCAAGTTAAGCAACAGAACAACAGAGACATCTTTCGGGGAACAAAACAAGGCCAGGAATTTGTCTATTTTATCTATTTAGTATCCCTCCGTAACGAAAATCCATAATGGAAGCGTAAAATTGAGAGTGAGGGTTCGGGCTGACAAATGGCTGAGACTTTGGGCCAGGTAAAATAGGCCCAACGACCAAGAACTGTCTTTCGAGGAACAAATCTGGAAAACTTCGACGAAATTGTCTAATTTGTCTACTTATCATCGACTGGTTGACAAATAGGTGCTACTTTGGGCCAAATTAAAGAGCTTAACAAAAAAACCACATCTTTCGAGGAACAAAAATTAATTATTAGTAATAATTGTGTTAAATTTCGTAAAAATTATGTGTTTGTGACTAACTCTAAAAAAAACTAGAGGTTTACTATTTGTTATGATATATCGTACCATAAAAGGCGAAAAAGTCGTAAGCGCCAAAAAGAAAATTTTACAAGAGAGTGGCAAAAAGACGTGTGGCGCTTACGATAAAATTGAATTTGCTATAACTTTGTATATATAAATTGGTAATTTTGAATATTTTTTAATATTAGGATCGTTGGAAAATTGTCCATCGAATTTCATTAGAAAACGAGTTTTGAAAAAAAATGGCGCTTACGTCTGTTTCGCGACAAGGACTCGATGTGGTCTTAAGCTCAAATCGTTCATTTACTTCAATAGTGTCACCATGCAAAATTCACTTTTTATTTATTTTGGGCTCAGGACATATGTAAAATGCGTTCAGTCTTTCCGATGTAGTCTATTGACTTGATTTTCACTTAGCGCCATCTATATCTCAGTTAGGTAATGGCCATTCTATGGATTATTTTGAACTAGTAAGTTGTAATGCGCCTATGGCGCCCGTTAATTTGCTTGAGAAAGTATTTGTTACTTAATGTTAAAAATTTTGTAAAAAATATTTTGAGAAAACTATTTTGTAAAAAAAAATTTCGAAAAAAAAAAAAAATTGGAAAAAAAAAATTTGTGGAAAAAAAATTTTTGTTGAAAAAAAAAATTTGGTGAAAAAAAAAATTTTTGTGGAAAAAAAAAATTTTTGTGGAAAAAAAAAATTTTGTTAAAAAAAAAATTTTGTTAAAAAAAAATTTTGTGGAAAAAAAAATTTGTAAAAAAAAAAAAAATTGTAAAAAAAATTTTGGAAAAAAAAATCTGGGGAAAACACAATTTCTGTACAAAAAAAATATTATTTTTTTTATTATTATTATTTATAGATTATAGAATGCCTATTTAAATTCCTACGTACTGCGTGACAGAGTCAGTGAATCAGTGTCGAGGGTAAATATATATTAAGAAGATTCCCCGTAACACACATTTTTCGCTGAGTGCTTGCCAACATATTCAAAAATTCTTGGGGTTAACCATAAGATACTTCTGGTTGAACTTGTCTTCCAGGTCCAATAATCCTAATAATAATAATAAAAAAAATAAAGAACAGCAATGCCGCAAGGAGCCGGGGTCATGTGTGTTGTGTTTATTAATGACCCCCCCCCCCACAAACACAACAAAAGGATAACAACCCGGCACAAACACATGAACATGACTTTGGTTTGAGGGATTTTTTTGGGTAGCCCAAAAAGTGTTGGGCAACAAAGGGTTATGCTCTTAATTCATAAAACTTACCAGACTTGTTTGCTTGTCTGTTGAACCTTTTTTTCTCTCTCTCTCTCTCTGTTTTTGTTGGACTCGACAAACAGTTTTAGCCGTACAAAAGTCCAAGTAGCCAGTTTGAGTCTTAAGTTGCGGTGACAAAAAGTTGACGTATGTAATGTACTCGCCTGTCGCACGTTGGTGTGAATATGTGTTGACGGGGGGAGGGCCTGTGGTGGTGTGTGGTGGTTAGCTCCTTTTTCTACAAGTTGACCGCAACAAAAGACATGTCACATAGCATGTCACACTCCATGTTACAACCATAACACCGGCAGACAACAACAATGGTTACAGTTGGTGGCAGCAGCCGCATAACTAAGGGCAGGTGTAGTCTCTGGAGAGACAAACTTAAGGCCGCATTTCAAAGCCGAAATAGACAACAATAACACCAACAACATCAACCAACTCGAGTACATCGCAAAACAGACAGCGATACTAACAAACATGGCCAGAGTGTTTACTTAATTTTGCCAGTCAACAACAAACGGGGTGTCATTTTGAAATAAAACAACAACAATGGGCCATACACACACACACACACACTAAACTTTTCGTAAGCCACTTATCAAAAATTCAAGAGTTTTTAGGATTTAAATACGGCTTTGGGGATAAACCATTTAGCAAGATGTTCGCAAGAATAAGCGTTTTGTTGTGGAATGAGCCTCATGAAACTAAAAGGATATTAAAGTCAATTTAGATCGAATTGGGAAACGAATAAATGTTCTCAAGGGATCCTCAACTCTGGATAAATAACACGGTTCTGCACAAATTAACTTTTGAACCCGCCTTTGGACAAAACCAAGGGATCTTTAAATAAAATGATCTCCTCTAGCCGAATTGAGTGTGTTATTTGCCCCATCGTGAACATTAGTTGCCTTGGAGGATTTTCAAAGACACCCAAGAATAAAATCATATATCCAAATATATCATATATCATCATATGATATTATGCCTCCAGCACTTCCCAACTGTGACGAAAACAATAATCGATGAAAATGATTTTAGTATACGGTCTCAATTACACAGTCACATGTCGTCTGTAATACTTTTCCAAAGAATGTATATCTCGAAAACTAAACGTGATAGACCGAAATGGATGAAATATTCAGATTCAATAGATGATTTTCTATTAGTTGGTTTCATCCAAAGGAGGAGTTTGTTGCAGAACAGTGTAATATTCCCAAACGATCCAAGAACTTTGTTTTACTCGAAAAATGTATAAAACATTTCCAACTGGGAATGATCCCCACAAATAGTTTTTGTTATTGCACTTATTTCTAGGGCTGGCTTCAAAAATATAACATTAGCAACAAATGTGTTTCTGGCATTTCGGAAAAAAAAACACAGATCTGGAAGATGTTCAGCGATTTTTACGAAACATGTGTCATAATAAGGAAAACGTAAACGGGAAAGGAAGTTTTATTAATTTCGATTTTTAAAACAGTTATTAATTTAAAATAAACCCTTACTTTTTAAAAAAAATATTATACATTTTATTTATTAAAAAAAATATATAAATGTTTTCTTAAATATCTTTGATTTTAAAAACTATTTTCATTAACAATTTGTTTTTTAGTTTTAAAGAAAAATTTATATTATATTTCTATTAAAAAAAAATTCTATTTAAAAAAAAAACAGTTTTGAATCCGATTAAAAACATGTTAATTTTTCTTTTATTTAAAAAAAATTGTGTAAATTTTTTTTAAATTTTTTCTTTAATGACTTCGATTATAAAAAAATATTTTTGCCTTAATTAAAAAAAAAATATATTGTAATTATTTTTTATTTAAATTTTTTTTTTTAAAAATCTATATTTTTCTAATTTTTATAAAAAAATATTATAATTATTTTTTATTTAAAATTTTGTTTATAAAAATCTATATTTTTCTAATTTTTATAAAAAAAATTTATTTAAAAAAAACTTGTTAAAAAATTTGATTAAAAAAAATTATTTGTTTTTTTAATTAAAAAACAAAACAAATTATAAATTTTTCTTTAAAAAAAAATAATTCAACCGAAATAAAAAAAAAATTATAATTTTTTTTTTTTAAGTTTTTCTTCAATATAAATTATTGAATTCGATTAGAAAATTTCAATGTTTTCTTTAATAACTTCTATTTAAAATAAAATGTTTTTAATTCCGATTAAAAAAATGTTTAAAATTTTTTTATTTTTCAAAATATTTTTTTTTAAATAGAAGTTATTAAAGAAAAAATTTTGCATTTTTTAAATAAATTTTATTTTTTTTTTATTTATAAAAATTTTAAAATTATTTTATATAAAACAAATTTTGCACATATTTTTAGAACGAATATTAAGTTCTGTAGACACATTGGGAGTATTTGCCAGGCTGCCAGTGAGGCTTAGAGTGACAACATTATTTCGATTATTTCAAAATGAGACGCATCTGAGGTCCACCTTGACCTGTACTACTAGAGGCACTGGAAATAAGCCGATCGAGGTAAGTAACTATGAAAGAGATTCATCTAATAGTAACGTATGTTCTTATGTCTCTTATTTATTTTATATTTTTTTATAGCCCAAGTCAGCTTGACAACTACATGACTTTAAAACAGGCTCACTGAACTTCACAGGCCAAATCCTTGTCGCATATGCGGATGATATTTCAATTGTCGGAAAGATACAGCGAGATGCAACTGGTCCTTTCTCATGAATTGAGAAACGGATGAAGCTGATGGTGCCATGTCCTCCATCCCCCGATCTTTATCTCCTTGTGATGGCAAACTGGCCGAGGAACGTCTCTGCGATGGAAAGGTTGTTGTCGCATCGCGGTTGTGCAAGAATTTATATAACTTGTCTCTGCCATCAATAGAAATAATGAAATAATAATAATGACAATGTCCGCAACAATACCTTGGCAGGCTGACTTAGAAAATTGCAATTGATAATCTGATTTAGATGAATGATTGTAATCGGATTTATCAACAACCTTTCTCTTTTGGCTGCTCTATTTCCAGGGCATGACCGGCACAACTTAGGTCGTCACTTTTGAGAGAGAAAGGTTCAGTAAGGTGAATATCCTAGGGCGGATCTTTGCTTCACTTGCATTCTTTATGTCTGGATCAATGAAGCTCATATTAATTATTTCCTTTAAAAAAAAACAGACACTAACTGAGAGAAATACTTTTTGTTTTGATAATTTGATGTGCTTAATTCTTTAACAGCTTCAATTTCTAATGTGCCATTTTTTTTTTTTTAAAAAAAACAGTCATTCCAGTCTTTGATATGAAACCGCCGGCGAGGAATTTCCAACTTTTGGCTAAATCATAACAAATACTTGGGAGGACAATATTTGAGCGGCTCTTTTCATTTCATCACAAAGTGGCAACAGAAAAATGCTACCGCTCACTGATGAGATGAGATCAAATCAAATATTTTGAAAGCAAAAGTAGCGGTTCTCGACATATTTGCGATGGATGATCAAAAGCTCTTCCACCACCACATCCACCACGAAACTCGCAAAAGGGTCATTGTCAAATCATTGCGATGACGATGATGAGCCAAATACTTAGGCCGAACGAACGCAGCAAAGGTGCCACTCCACACTCTATTGTTATTGTTTTGGATGATTAGGCCATGAAAAAACCAACAACAACAGCAGCAAACAGTAGGCAGCTGCTGTCTTGACTGGACCTTAAACACATTTTGATGCTTTGATGGATTTGCTTCACATCACATTTAAACGATTTTTGCCGACACAACTTTGGCCACAAAACGTTCATTTGATTGCTGACGATGCCTTCGGGGGGTCAAACGGAGCCAAAGATGATTTTCAAATATTTCGAATTCCTACGATTGACTGGGCATGAATCACGCTGCGTTGAAATGGAATATGGGCATTTCTTTCCTTTGGTTAGAAACGAATCATTCAAATCGCTATTTAAGAGCGAAATTATTTCAAAATTCTGTTGCCCAAAGAACACATTTCAAGGTTACTGCCGCTGCACACAGCGAAGCTAAAATTTGCTGTGGCATCATTTATAGTTGAGGGGGTAACAAAATAAAAAATATTATAATCAGAAAATACCGTTAGGTTGGATTTTGTTTTTTTTTTTTCGAAAGTCTGCAATTTGAAATTATAAATTTGCATAAAGATTTTCAAATTGATCGCTTAGATTGAGAGACAAAAAGAAGGGTAGCCTCTCTTAATTAGTTAAATTATATGTCTACGCTGGAAAGTCAGCGGGACAAGTGGTTATATGCGACTGCTTGTCCCACCCTACTCAGAGTGTAAAAGCAAAAAGTCTGATCTGCTGAAATATTGAATTAATAACACTACTCAACAAAATGAAAAAAATTTCATGTACTCCGGATGCGATAATTTTTTCTGTGTAGATAACCTTGACATGAGCTCGAAAAACGCAATAAAAAATTTTTTATTTCGTTTGGTTTTTGTTTTATTTTTTTTTTTTTAATTTAAAAAATGTTTTTTTGGTTAATTTGTTTCGTCCGGCATAACTCGGGTACCACTAGCCCGATTTAATTGAATTAAATTTTAAAAAATTTAAAATTACAATTCCCTTAATCTGTTCATATATTGTTTTCCTATACAAGCAACTTTTTTATAATTAATTAATGTTGATATCCTTAGGATAATTTCTTGTACATATATCGAATTGTTTTTTAATTTAAAGTCATATATTTTTGTCACCCAACAAATTTTAATTTTTTTTGTAATAAAAAAGAAAAAACCTTACCATAGACAAAGTTGTGCATATGTCGAGCAAATTTTTGAAATTCATACCTTTACTCAATTGCGAATAAAAGCGAAACGCGTGCATCGATTTTCATGATCTTTGTCTCATTTTGCTCATAGGTTATGTGACTTTACGTAAAAGTAATAAGGTTTGACATTTTTTTTCATTTTGGATTTTTTGCTTGTATAGGAAAACAATACATGAACAGATTAAGGGAATTGTAATTTTAAATTTTTTAAAATTTAATTCAATTAAATCGGGCTAGTGGTTCCCGAGTTATGCCGGACGAAACAAATTAACGAAAAAAAAATTTTTAAAATTTAAAAAAAAAAAAATAAAACAAAAACCAAACGAAAAAAAAAAATTTTTATTGCGTTTTTCGAGCTCATGTCAAGGTTATCTACACAGAAAAAATTATCGCATCCCGAGTACATTTTGACATTTTGGGTCCAAGGGTAAACCGGGTGACACCGACCATATGGCTAGATTTTTGCAGCGACAGACCAAAGCCTCTGTTGAGAATCGAACCAACAACCCCACGCTGATAGGCAAGCACGCTACCAACTCGCTTGCCGGGGCACTTCCAAATTTCATAAAAACAATCATTCACTGTTTTTCGTGTGTCATACCTGAAGGAAAGTTCTCATACCTAGAGGACGTCAACGGAACTGCCTTAGATTGGAACCCTCAGGGCCGAAGAAGTGCTCGCAGAACAGCACTTACATGAAGACGACAATGCGATCAGGAGTAGCTGGACTGAAAACCGATGCATTTTTTTTCCAAAATCCTCCCCAACAAAACCGACTGCAAACTTATCATACCCTACCACTAACAAATTCTTAAAAAAAAAATTATAAATGTTCAAAAAAAAAAAAATCACAGCAGACTCACTCATTACCCTCTTAAAAAGGTGGCGTGTCCCAGCATCATTCTCGAAACTGCGACTTGCGTGTTGGATTTAAATAATAAAATCATTTCTCATCATAAATTGAAAACGATTTACTTCTTTCTGGGATTTTTGGCCAAATATGAATATTTTATAATATCCAGAGCATCAGAACAAAAAATGCAAAAAAAAAACAGTAGCCATTGATTTTATTTTACTCTAGACCTTTCAGTCTCTGTCTGTCTCAGGCACTAGACGGCGGGTACGGTTCTTGTGCATTTCAACAATGTCTACAGTCATTATGTTTAAGCAGCAGTTGGCTATTATTAATTTTCATTGCAATCAATTAAAACGCCATCATTATGGCTAAGCTCAGCTCTAGACAGCATGGACAGCCGAAAGACAACACCTCATCACAACAATCATCTCATACAGTCGGCCATAGAAGCTGTCATTACAGCGGCAGCAAGCAGCAGCAGCAACCTGTGCCGCAATGGCAAAAATAATCACCATCATCATGTGCTCACTCCACCCGGTGTCGGTGCTGAGTACTTTTAGTTTAGATTTAATTCGATTTAATAACACTGATCGCACGAGTCTTGAGTTAAGCCCATCGTTGATCATCTGACACATCGTCGGCTGCGTAAACATTTCATTGAGGTTGATCTTTGAATTGTAATGATGCACCAGCACGCAATGGAAACTTCCGATTTGACAGAGAGATGTTGACTTCCGGTTCATTTGTGATTTTAATGTTTTGTTTTTATTGGAGAACTTTAGTTTTTGGAGTTGAAAGATCGAAAGCAGCGACCACCTCGTAGTTGTGAAACTATTTTGTGTTTCGGTATTGAGTTGATGAAACTGAAACAGAAAAGAGAAAAATATAAGAACAATTCGTTACAGAAAACGTGCCTACAGAATGTTTTCATAATCGGTTTAGCTCAGGCTACGAATTAATATTTAGGAAGCGTTAGGTACAGCCAAAGTCCGATTAGTAATGGTAATTTGTTCGCTCTAACACAACAGAGTCCAATCCGTATCGACGACTTTTCTATCTCTCAACTCCACTCACAGAACTCCACCGGGTATGCCGTGGGCAACGGTTCTCTGGCAACCGTCTGGATACCCTACTATCCCCAATAAACACAACCGCTCTCCCCTGTACACTGTCCAAAAGCTGCAAAGATGTCTTTGGAGCCCCCGCCCATATATGGGAGTTATATTCCGTGTTAGGCCGGTTGTAGGTGGTGTAAATATTTACGAGATCAGATGGAGTGAAGTATTTTTTGCACCACCTTAAAAAAGCCTAAACATTTGAATGCTTCTTTCGACACTCCGAATATATGGCTATCCCAGCGAGCATCACCCTGTATCTTCATGCCCAGAACATCAAGTGTATCTGATATGTCGATATTCACGATCATCCAAATCACGGTTAAGTGAGTCATTCATCGTTCGCCTTTTGTCCTCGACCTCCTGTAATTTAATAAAAAAAACAAATAATAAATATTTAAAAAAAATAATAAAAAAATTTTTTATTTATTTTCCGATGGCATAAAAATTTTCAAAAAAAAAATCGACCACAAAAAATGACCCAAAATAAAAATAACCCGAAATAATATAAAATATGACCCAAAATGAAAAAGAAATTTTACCCAAAAAATTTATGAAAAATCGCCGAAAACCATTACCAAAAAATTTTCCAAAATAAAAAAACACCCAAAAAAATATGAAAAATTGCACAAATTCCATTAGGGAAAAATCATACAAAAAATTGCGAAAAATATTCCAAAATAAAAATCACACAAAAAAATATTAAAAATTGCCGAAAATGAAAACAGAAATTAAACCCAAAAATTAATGAAAAATCACCCAAAAATTTACGAAAAGTTGTCCAAAATAAAAATCACCAAAAAAAGAAATATGGGCCAAAATGAAACCCGAAAATTAATAAAAATTCTCCTAAATCAAAATTAAAAAATCATCCAAAAATTACGGAAAAATTGTACAAAATAAAATTTAAACCAAAAAAATATGAAAAATTATGAAATTTAACCCTAAAATTAATAAAAATTCTCCCAAATCACAAATTGTCCAAAATAAAAATCACCCAAAAAAATATGAAAAATATAAAAAATTGCCCAAAATGAAAACAGAAATTTAACCCAATTAATGAAATTTACGAAAAATTGACCAAATTAAAAATAAAAACAAAAGAAATATGCCCCAAAATGAAATTTAACCCGAAAATTAATAAAAATTCTACCAAATCAAAATTGAAAAAAAATCATCCAAAAATTACGGAAAAAAATAAAAATCACCCAAAAAAATATGAAAAATGGTCCAAAATAAAATGACCAAAAATGAAAAGTCATGGGCCATACATCGATTTATTGTTTCTATAATGTTTCATGAATATGGGACATTTTTCGTAAAATAAGAAAATGAAAAATTGCCCAAAAAGAAGAAATGTGAACTAATTTTTTTTTGTTTCGTATTAGATTTGGCGCAAATTCACATGAGACATTTTTCGACCACTTTTCATTTATAGTTTTGGGCGACTTTTCGTATACCAAATTTAGTAGAATTTTTGGGGAAATTTTCGTGTTAGGCTTTCTGGGGAATTTTTTTTTATCTATTTTTAGGAAATTACTTTTTTTTTTGACCATTTTTCATTCGGGCTATTTTTCAAATCACACCCAAAGTACGGCAAATTAGAGATATAACGGTCGCTTTCGCATAAGCGACTGTGAATTGTTAAATCATTTCGGAAATTTTTGAAATATTTGCTCTCGCATTAACTTTTATTACAAAGGTATATTTCAATATTCGTTTTCACTAAACGCACATTCGTTACATCCCTAATCCAATTCTTAAAACTGTGAGGTTATCATCTGTACTAAGGCTGATGCCTTAGATTCCATTGGTTCCATAAGGCAACTTATACATATCCTTAATTTGGAACTTCGTTTAAGTGAAATTGGACCTTTTTCTTTAAATTATGACAAATAATTTATTAAAATTCTAGGTGAAACACCCTCGGTTTCCACCTAAAAAAAAATCAGTGATACCCAAAATAGCCCCACGAGTATAGGCGTCTGTCCATCTCTTTGGCTGTTCGTCTTTGCAAATGACCATTTAGTTAACTTCACCATTTGCCCGTTGCTGTTGGCTTTCATTTCGTGTTTGTAGACATTTTATGGTTTTCGAAAATAAATTATTAAACATTAGCATTTAATGTCCTCAACGAATGTGTTCTCCTATGATGCGAACATGGCATTTGAGTGGTCGCAATGTTGTGGGCAATTGTGTCGTGTCATTTGTGACGTGATGACTGCAGGCGATTTATGCGTCAGTGTGTCGCATGGAGATGGCGCACATGCCAGCCGAGATGTATGTGTCCGAAGACAAATGATGCGAGAGAAGATTTCTTCGCAGGATATCAGAAAAGTAGTGGAAGGGGGCGGTGAGGGCATATCATAACACTAGAGGGGATATGCAGAATTGTGTGTGTGTCTGTGTTTTTTTGAAGATAACCCCGGATTTACTCAACGACAAGAGGACGCCACCGCACATATTCCAAGATGACAAATGCCAAATGTTGACACATCCCAACATAAACCATGTGTATGTACGGGGATTCCTATCCCACAAGAGACGTTGGACGTATTTGAGTTACACAAACAAATCACTGTGATTTTGGAAAACCATTTCACAGACAAAACGTCATGTTTGGTAGAATGTGAAGAAGTACTTCCGAACTCATACATACATATGTAGACATTTTGTGGATGTATGACCAGCGCTCTAAGGTCCTCCACGAAGCGTACAATGTGAGTTCGGGCTCTGTACTAAATGCAAGGTCATTTAACATTATCATGACGTTTCGCATGTTTCTAATGTCGGATCATTTACAGACACGTGATGTTCTGCTGTTGTTTTTCTGCTTCTCACAATTATGATAAGGCTTATTTTGTGAGGGTGGATACTACAGTCCATAATGTTCGTGTAGTGACGGAATGTGCATATCATTTGATGTATTAAACAACTCTGAAGTTCAGGCTCGCAACAATCATGTTACATTTATGGACGAGACTTGTTAATAGAAGTAAGAAATAGCGGTACAGATACATAAAAAAGAGATTCTTATTAATATAATTAATATAATTAATATAATTAATATAATTAATATAATTAATATAATTAATATAATTAATATAATTAATATAATTAATATAATTAATATAATTAATATAATTAATATAAGTAATATAATTAATATAATTAATATAATTAATATAATTAATATAATTAATATAATAAATATAATTAATATAATTAATATAATTAATATAATTAATATAATTAATATAATTAATATAATTAATATAATTAATATAATTAATATAATTAATATAATTAATTATAATTAATTTTAATTAATATAATTAATATAATTAATATAACTAATATAATTAATATAATTAATATAATTAATATAATTAATATAATTAATATAATTAATATAATTAATATAATTAATATAATTAATATAATTAATATAATTAATATAATTAATATAATTAATATAATTAATATAATTAATATAATTAATATAATTAATATAATTAATATAATTAATATAATTAATATAATTAATATAATTAATATAATTAATATAATTAATATAATTAATATAATTAATATAATTAATATAATTAATATAATTAATATAATTAATATAATTAATATAATTAATATAATTAATATAATTAATATAATTAATATAATTAATATAATTAATATAATTAATATAATTAATATAATTAATATAATTAATATAATTAATATAATTAATATAATTAATATAATTAATATAATTAATATAATTAATATAATTAATATAATTAATATAATTAATATAATTAATATAATTAATATAATTAATATAATTAATATAATTAATATAATTAATATAATTAATATAATTAACATAATTAATATAATTAATATAATTAATATAATTAATATAATTAATATAATTAATATAATTAATATAATTAATATAATTAATATAATTAATAAAATTAATATAATTAATATAATTAATATAATTAATATAATTAATATAATTAATATAATTAATATAATTAATATAATTAATATAATTAATATAATTAATATAATTAATATAATTAATATAATTAATATAATTAATATAATTTGTTCAGAATTGAACATGAGGCGTTTTCTCTTTCCCTTTGTATGTACAGGCGACACGATTATGACACTTCAAGTGTGTCACTATCAGCAGCCTGAGCTGCACTCGCGTATACATGCAATTGGAAATCGACGATCGAACCCTTCAAGTGGTTCACTTTTCATAGCATAAGCCACACACACACGCACATTCAATACTGCATGGGAATGCAATGCGCAGTCGTAAAGACTGTTCAATGTTTATGTATTCTTGGAATCTGTATTAGTCTGTAGTGTATTTGTATACATGTATATAGTTTATTGCTTCTTTGTTTAGGAGCATTCGATGTATGTGGAATATGTACTGCCAGTTTCATGTACTAGACGTATTGTCAAATTCTGTATTATTTAAGTGAGTGTTTAGTTTTGGAAAATAAAATCAGTGTCTTACAAGCACTCAACAAGTAAAGTCTTTTATTTCGGTTTAGCTCTTTACATTTGGTTCTACGAACCGGATTAGCTCTTTACAAATTAATTTAATTAATATAATTATAATTAATATAAATATTTAATTAATTATATAATTATTATATTTAATATAATTTCATTTAATAATTTGCACATCTTCTGAATATTTTTCCTTCAAATTGATTCATTTCAGCTGAAATGCCTACAATTCCGGGAAAGAAGCCTTTAAAGCCTTTTCCTCCACTCGTGAATATTTCAAGCAAACACTTGCAGAATTTCTACTTGCCACACCAAACGGTATGATGTATTCATCATGGCCAATTTGACCGAGCATTTATGGTTTTTCTTTTTTTTTTTTATTATTATTATTTCACTGCATTGTCCGAACATCAGGCCAAGGTTTGGCCAATTCATTAGCCCGTCCAACAACTGCCTTTTTATGCGTACGAACGAACATCTGACGCATTAATCAGTGGCCGGTTAATGAAGTTGAAGTTGTGAAACTCGTACAGGCTGGTTGGTACTGACATTCGGAAACATCTTGACTGTGTTGCGGCATATGGAAAAGGAAGCAGCCCACAACCAAAATATTTGGTCTTCCGTACACCCAGACACACACACACACACATGCTTATTGAAAAACTCATCATGCTCATCATCATTATCAGCTGAGTGATATCCATCAGATGTATGTTTTGACTTTGGGCTCAGACAATCCACACATAAATTGTCTGAGTCTCGTTTTTCCTCCCCTACATAAAGTTGGCCAATGGTTCGCTTTAAGCCAACTTCTTTACTTAAGGCTCGTGCTCGTGGCCGTGTTGTCTTGCACTGTACAGTAGCAAACGTTAAGCTGTAAAATGTTAAGAAAACTTAATTGTTTTTCTGTCCCATAAACTTGGCAACATTACGACGATTTGGGCTCTGGTTGTTGTAATTCTGCAGCCACAAAAGAAGAGTTCAAATATTTCCACAAACACAGGGAAATTTGCCCATAATCTAAAGGCAGACTTTGGTTTAAAGTTCTGCAGAGAAACTACAAACATTTTATTTTCCTTGTTTTCTTTTTGTACTATTTTTTTGACATATTTTCCAATGAAAAATTTTGTCTTGGGCAAAAACTATGGAATTTTACCTAGAACTAGAATAGCAATAACAAGAATAAATTTTGGGTCACTCAGCGAATATCAGTAACGATAGGAACTCAACGAAATTCTGCGAAATAAAAACACACCTAGCAGAGCGACCTATGAAATCGTTTACCCCAATGAAATAGGGCTCCAAAGCGAAAATGAAATAAGACCCCAAACATTTGTATAATAAAAAACAACATTTTCCTTTTCGGGCTTTATGTCCTAGAGCCCTCTGCGAAGTGAGTTTTTTTTTTTATTTCTCAAACTTTCACAATCACTCTGCGGCCGATAATTCGTCAACGGTAAACGATTTCACCTAAATTAAAACAAACTTTTTTGAAATTTATTATATAACGTAGGGAGATATCTCCTAAATATGACAAGATATTGTTGAGGGGAATATATTTTTTTTCCATTCACATTGGTTGCATCCAAGAATTGTCAACCCACCAACAAAGTGTTTGTCTACAAATGTGAAGATTACAGCAGGTTGCAACGAATGTCAATTGAAAAAAAATATATTTATTTATCAATATCTTGTCATATTTAGGATATATATGAAATTTAAAAACAAAAGTCAAATTAAGAGGCTTTTTTAAATTAATTTAGGTTTCTATGAAATCTGTAGAAAAGTGCATACCACTGATGGAGTTCGTTAGGCTAGCCATATATTCGAAGTGTCGAAAGAAACATTAATGGGCCTACACCATCTATTCTTGTCCGGCCAAAGATGGCATATGACGTTGTCTTTGCAGCTCCTGAAGAAAACCCAGGTTTGTCCATTCCTTGTCGTTCTTTGGAATTATTTTATTTTGCATAAATTCTTGGGTCTTAAGGCTTATAAAGTTCAGTTAACACCAAAACTCAATCCGGCCGGCCGATCATCAACAACGTCGTGTCTTTGCTGATTGGGTCCTTGAAATGCATGAAAATGATCCAAAATTCCATCGCAAATCATCTTGACTGATGAGGCCCGTTTGCAACTCGTTGGCTACGTCAACAAGCAAAATTGTCGCATCTGGGCCTCGGAAAACCCAAGAGTAATTGTTGAGAAGCCTCTCCATTCTCAACGTGTGACTGTTTGGGGGCGGATTATGGTCCGGCGGGGTCATTGGACCTTACTTTTTCGAAAATGAGGTTGGATCATCGAGATGATTAATGATTTTTTATGGTCGGAGTTGGATGATATTGATCTGGACAACGTTAACCCTCAACAAGACGGCGCTACGTGCCACACAAGCATCCAGATCATTGCTTTTTCACGGGAAATGTTTCCGGCCTGTGTTATCTCTCGAAAAGGTGATCACAAGTGGCCAGAGAGATCTTGTGATTTAACACCTTGCGACTTCTTCCTTTGGGGGCCACGTGAAAGATAAGGTCTACGCCAACAGCCCATCGTCGATTCAAGACCTCAAAGATAGAATTCGTGAGATTATCGAGGACATAGGGCAGCCAATTTTTCATTATTAACGGCATACATTCCTCTTTATTATGAAATAAACATCTCTCAAAAAATTCCATTTTTCTTTGAATACGAAAATAACACCTCTTGTTCAAACCCCTTTAAATCTTACACAGCACTATCCCTATTATGTTTCACATAACTGTATGCTGTCTTTAAATTCAATTTGATCTTTTAGCGAGCCAACTTAAGTCAATTGCGCAATCGACCACAATAAAACGAAATCGTTTTTAAAACATAATGGCAAACCCTTATCTTTATAATAAGGACAGATTCTTGGTCATTATTATATGCGTTTTATTTCTTCTTGAAAACCACACTTCTAAAAAACACCATTTGCCAGTTCTACAGTTTAGCCCTTATGTAAATGATTTCGTTTTAACCAAAATATAAAGTCACTTCGTCAATTCGAAAAAGGCGCTAAGAATATTTTGCCAATTTCACAATAAATGTTATTTAACTTATGAAAATTATATAAAAAGTGCCAAACCCCAATTGAGTGTGCCACGGAGCCACTGAACACTTGATTGTGCCAATTGTGGTACAATGTGCCACCATTTACCATCACTGTTAGGCACCCTTACCATCGCCCTTACCCACATTCGCACAACACAAATTAAATGTACTAAAATCACACAATGCACTGGCAACAGGATTAATTGTCAACAACATCGTCGCCTGTCACCTCTTTGACTCTTTTGCAAGACTCTCTCACTCTCGCTCTCACCCACAACCTCTTATTTATATGATCTGTCAATTAGTTGCTACTTTCAAATCGAAGAACTTAGACGCCATCCCTTTCGTCGCTGTATTCAAGTCCAAATATCTCTGCATTCATACGTTTAATCGATTCAGATTCAGCATAAATATGTTCTATATAGAATTTGAATCGATTGATTATAGAAATTGTGTAAACAAAGTCATAATGCTGTTTTCTAACTCCGTACAAATCATCAAATGTCGTTTGGTGGAAGAAGAAGCACACGGGCAAAATTGTGTATGTATCAGGAAAAAAAAAACAGAAAACTACTCCAACAAAAACAACAATGAATAATAAGTGTTGTACGTTTGACCATTAATGGTGGGAGAGTTGTTGTTTTGTTTTTGTGAATGCCGCGGCGGGTGAGTGTTTAACAGAGTGAAGTTTTGTTAGCGGGAGTGCGCGGTCGCGATTGATTGAATAAAAATTGGACACATTAACACACATGCATACATATGTACATATGTAGATGATGGCACTTTTGCAAGACAAAGTGTTGTTGGTTTAGAATACAAAAATAATGCCAAAGGAATCTCCAGACATAAGGTAAGTTCATTTGATCTTTTTTTTTTTGTGATTGCGTTGTACTTGTGTTGTTTTTGATGGATAAATATTACACTGACAGGGGTAATGCAATTTTTCTGCCTTTGACATCGAACTGTATGACTTGCTTGTGGTTTTGGGGAGCCACTGCAGCCAACAGCAAATGGTGGTTATTGGCGTGAAGAAGAGATAAGGGACTTTTTTCGAAACGGCTTCAATTTAGTTTACCGTCATTGCTCCGAGTTGTCTCAAATTTTCAACACAGAGTATACATTCGATTTTAAGAAGATTTGTGAAATTAGTAATATAGCGCGTTTTTTTTACTGGTATTATGTTGTTTTAGTCTTGGTGATTTTCTCCAAATAATTTTTCATTTAGTTAAAAAAACCCGCGATTGTCTTTCGTTTTTTTTAATAATTTTTTAGTATATTTAATTTTGTTATTGTAAAAATGTTGACATTCCATTTGCGAAATTGTTTGAAGCGTTAATACAGTATTGGCCGTAGCACCCTCTAGTACAATTTTTTTTTGTTCTGTATTATTTCTAAACCTAAAAACATTTTTGATTTTTTTTGACTTAATCAACTGTTTTCAACAAATTTTCAATATTTTCCAGTCCATGTTTTTTTCTCTCCAAATTTTTTTTTCATTCTGACATGGACGAAAATGTATCGCTTAAGGTGGGTTTACACGACATGTATTTTTCATATGTAATGTCACTTTTTTAACACGTCTGTTTTTCGTATGTCTGTCAAAATTATGAAAAAACACGGCTTTTAATTTTTTGTGTTTAAACGTGCACATGTAAACTACATGGCATAACCTCTGCTTGTCATTAACAGCTGATGTTGTAATGTCACAGAACAGCATTTTATAATTTTTGTGAAATGGATTCAAGAAGAAAGACCATAATTGCAGCGTGCAGTGTTATTATAATAGTTTCAGCTATTAAAAAAAGGAGGAAGCGGCAAGAGAGGGCAAGAAGAAGCCGTGCTATTTGGAGCCACAATTGGTTGCTTCGAAGGGACTCCGCTTTGTTGTTTATCAAAAACAGCTGATGCGATACGGTTTACATACCAAAATAGAACACGCTCTATTTCAAAAACTTGCATATGTATTACATGATGCATTGTGCATATGGCGTTCTTGACAGGGTTCACACGACATGCATACATTTTTCATATGCAAAAGTGACATTACATATGCAAAATACATGTCGTGTAAACCCACCTTTAACTATCACACAACGCGTTAAATTTATTAAAATCTACTACAGAAATGGTGATTCTGGCACAGCCACATATCGTGCTATAAGTGGATTATCAATTGTTTTTAAAAATTATTTATAAATTTTTTTAAAAATTATTTATGACATTTTTATAAAAATTATTTATAATTTTTTTTTAAAAGTATTTATCAATTGTTTTTTAAAAAGTATTTTCAAATTTTTTTTGAAAATTATATATAATTTTTTTTAAAAATTATTTAAAGTTTTTTTTTACAATTATTTAAAATTTTTTTTTTAGAAATTATTTAACATTTTTTTTTAAAATTATTTAAAAAATTTTATTAAAAATTATTTAAAATTTTTTTTTAAAAATTATTTAAAATTTTTTTTTAAAAATTATTTAAAAATTTTTTTTATAAATTATTTACAAATTTTTTTTAAAAATTATTTACAATTTTTTTTTAAAAATTTACAAATTTTTTTTAAAAATTATTTACAAATTTTTTTAAAAATTATGTATAAATTTTTTTTAAAAATTATTTATACTTTTTGTTAAAAAATTATTTATACTTTTTGTTTAAAAATTATTTATGACATTTTTTTAAAAATTATTTATAATTTTTGTTTAATAATTATTTTTAAAATTTTTGTTTAAAAATTATTTTTAAAATTTTTTTGAAAATTATATATAAATTTTTTTAAAAATTATATATAACATTTTTTTAAAATTATGTTTAACATTTTTTTAAAAATTATTTATGACATTTTTTAAAAATTATTTATAACATTTTTTTAAAAATTATTTATAACATTTTTTTAAAAATTGTTTGTAACATTTTTTAAAAATTATTTATAAATTTTTTTTTAAAAATTATTTACAAAATTGTTTTAAAAATTATGTATAAATTTTTTTTTAAAAAATTATTTATAAATTTTTTTTAAAAATTATTTATGATTTTTTTTAAACATTATTTACAAAATTGTTTTAAAAATTATGTATAAATTTTTTTTAAAAATTATTTATAAAAGTTTGTTAAAAATTGTTTATAAATTTTTTTAAATTTTATTCATAATTTTTTTTTAAAAATTATTTATGACATTTTTTTAACAATTATTTATAATTTTTTTTTAAAAAGTATTTATCAATTGTTTTTAAAAATTATTTATACATTTTTTTTATAAAATGTTTTTAAAAATTAGTTATAACATTTTTTTAAATATTTTCTTCGACTTTAGGACTGCAATTTGCCGGAATATATTATAAACTTTCTTTTATTTGTTGATTGATGCTTTTGCAACATCTTGCTTTTGCTGCTGGAATTTTTCCGAAAAAAATATTTATAAAATTTAAAAAAAAAATTTTATAAATTTTTTTTATAAATTATTTATAAATAGTTTCATCGAATTTAGGACTTTGAGATTTACCAGAAAATATTATAAACTTTCTTTGGACAATATGACTGGTGCCGAGTTGTAAATTTAAAAAAAAAAAAATTATTTATATAAATTTAAAAAAAAAAAATATTTATGAAATAGTTATTTACATAGTTTTTTAAAAAAAATTGTATGGGAATTTTTTGGGGAATTCTTCATTCCTTTCTTTTTTCATAGAACCCACAAAGCAACACGTGAATTCAGACCGAAAACAATGTCTTGCCAAAAATGGAGTTAGTTTATAAAAATTTCGACAACTTCAATGTTTTCCCCCCATATTTGAGATCACCATTTGCTTGCCCGCCCCAAAAAAAATATCTTAAAATTTTTTAAATCTTTTTTATTTGTTTTAAACTTCCCAT
Organism: Hydrotaea cyrtoneurina; assembly: GCA_958296145.1. NCBI lineage: Eukaryota > Metazoa > Arthropoda > Insecta > Diptera > Muscidae > Hydrotaea > Hydrotaea cyrtoneurina. The sequence continues at coordinate 22,134,959 of OY282512.1, forward strand.
ACGAACTCCATCCGTTCTTGGTGATAAATTGAGACTTTAATGTATTTTGTGTAAATTGTCCAATAATAAGTCATTACAGCTTCCGTTTTTTTTTCCGTTGTGAACATTTACGCAAATAATGACACATCATTTGGAGTCGTACGAATACGGCGGACACAAAATATGCCGCCGTCCACCAGTGTCCGGTCATAATTGTTACAATGTAAAACTTGGCAGTCAACAATTAACGAACGGCCACAAAACATCATTAGCTCAGGTCTCTCCCCTCCGCCAAAAAAAACACACACACACAAAAAGAAACCGAGTCATGTAATAATGATTTGGGAGACAAACGAGAGCAATAAGATAATGATTGGAATTTGAATGCCATCACATGGAACGTATGAGTGAGTCGTGTAGATGGTGTTGGTGTGATTGGCCACAATTATCATATCGTCGTCGTTGTTAACATTGTGTGGCATGTGAAATGCATTAAGACGTCTGTACACAGGTCTCTTCGAATGGGGTCTCACGTGTAAAAGAACCGAGTCGGAGACCAACAGCGGTCACAATATTCGAGGCTCCTCAAACAGTGTCATTTGCTACTGCAAACAATAAATGAAATGACACGAAATGCAATGCAACGAAATGAAATGACTGAGTGGCGGTGATGGCTGCCGCGGCGGCCCGAACGTCCATCGAGCGCACAAAGTAATTAAGGCGCCAGGTCATTAAAAGAGGTGTGACCGTTTACATGCAACAGCCACAGCAAAAAGCAAAGCAAATAATCTTAGATTTAACAACAAAACGCGATGAATAGCAAAAAAAAAAAAACGACCACAGAAAAGAAAATAAAAATAAAATCGCCATCTCAAATAGTCTTTAAGTTGCTGCCCAACGGCGCCCTAATGATGATGAATCGGATTTTACTTTAAATGTACACAACAAACAAACCTGGCGTGGAAAGCTGCTGCCGCTGCCGTGCACAGGAGTCGCGGCAAAGGGCAACCCATAATGTCATCAGAGTGCCATAGCAAGGGGTAGGCGAGGGTTAGACTATTCAGGCTATTGTTCAAGGTTTTCGTGGTGATGCTGCAGCTTTGCTGTCTACTAGACGTAGACATTCTTCTTGGCCAAAGGAATGCTGTGCCACGGCACTGAGCTATTTGTGCAACGCCTTTCCTTTCATGTGGCATGAAGGTGAATCTGAAACAACTAATGCAGACTTTTGACAAATGTTTTCATATAATTACCTGAAACTACTGAAATATTGTGAAAATATTTCGTGAAATGGGGGGAAGTTCACAACCATCGTACAGGGGGTTACAGAGTACAAATTGTCCATGGTGCATCATCAGACAAGCGATCGGCATTCAAACCTATCAAAAAAAAACCCTGTCCGCTTGAGGAGCCCATTCGAGGTTCCGTTGTATGGCTGAATTCTCTCTCTTGGTTAAAGGTTGAGGCCTACCTAACACCTCTGCTGCCCTCCTAAGACAGAAGGTTACATCTCCATGTTTGGTAGTTTTGAGATATTTAGCTTTCGCGCCTTAAATTAAATATTTTTAAATATTTCGAAAATGGTGGTAAGATATTTCCAATTCACAGTAGCCAATTTTACTTGCGGCAATTCTCAGCTTGTGGGGGAGATAGAGATGTAAGGGGAATGGAAAGGGAAAACTTGCTCGTAGTGGCAATTTATTATCCGAATTTGGCCTTACCTTAATTTTGAAATTTTCGAGCTTAGGACTTTCATTGTAAGGGCGCCAGTCTGACACTCTTAAACTCGAAGCATTCGGTGGTTATCCCTGCGATTTAGTTAGTAAATCACAGCCAACGCGGCATATCCCCAAGGTCCTTTGGCGGTTGGTCAGGCTAGGAAAAATACCCTGATATAGATTACACACTCATACCAATTCACACCAGTGTTTCAATTGCTATGCGAGAAGCGACAACAGTAGAACTTTTCCATTTGTGCGCGATTGTCAGACGAAGCCATTAACAGTCTATGTTTTATAAAACACCATTTGGGGTAAATAATGTTTTCAATCACTTTTTTCCCCTATTTTACAGCCCGATTATGGAAACTCCCTGGGAGATAATTCCCGGGGAATTTACTTTTTTCAGATAAAAATTCTTTTATTGTGAAAGGACCTGAGAGTCAAACAAAAAAGCTGACTCCGAATAATCCAATATGTCTGTCCCTTATTACTATTCTACCAATCTTTTCAGCAAAAGAGGATATTATTCTCGAAAAATAAATAAATTTCCCAGGTGATTTCATAATCGGGCTGATAATTTTGAATTATTTCTGTTTTGCGTTTCTTTTTTGTAATTATTTTTGTTAAACTATTTTTTTGTTTGGAAATTATTGAAATAGTAATATTTTCAAATATTTGTTTATATTATTTATACTTAAATAAAAATAAAATATTTTTGTTAAACTTTTTTTTGTGGAAATTATTGAAATAGTAATATTTTCAAATATTTTTCATATTATTTATACTTAAATAAAAAGAATATTTTATGAAATTCATTGCTTTACACTGATTTTAGATTTTTTAGACTTTTTTGCAGTGATTCCATTTACTACTCCGTAGCAGCAAGAGCTTAACAAATATTGCTATGCTCTCGCTACCGCTCCCACTTTGAACAGAGCCGTAGCAGAGCCATAGCCGAAAAATGAAAAAGTATATGCTCTGCTCTGCTTGTAGTTATGTCGCGTCATAAACTATAGCAATAGAAACAGGCAAAAATCAAATGATGTGCTCTGCGTAGCCATAGCGGGAGCTGAAAACTGAGAGCGAGATGAGAGCAGATCAAGTGAATTTGTTTTTATTTACTATGGCTCTTCTGTGTTTTTGTTTTTGCTAAAATTCTGTGTTTGTTTGGACGTTTTTGTTTTTGCTACAATTCTGTGATCTTTATTTTATTCATGTGTAGGTTAATAAATTGAAAAATTAAAACCATATTAAAATTAAATTCAATATTTAAATTAAATCAAAGTTTGTAGGTTAATAAATTGAAAAATGAAAACCATATTTTATTCAGTCACAATATTTAAATTAAATTAAAGTTTGTGTTAAGTAAATAGGAATAAGAGCTTATACGAATAGAAACTTATGTATTAATCCTCGTCTTCAAATAAACTTAAATTGTCGATCGCACTATCTAAGTGTGTCGAATTAAGCCTGACAAGAAGATTATTTTCCAAGGTTTCGTGACTTAATCGATTTAAATATTGAATGTAATTTTAATATGGTTTTAATTTTTCAATTTATTAACCTACACATGAATAAAATAAAGATCACAGAATTTTAGCAAAAACAAAAATGCAGAAGAGCCATAGTATTTTCGGCTATGGCTCTGCTACGGCTCTGTTCAAAGAAAGAGTGGTAGCGAGAGCAAAACAAAATACTACGAAGTAGCGTAGCATTTTCAAACGCTGCTTTTTTGAATTCCCGATATTTCGGGAATTCTTGAGAATTGAAATTTTCGTTATTACGGGAAATCCCGAATCTCGAGATTGGAATTTTTTCCGGAAAGACCCAACTCTAATTCCAATTGATAGAATTTATTATAATGATCTCATAATAAATTCTAGTCCACCTCTGACATCATTTTCAACGTTTCCATTGGCCGTATAGTGGGTTTTCCAACAAGGAGTGTTATTTTGGTATTCAAAGAAAAATGGAATTTTTTGAGACAAATGATCTCATATTTATTTCAGAATAAAGAAGAATTTTTGCCGTTACTAATGATAAACAACATCAGGCAAATGGCCAACACGGCCACGCTTACAGGACCATATCCTTTTCGTGAAATTCTCCACAACCAAATCTCAAAGTGGCTGCCCTATGTCCTATCGTTGAGGTCTTGAATCGACGCTGGGCTGGTGGCGTAGATCCTATCTTTCACCTGGCCCCAAAGGGAAGAAGTCGCAAGGTGTTAAATCACAAGATCTCGGTGGCCACTTGTGATCACCTTTTCGAGAGATAACACGGTCCGGAAACATTTCCCGTAAAAGAGCAATGGCTTCGTTGCTTGTGTGGCACGTAGCGACGTCTTATTGAAAGTAAACATTGTCCAGATCAATATCATCCAACTCCGACCATAAAAAATCATTAGTCATCTCTCGATAGCGCGTTCCATTCACCATAACTGTTGATCCAACCTCATTTTCGAAAAAGTTAGGTCCATTGACCCTGCCGGACCCTAAACCGCCCCCAAACTGTCACACGTTGAGGATGGAGAGGCTTCTCAACAATAACTCTTGGGTTTTCCATGCCTCAGATGGGACAATTTTGCTTGTTGACGTAGCTACCGAGTTGGAAATGGGCCTCATCATCAGTCAAGATGATTTTTCGATAGAATTCCGCATCATTTTCATACTTTTTAAGGACCCAATCAGCAAAGACATGATGTTGTTGATGATCGGCTAGCTTGAATTCTTTTGTTAACCGAACTTTATAAGCAAAATCATTAATCATATCTGGATAGCCAACCTCATTTTCGAAAAAGTAAGGTCCAATGACCCCACCGGACCAGAAACCGCACCACGTTGAGTATGGAGAGGCTTCTCAACAATATTTCTTGGGTTTTCCCGAGCCCCAGATGCAACAATTTTGCTTGTTGACGTAGCCACCGAGGTGGATTCTTCAACTGGGTTTTCTTCAACTCATGGGGCTACAGCCGAAATATTCTCAGTTGTTCTTGAGCGATGTGCCTCGTTTTTATTCTTCACATCACTAACTTGTCCCAGCCGCTCGAATTTGTCCACCAATTTCTGTATTGCGGTCCGACAAGTGGCTTCACGACGACCCAAAAATGCTTTAGTTTGGAGAACTGTGACTGCAAGATTTCCAACATTTTTGTAGTGAATTTTCATAATTTCAATGCGTTGTTGAAACGTGTATCGTTTCATTTTTAGTAATGGCATAGTTTCTACTTGTCAAATGTCAATGAATAACAGCTTCAAAAGTGACAGCTACCGAAATACCCGGTCATTCCAAATTACACCTCTTGTTGGAGAACCCTTTATAAGTAGAGATGCCTAAACAACATTTTGTTATTAATTATTACTTAACTAATCAATTTGTTTAGTTGCTTTTTGTATTACTTAGGTACTTGGTAATCTTCTTATACATATGTACAACAGCTGTGTGGTAGCCCATGTCTGTGGCAGTGTCAACGAGGCTCAGAACTGGCAAATGGTCTTGTGAAGCTCTGCTTTCAAAAAGAACTGATCTGGCTAGCAAAGTCCCCTCATCATTCGAGATTTTTTTTTTGTGATTTTTTTTTTTTTCACTTAATTGCCTGAACCTTAAACACAGATCCTTGATATCAATACAATTTGGCCGGTTTCCTTGTCTCTCCTCTGGTGACAACGAAATATCCACACAACGAAAATCGTTTGATAAATTTCCAAAGATTTGTTTAAATCTTTGCAGCAATTATTCATTTCAGTCGTCGCACATGACTGTCTAACAACCGTCCTTCTTATGGCCGTCGCCCTCACGTCTGTCGGACTTGTCTGTCTGTACATGCACGATGTCAACAACATGTCACTGGTGCTGCTGGTGGTGGTTTGGCCAAAACCAAGGAAAAGGCACCGAGAGCAAGAGAGAGAGAGAGAGACAGGGAGACGGAGTGCGTGAATGTTGTGGTGGCCTGAAGCCGGGCATGGGATTGCATGCATACATGCATGAATGCATGCAAACAGCTCCTTTTATGGTGTCACCATAAATTTCCAATTCGATTCGTTTCGATTCGATTCATTACACCACGTTGTTCCTCTCCAATGCTTAAGATAAAAATTGGCCATCGCCAAAACTAAAATGTTAGCCAACCAAAATGAAACCATCAGCGGACGAATGGCAGCTGAAACCAAATAACAGACGGTCGATGATCATGCTGCCTCCAATCATTCGAAAAAGTCAGCCATCCCAATTTACGGCTGCAGCGACTTTCCAGCATCGTCATCTTTTGTGAAAACCACAAAGTCTCCTCGGATTGCGTTCCAGCGAAGACCCACCAAAAGAAAGAAGAAACCAAAAAAAAAACAAAGACAACAAGGAAAAAGAAAAACGATAATAATGAAACTAAACCACAGAAGAGTATCAATTTTGACTGTCGTCGTTTTTTGTTTGTGCCTTATTTGTGAGCCATTTTTATTTCCCTCATCGTCATCGTCATTATCGTGATCGCCACCATTACCATTCTTTGGGGTTGTGTGCTCCTTTCGAAACATTTGCAATTCACACTTTTAGTTCGTTTCGATTTACGCATAAATGCATATCTTCATGTCGGCCGGTATGTTCGTCCGTTTGTCCGTCCGTCCGTCTGCCTGTCTGTCTGTCACTTTGACAGTTTGCATAGACATTGAAGAATTTATGGGTTTTTGTTTTAGGGGACATTTTGGATTTGCCAAACCCCTCATTAAAAACGTCTAAAAGGATATGCAAAATTGTCGTTAATGGTTGATTGCAATTCAGACGTTGCACACACATACATACATATTTAATTATATTGGCCAAAGAAGGTGCGACTTCAGCTGTAACTGACACATCAAATGTTTGATAGTCTTTTGAGAGTCGTTTTCTTCAACGCTTGGCTTATAGACCGGGTCGTCCATTTAAGGGCTTCTTTTTGAATGACATCATAAGTCTAAGACTGCAATTGTAAAAACGATGCATTTAAAGTTTATTTGGAACAAAGAGATAGTAACTCGATTTTTTCGGTAAAGGGTTATCCACTTCGTGGTGTGAAAAGTATAGGGCTGGAATTGGACATCTGTCAAACTAAGTTGTTAAACCAATTTGTTTTCTTTTCAGTTGGAAGTCTGACATTAATGAAAATGGATCGCTTAACTATCATACAACGCATTAAATTTATTAGAATCTACTACAGAAATGTTGATTCTGGCACAGCCACATATCGTGCTTTAAGAGGAGATTATGGTTCGTGGTTATGAAGCACATTCTAAACAAAATTTTCTTATTTGGGGTTCTGAGAGTCCTCAAGTAATCGAAGAGAGGCCATTACATCCACAAAAAGTCACTGTTTGGTGGGCTCTTTGGTCCGAAGGTTTGATTGGACCTTTCTTCTTCGAAAACGCCGAGGGAACGACTGTCACCGTCAATTCGGAGCCTTATGGTCGTATGATAACCGACTTTTTTTGTTGCCTGCTATTGAAGAGTTCGACTTGGAGAATATGTGGTTTCAACAAGACGGTGCCAGACATGCCAGACAACTCGAGCGAATATGGATTTATTGCACGGGACATTTCCTGGCCGCATAATTTCTCGTCGTGGCGACATCAACTGTCCACCAAGATCATGCGATTTGACACCATTAGAGTTTTTTGTCGTGGGGCTACGCGAAAGACCGTGTCTATGCAGATAAACCTTTAACTCTTGAGCACTTAAGAACCCACATTCGTCAAGTTAAGGCTGAGATACCGCCCAATATGTGCCAAAAAAAGGGGTCCACAATTACCTCAAAACAATCAATGCTTGCAACACTTCGCGTGGTGGTCATTTAATTTTTTTATTTATTTATTTATTATTAATTACAATACAAAGTAAATTTATATTCTAATTTTTGGGTCCAAGGGTAAACCGGGTGACACAGACCATATGTTTAGATTTTTGCAGAGACAGACCAAAGCCTCTGGTGGGAATCGAACCCACAACCCCCACGCTGATAGGCAAGCACGCTACCAACTCGCCTACCGGGGCGCTTTGGTCATTTAAATGATGTTGTGTTTCACACATAATGTCAACGCGCAAACTTTATAAGAAAAAAGAAATATCATGAAAAAGAAATATTTTATATGTGTTTTATTGACGTTTACTTTTGAAAACGCAAAATGGACAACACTTTTTTATAGACTTCCTTTGGACAAAACAACTGTCGAGTGTTATTGACCGATTTTAAAACTACTATGCAGAGTTCATGTATTCGTTGATCGATGCTTTTGCAAATAAGTGCTACTGCAATTTTTAAAAAAAAAAAGTATTTATAAATTTTTTTTAAAAAGTATTTATAAATTTTTTTAAAAATTATTAATAAAATTATTTTAAAAATTATTTATAACATATTTAAAAATTATTTATAAATTTTTTTTAAAAATTATTTTCAAAATTGTGTTTAAAATTATGTATAAGTTTTTTTAAAAATTATGTATAATTTTTTTTAAAAATTGTGTATAATTTTTTTTTACAAATTATGTATAATTTTTTTTAAAAATATGTATAAATTTTTTTTATAAATTTTTTTAAAAATTATTTATGACATTTTTATAAAAATTATTTATAAAATTTTTATAAAAATTATTTTTAAATTTTTTTAAAAATTATTTACAAAATTTTTTTAAAAATTATTTACAAAATTTTTTTTAAAATTATTTTTAATTTTTTTTTAAAAATTATTTATAATATTTTTTTTAGAAATTATTTATGACATTTTTATAAAAAATTATTTATAGCATTTTTATAAAAATTATTTATAACATTTTCTAAAAATTATTTATAAATTTTTTTAAAAAATATTTACAAATTTTTTTTTAAAAATTATTTACAAAATTTTTTTTAAAAATTATTTACAAATTTTTTTTTAAAAATTATTTAAAAATTTTTTTTTAAAAATTATTTATAATTTTTTTTTAAAAATTATTTATAATTTTTTTTTAAAAATTATTTATAATTTTCTTTTAAAAATTATTTATAATTTTTTTTTAAAAATTATTTATAATTTTTTTTTAAAAATTATTTATAATTTTTTTTTTAAATATTATTTATAATTTCTTTTAAAAATTATTTATAATTTTTTTTTAAAAATTATTTATAATTTTTTTTTTTAAAATTATTTATAATTTTTTTTTTTAAAATTACTTATAATTTCTTTTAAAAAATTATTTATAATTTTCTTTTTTAAAATTATTTATAATTTCTTTTAAAAAATTATTTATAATTTTTTTTTTAAATTATTTATAATTTTTTTTTAAAATTATTTATAATTTTTTTTTAAAATTATTTATAATTTTTTTTTAAAATTATTTAAATATTTTTTTTAAATTTTTAATAATACAATTTTTTTTTTAAAATTATTTATAAAATTTTTTTAAAAATTATTTATAAAATTTTTTTAAAAATTATTTATAAAATTTTTATAAAAATTATTTATAAAATTTTTATAAAAATTATTTATAAAATTGGCTTTTAAAGGGGTTCACCCGGTATTTCGGTAGCTGTCACTTTTGAAGCTTTTATTCTTTGACATTTCACAAGTAGAAACTACGCCATTACTAAAAATGGAACGATACACGCTTCAACAACGCATTGAAATTATTAACCTCCGACTGTCACCACTGAAATGTTTGCGTATTGTCTTTGGTTGCTGGTTCCTGAAATTTAAAAGAGAAGACGAATTTAATTTATCTGTCTTTCATAACATTTGGTAGCAAGTAGACACTGATTCACTGACTCTGTCACGCAGTACGTAGGAATTTAAATAGGCATTCTATAATTCTATAATAAATAATAAAAAAAATAATATTTTTTTTTTGTACAGAAATTCTGTTTTCCCCAGATTTTTTTTACCAATATTTTTTTTTTCCAAAATTTTTTTTTTTACAAATTTTTTTTTTTACAAATTTTTTTTTTACAAAATTTTTTTTTTAACAAAATTTTTTTTTTCCACAATATTTTTTTTTCAACATTTTTTTTTTCCACAAAAATTTTTTTTTTCAAGAAATTTTTTTTTCAACAAAATTTTTTTTCCATATTTCAACAAAAAATTTTTTTTTTAAGAAAATTTTTTTTTTTCAACAAAATTTTTTTTCCATATTTCAACGGGCGCCATAGGCGCATTACAACTTACTAGTTGTATAATAATTGCGCAGAAATTCATCGTCATTATATTTCACATCAAATATGTGAGAATCCTTCAGGCACATTGGCCACTCACAAGTTTTCATTGGAACAAAATGCGATTCATTCCATTTCAGCAAATGCCCCACAAAACGCCCCCACAAAACTCTCCGACCCACAATGATGATGATGACGATAATGACCCCGAAATATGTAAGGAAAAAGTCCATATTACACAATCAAACGATAAGAATCTGCAAAAGCCACAATGACACTGGCGCTTACACCACCAACCGGGAATCGGCACAGTCGTCGCGGACACCGTCGTCAAGCAAGCGAACGGGGAAAGGCTGTGGCGCAGATAGAGATGGAGATTGTTATCAAAAACACAAGATCTTAACATAGTTAACACGATCTTGTTGGCAATCTGGTACTTTTGGTATCAGGTATCTGGTAAGGCAGCAACCGGCCAACTACGTTACGAAGATGTTACCAGGTCTCGCTGTGAGGTACTGGCTCCTTATGCAGGCGGCAGCATGTTCTCCATTAAATGCTGGCCAACGATGTTGCTGCTAAGGCACCATAAGCGGCAGTGGCAATGTCGACGATCGCTGTGGCTGCTACGGCAACGGTTTGTGGCATGATGATGCTTTCCCAGTGTATGGTTTGCATTCATGTTTAACATGCTGTCGTAACATGGTTTTTGGTAACATGGTATTTGGTATGTGGCATCTTGGCCACAGACACAAATTCGTAGATTCCAAGAGATTATCGCTTGCGGCGCTGATCGTCGGTGTTATTTGTGTGGCTGCGGGAGGGGAAGTGGGTGAAGATTAAGATTATTGTCGGTTTGTCGTTGAACATGTTACAGTTAAAGGTTAATTGCAATATAATGTTAAAGAACCATAACAAGAACCAGAATGTAATGTAAGTAATTGTTATGGAATGTTTACAACACGGGCAGAAGCGTCTGGAGCGGCAGCGAGACATGTGGGAGTTTTTTTTTTGTTCTCTGGGAGCATGTAATGCAAACGATCTTAATGAAATGACAACTATTTGGACCACCCACTATTGTGGATTAAGATTGCAGGTAATGCGTGGATTTTCAAGGAAATTATGGAATATTTTTCTTTAGAAGTATCGGCAAGGTAGACATCCGTGGTGCGGTTAATAGTGAATGCGATTGTCACCGCCGTAGACTCCGGTTCGAAACCTGATAAGGTCTTTAAACATTTTCCAGTGGCTGCTTTCCCTCGAAAAATGCTGGCGACCTTACCAGTAGGAAAGTAATCTCTAACCAGCTTTAAACAGTAGGTCCCACGTCAGTGAGTATACAAATTATATCCTGATTCGAGAGAAGTTCCCCGTCTGTTCCTTCAGGGAATTTTAAGGGAAGTAACTGATTTTCTTCAAGGCCGTTAACATTACAATATTTTGTAAAGCAATGATAAATGACGATCGGTATTTTTTTAAAAGCGGGAAATTAGATCTTTGAAACTGCATAAGAGGTTTTTCGAAATTCCCCTTGTGGCCGGCGCACCATCACCTCCAATGTCCTCAAATAAACACGTTTATCGAACATTTCGGTGCCTATATCTTGGAAACGTGAAAGATATGAAGTTTTCGAACTCATATTTGTATTCAGCGAGCCATAATCTGTTAAGAACGCTCATTACCTTTTTTTGACCTGTGGAACATTGTAGGCCAGTGTAAAATAATTCCACTGTCGATTTTTTAAAATTTGAAGCCAGATTTGTATTCAGCGAGCCATAATCTGTTAAGATCGCTCATTAAATTTTTTTGACCTGTGGAACATTGTAGGCCAGTGTAAAATAATTCCACCGTCGATTTTTTTAAAATTCGAAGACAGATTTGTATTCAGCGAGCCATAATCTGTTAAGGTTGCTCATTACATGTTCATGAGCTGTGGAACATTGTAGGCCAGTGTAAAAAAAATTCCACTGTCGATTTTTTTAAAATTCTAAGGCAGATTTTTATTCAGCGAGCCATAATCTGTTAAGATCGCTCATTTAATTTTCTTGAACTGTGGAACATTGTAGGCCAGTGTAAAAAAACTCCACCGCATTAGATTTTCTTGACGTGAGGAATATTGTAGGCCAGTTTGAAAATAATTCCACCGTCGACTTTTTTTTAAAATTCGAAGCCAGATTTGTATTCTGCGAGACCTGTGGAACATTGTAGGCCATTTTGAAAAATGTCACAGTCGATATTTTTTTGAATTCGTTTTCCAAGTAGACTTTTTTCCCGAAAAGTCATTTTTAACTAGGTGTGAATAAGCAATACTTTCATTAACCCTAGACAGACACACTGGTTTTCATTGCGTATTACTTTTATTTGCACAGGCATCATCGATTCGTCGAATAATGTACTTCCTGGGTTCAGATCTAAATTTTAATCACAATTTGGATGCATTTCTGATTTGTGGTTTTACCTTTACACGCAGTTTTCCCAAGTTTAATTATATTAGACGTTACACTCAAAATTTACCCTAATGTTATTATTAACTATTTATTATGCTGAGTCACATAGCTCCCAGACGCCTAGCCCATTAGCTAATACTATTATGCATGACTTTACAACTTATCCATATGGCGGTAATCCCAGGGGTCTAACTGCATAATGAGGTCATTTAATTGGGTTCATTGACATCAAGTGGTACTCCCCCTTGTGTTTTTTTTAAATATTTGCTCTTCGATTTAATCTCTCCCTCTTATCCCACACTATCATCAGTGTGAGTGATAGAAATTAAAAAAAATTACATATTTTCTGTTTGATTTTCTGTACTCACTCTCTATCTCTTACAGTAATCACAAGTCATAGCCGTATGTGTGATATAAATTTAAAATTCGTTATTTTCTTCGGTGTTCTCTTCTCTCTCTCTCTAACTCCTTCTCACACCCTTCCAGTAATCATCATTCCTTGTCGTATGAGTGATATTAATTTAAAATTAGTTATTCTTTTCTCTCTCACCCTCAGTAGTGACAATTCATAGCCGTATGTGTGATATCAATTTAAAATTCGTTATTTTCTTCGGTGTTCTCTTCGCTCTCTCCTTCTCACACTCTTACAGTAATCATCATTCCTAGTCGTATGAGTGATATTAATGTAAACTAGTTTTGGTTCTCTCTCTCTCTCCCTGTCTCTGTGTTACAGTCAGTAGTCACAATTCATAGCCGTATGAGTGATATCAATTTAACCCATTTGTGACCAAAACATTTTTTAATTTTTTATTTTATTTTATAAAAAAGTGATCCTGGGTCCGAATCCATTGATATTTTTAACTTTACGAAATCCTTTTCTCTGTGCCTGATGGTATCGCTGGCTATGAATGGGTTAAAATTCATTGTTTTCTTCTGTTTTCTCTCCTCTCTCCCTTTCCCTCTCTTACGGCAATCACAATTCATAGCCGTATGAGTGATATCAATTTAAAATATGTTATTCTTCGGCTTTCTCTTCTCTCCACCCTGTCTTTCTCACGCTCGTACAGTAATCATCATTCCCAGCCGTATGAGTGATATTAATTAAAACTAGTTTTTCTGTTCTCTCTTTCTCACTCCCTCATGAGGGTTTCTTCGGGTTTCTCTCCCTCTCTACCTTACAGTACTCCTCATTCATAGCCATATGAGTGCTATCAATTAAACAAAAATATTTCATTGCAAATAAAAAGTCACGTATAACAAATTAAAATATCGCCCCAATGACAAAATAAAACAATCCGACTCTGCCAACTCCTCCTAAAGTCAATTAAAACTTTATTTTCTAACCACAAACATGAATTGCCGCCACAAGAAGTGGAGGAGAACCATGGCTGACTAGATATACAGAGAGAGGGAGAGATAGAAAAAGTTCAATAACTGAGTTCTGGTTTTTTTTGTTTGCCTCTTGTCGACGTTCGAGTATAATTTAACAATTTGCCATTAGTCCGTTCCGTTACTGCTAAAACATTGACGCCCAATATTGACAATCACAAAATGCATACCGAAGATTAGGTTGGCTCGATATCGGCGTGCTTTCGTTCGAACACTGAACGATGCACCTATCATTGCAAAGACCTTACCCGATTTTCCATGGAAACCTGCAATACGAGAACTTTTATTCCGGAACTCCACATTCGCTCCACATTTTTAAAATCGCAATTTTTGGGTAGCCACAGACTTTTTTTTTATCAAAATGGAGGTGGTTTTGAAAAAACCGAGTTCTCTGTAAGCACTCTCCTTGTCCGCCTACTACTGCATAAAATAGTGAAGTGATTCAACTTCTTGTGAACACTTCTTGTCTACACCCAATCATCAGTCCACCCTAATATACACTCAGGCACACAGTAGCAACTGCAATGACAAAAACCAAATGTCCCATAAAACAAATAAAGTAATTAAATTGTTATGTACAGAGGGGAACAAGACAAAACGAAACAAATAAAGTAAGAAGTTACAAAAAAAAAAACACTCGAACAAAAATCGCATACAAAACCGAACTGAAAAGAAAGACTGCATTTTGTTGTCATTCGTCCGGCCGTCGGGCAGACAATGAGAACAAGAACAAAAAAAAAAAAAAAACGCTGTACAATCAATGGATTAATATACGCCATAGGAAAATCTATCTAGAACTAATGGGGACACCGATACAATTACATACGAAGCCAAGCATGCAATCAACTCTGGCCACATTGTGCCGATACTTCTCCGGCAACGCTCTCAACAACACCATCGCCATCCCCTCGTCCGACCGGTGCTGGCGGGGCAACCGCACAAAAATACTTTGCAACATTTACAAAACGTTTCGCATACTGTCGATTGTATGTGATGGTATCTGGTGTTCATTAACTTTGGACGACGGAATAGAATGAAATTGTGGAATGTAACCAAAGTAGGAAACAATCTGGAGGCGAGAGAGTTGAACACGACCTGTTATGGTGCTACGCTGCTAATCCTCAGGGATTGTAGGCTACCAATAATTAGTTAAATCCTACTAGGGGTCCTAGTGCATAATCGTTGGTAAATAATTCAGTTTTCAGGATTGCCATATTGAGGGTTCTCAGTGCGTGTGTGGACATTAGGCCAGGGCGATTATTATGATTTTTGCTTTATATCTCTGGATCCCAGCTATGATTGAATTCGATCTTAGAGTTTCAAGTGATATTTAAATATCATATTATACAGAAGTAATAAAATGAATAATAAATATACCCACTGACTGGGACCAACACTTTAAAGCCGGCTCCGAATTGCTAATGGTTTTGTCGAGAGAAGTTTTACATGACAAAGAGATTTTATATCCAATCCAATGATTCAAAAGTTATGTTTCCACATCGAATGGAAGTTCTTTTGCTAGCGAAGTGAAGATGGCAACGAGGGCATTCTATAATCGAAATGTTTCGTGTTCGAGTAAGGAAAGACATATAACCCCTGGTACAAGGCTGTATCTCGACTTCCATTGCTGACGGCTCTACATTCAATAAACAAGTAGGTTTCGCGGTCTACTCCAAAGACCTAGAGCTAAATATGGCACGGATACTCAGGTGATTTTGGTCATTAAAGAAGTAGCAGAAGGGCTGAGATATAAAGGTCCCCGCCACAGTGGGTATACACACATTCGGTTCTATGAAAAACAACCCAAATGAAAAAACGCTCAAAATTATGAAAATTGCCCCAAAACCTGTAAAAAATCCCCCAAATTTGTTTTTTCGTATGAAAAATGTCCCAAAAACGAAAAATAAAATATTACCCAAAAATTATGAAAAAATTCCCAATTTGTTGTGGAAATTTTTCATAATAACAAAACTCCAGAATTTTCACAATAAAAAAATCTCAATTTTTTGGGAGAATTTTTCATAACAAAAAAATTTTTTTTTGGAGAATTTTTCATAGCACAAAAATTCCAAATTTTTTGAGGAGAATTTTTCATAATAAAAAACTCAAATTTTTTTGGAAAATTTTTCATAATAAAAAATCCACAATTTTTTTTGGAGAATTTTTCACTATAAAAAATTACCAATAACTCAAAAAAAATTATAAAAAAAAATTTCCAATTTTTTTTTGAGAATTTTTCACAATTATTCAAAAAAATTCCCAATTTTTTTTGTGGAGAATTTTCTATAATAAAAAATTTTCAAAAAAAAAAAACCCATTTCCATTTCATAATAAAAAAAGTTCCAATTTTTTTTTGGAGAATTTTTAACAATAAAAATTTTTCAATTTTTTTTAAGAATTTTTCACAATAAAAAATGACCAATAATTCAAAAAAATTCATAAAAAAAAAATTTCAAATTTTTTTGGAGAATTTTTCATAATAAAAAATTTCCAAAAAAAAAATCTCACCAATTTTGGGGAAATTTTTCATAATAAAAAATTTCCCAATTTTTTTTGGACAATTTTTCATAATAAAAATGTTTAAAGAATTTGTCATAATAAAAATTCCCAATTTTTTGGGGTAATTTTTCGTAATACAAAAATTCCTTATTTTTTGGGTAAAATTTTTCATAATTTTTTTTTTAATTTTTTCATAAATAGATAATTTTTTATAATAAAACTCTCCAATTTCTTTTGGAAAATTTTTCCCAATAATTCAAAAAAATTCATAAAAAAATCCCATTTTTTTTTTGAAGATTTTTCTAAAAAAAATTTTTCAAATAATAAAAAAACCCACCAATTTTTTTGGAGAATTTTTCATAATAAAAAATCTTCCAATTTTTTTGGAGAATTTTTTTACAATAAAAATCTACCAATTTTTTTGGAGAGTTTTTCATAATAAAAAACTCACCAATTTTTTGACGAAATTTTGCAAAATAAAAAATCCTCAATTTAAACAATTTTTCATAATAAAAAATTCCCAATTTTTTGGGGTAATTTTTCGTAATACAAAAATTCCCTATTTTTTGGGTGAACTTTTTCATAATAAAACTGATATAAATTTTTTGGGGGGAATGTTTCATAATGAAAAATTAACCAATTTTTTTTGGAAAAATTCTCAAAAAAAAATTGGGAATTTTTTATTGTGACAAATTTTTGGGATATTTTTCATAGTCAAAAATTCTACAATTACCATGAAACTGTAGACCAGACAAACCAGCATGAAGAATTCCATCTGAATTGGAAACCATGGGTTTGCTTCTTGCCACTTGCAAAGGATCCATTTGTGAACAGGATCATAGAGTGTATATTCCACTGGTTTCTCCATGCAATCTCTTATCTCCCTGCTGTAGGGTATCACACAAATCAATCAGTACACCAGGGGGGGAGAGATGGGCAGGAAAGCTGCAATAAACAATTTATGTAATGTCACCACGCCAAACAAACACATCGTTATCGTTTTGTATGCATTTCCCGATAAATGGCGATGGTGCCATGGATGGGTTGCGTTGCCAACGATTGTGTGCACGCTGGTGCTTTTGGCCGATGATGACAATGATGATACAAATCCATAGCATTGATTGGCGGAGATACCTCTGATAATGCCATTTATTCTATAAGTCATGTAGGTAGCTAGCTAGACTGGCCACATTTGTCCGTGTGTTTGCAACAGAATAGAATAAGAAGATGACGAAGACGAAGAAGTAGCCACCTCAATAGCTTCCAAGAATAAATTGCCAGCACAACAACAACTCGAATGTTGGCAATGAAAAAGAGTGAGGCGCCATAGAGGCGTTGGTATTCCATGAATGAATTCAATGAGTCTAAGCGGGGTTGGTTGCCCGCTTGAATGTTTTTGGTTCGCCCATTCGTTCGCTCACAAGAAGACTCCGCACAACAAGAAGAGCAACATACAATTTTCATTAAGAAATCACTTAAACTTTTTACTATAATTAAAATTTGCAGCAATGCAAACAGATGGAGAGATAAACACACCGAGAGAGAGAGAGAGAGAGAACGATAAAAAGTGCAATATGAAACCTATAAAATTGTAAATTACTTTATTAATTGTTGCACTTTAGAAAAGCAATAATATTGATGATATTCGAATAACTATGCACATAAATACATATTTATTAATGTCTGTAGACAATATGAGTAAAAGGAAACCCCATAGAACAGATGATCCTTATGAAATAATTATGGACGGAAACCATTGAAGACGTCGCACCTTTGTTTATCAAGTGGATTGTTGAAGGCGCTTATTTGGGGCAACGTAGTGTGACCTTCGATCTCGAAGCCATGTAAAACTAGTCAAGAAAAGCATTAGCTGTGGTTTTTACGTAACAGTGGGTCCCGCTCAGTGAGTATACACATATATCGCGCTCAGCTCACCCCCCTCTGTGCCATCCAGGAATGTTAAGGTAAATTAGTAAGTAAGTGTGGCCTTTGTAAATATTTTGGTTGAAATTGATACGCCAGTATTTTAAGGATTTTCAGGGTCATCATAATCTAGAAGAGCAAGAGGCGTCATATATCCATCAAGAAGAGCCAGCCGTACATTTTGGTCCTTCGAACCACATTGAACTTCAAGAGTATTCTGCAAATACTCATCGAGTACACATCTCCGTAGAAAACCTAGGGGCCCTTTATATCATAGTACGGAAAATCTCGCTTCGCGAAAGGTATTTTCATTTTTATCTGTCGTTTTGTTACTCACACTCAGAGACAAAAAAAAATAATTCTCGTGAAAGTAATTTTTATCTACGAAAGTTATCTTTTTTATCTTTCATGAGTGATCAATACATGCTTTAAAAGTATTGCTCTCTCTAACGAAAGAGAAGAAAAGATAACACTCACTCATAAAAATAACTTTCACGAGAGTTTTGTTTTACATTCTGAGTGCGAAAGTTAAATAAAGATAAATATTAAAGAGAGCACGCGTGAGACAAGAAATATAAAAATACTTGTGTTTGGAAATTGACGCAGGTCAGTTTCTTCTATTGTTTTGTTTGAAGCAGTTGAAAAAAAATGGCAGTTGAAAAAAAATGTTTGTTTTGATGAAAATAGATAAATGTCGAAGTGTTTGCTGTGTGAAAAAGATCTTAGGGGGAAAAATTCAAGTAATATTAAGCGTCATTATGAACTTATTCATAGCAAAAACATAGGTGAAAATATATATGAAAAAATACGAATACTTTTTTGCCTTATTTTTTGTGTTACGCAATAGAATTGCTTTATTGTTATTTTTGATTTAATTTTTTGGTTTGAAAACAATAAAAAAGATAAAAAAATGTTATCCGCTGAAAGTTTAATTATTTGTTATACATATTTTCGTCCCATTTCGCCGTTGTAAAGGGATTTCCTAAAAATGCAGTTGATGACGAATATTTTTTCTAATGATTAAACTCATGAATGAGAATTAATTTCTAATGAGTAGATATAACTCTCGCGCGAGTGCTCGGTAGATAAATCTCGTGAGTGAAAAAAATAATTGTTCTCTTCATATTTTAAATTACTTTCACGAGAAAAAAATATTTATCTTGAGAAAAATTTATATTTATCTTTGAGGAGAACAATTTTTTTCTCATAAGGTATTTTGCTCTTGTGAAGAGAATAAAAATTGAGTACTCTCCGTACTATGCTTTAAATCACAGTCATCCGCGTATGCAGGCGGTATTCGCTGTGATGTCCTTCTTGTGTTCCTGTATGCAATCCAGTGTCTTTTTACCGCATTTTCCAACAATAAGGCTATAAGTGATGTTACTTTGTCGCCCTGTATCAAATGTTGATTCAGAGAGACTAGTTACAGAGAAGGTCGCATATCAATAAATGTTATTCTGCAATTATACACTAGTGCAGCTGACATACGAAAGACCGTCCCTGTTTCGAGAACCATTGATGGCATTGAGCGATCGTTAGTGTCTTTAAAATCTTTACAAGAATTTGGCTCCAAGAACTGGTTAATTTTAGATTTACCCGACATAAATCCATACTGGCACGAGACAATGAGTTTGCCGACATGTGGCTTTCGTCCCCATGAAGGGAGTACACTTCCTTGCTGTGGAATCTACTGCATTCGCTACTGGGTACCGAGTTGTCACACGTTGAGGATGGAGAGGCTTCTCAACAATAACTCTTGGGTTTTCCGTGCACCAGATTGGACAATTTTACTTGTTGACGTAGCCACCGAGTTGGAAATCGCCCTCATCAGTCGAGATGATTTTTCGATGGAATTCCGAATCATTTTCATGCATTTCAAGGACCCACTCAGCAAAGACACTTCTTTGTTGATGATCGGCCGGCTTGAGTTCTTTTGTTAACTGAACTTTATAAGCCTTAAGACCCAAGTCTTTCATCTTTCTTAGCCTAAATGAGCGTTGGCTGTCGCATTTTATAAGTCCTTGTACGTTTGCGTACCATGGTTCAGACCTTTCGCTGCCTTCGAACAGCAAGCTACTAACTGAGAATTTTTGGTAAATTGACCTGTATATCAAATCGCAGCTTAATTTGTAATATCTTTCGATTACCGTTTAAAATTGAAACAGTTAAACTATTTAAATTGAAACAAACTAATTAATAATGTTTGGCAAACATTAAGGACATGTAGGAACTATAAAATACTAGACACTGATGTTAAGTTTTCTCAAAACTACCTTAGTGCAGTTTGGACCTTGTTGTTCTAGGGTCGCGATTTGTTGCCGAAAATTAATCAGCTAAACATTGGGGAGATTTGGTTCCAACAAGACGACGCCAACTTACCATACGAGCGAGCTTAACAATCGATTTATTGCAAAATCTATTGGGTGACAACATTATTTCTCGAACTGGTCCTGTTCACTGGCCCCCGCAAGTAAGGGCTATGTTATGTCATTGGTTTATGCAACTCTTAAAGCATTGGAAGCCAATATTCAATCCACCATTGACGCCAAACGGCCAGATTGATTGGGAAAAGTCGTCAAAAAGTGGACTGATCGAATGGACCATGTAACTCGCAGCCGCTGAAGAAATATGCCGGAAATTACATATATTTTAAAACGAAATGCCATGAGATTATCTACCAGATTGTAATAAAAACCATTTGATTTCGCGAATCATATTATCAGGCATGTCACAGAAACCCAAATCGATAAATTTTGAAACCAAAACGTTTTTAGCTTCTCCAGAAAAAGGAAATCGAAAAAAGTTATTGATTTGAAACCCATGACAAAATCTGAAGTGAAATTGATATCAATTTCAACTGAAACTCCAAATTGAAATGAAATTCTGTTCGAAATTAATTATGAATATTGCTTTTATTAAAAAATATACTAAATACGTTGAGTATGATAATTTTAAAATCTTTTTTAACGTATAAAGTATCAGGCATGTCAAAGAATTGCCATCGCCTCAATTGTGTGATCTTGTCACATATAAAATTGGCAGCCTTAACCAAAAACAACACTTAAACCAAAAAAAAAACAAATTACTGAAGGAAACTCCGCAAAGAAATGTAACAATTTGTTTTAATATTAAAATTAAAAGCTAATTTTTACAAATTTAAAGGAGCAAGCACAAGAAAATTGCTGATTCAAATTTTTTTATAAATTTTATGGTATGCCACCAAGATATTGCGAGAGGTTACGTGAAAGGAGACAAGGTGGTCGGACAAAGGATCCGATGCATCCCTTAAACGTGGGCGATCTAATTTAATTTGAGAATGTGCCTTTCTCTCTTCTTCCATCACAGCAAAAATCGAAACACCAGGCATATTTTTTGATTTGTTTGTTTACTTTTTTTAATTAAAATCGCAGTCAAAGTGTGGAGACGTATCGAAATTTTTGACGGCGGTGGGTAAACCAGCTGTTTCTAATTTCAATGCTACCATATTTTTAATAGAAATATTCGATTTCCATTTTTTCTTGATTTCATCAAACCCAGGAATTTTTGAAGAAGCAAAATTAAAATGTTAGGGTTTGGAAACACGAATTCAAATCGATTTCGTAAGATTTCTGTGACATGCCTGTATATTTGAAGTTTTCAAGATCTTAAAAAAAAAACACTCAATACATGTAATGTCGCTCTCGTTGGAGATTTTTGCTTACATTTTTTTTTTTATCTTTAACAGCCTCAGCCACTGGGTCGAACGACAATGGAACGCATGGTTATTTGTTAGAGACAAACAGCTGTTTATTGGCTTTGAAATCAGCTGTTTGTCGGTTAGAAAGCATGCGAACGTTGTCGTTCGACATCGTGGCTTAGGCTTTAAGTCTTTGAGTTATCAAGAGCATTAAACTAATCTTTGCGGGGTTTTAAATTAAAATTTTTGGAATACCCTTGCGATGTTAGTCAAGCATTTGAGAAAAAACACAACAGGGACTGGAGATTCTTTCTATATTTCTTCTTGAACGGGTAAAAAACACCATAAATCATTGCTATCCTCTGCGTTTTTACAGCTACCCATACGAAATACTCGTACTCTTGCCGTCGCTGGCCATTTATGCTGTGTTCTGTGTTTTTATTCGGTAGCCGTAAGGGACCCTAAAACTAATCCCAGCAAATTAAGGCAGTTTAACGAATCATTTAACTTGTTGAACGTTCGTAATTACAGACATACACTCGTACATACATAAATTCATGAAATTTCAACTTTATCTGAATTTTATTCACTTAATTAAATGGCATTTGAAAATGATGGCACAAAAACCAAACCTAAACAAAGCAAATAACAAAAAAAAAAAACCAAAGAGACGCTAAGAAATGGCTCCGCATTAAACAGTTAGAAATGAAATTGAGCCTACCCGCACACACACAAAGAACCTACTCAACGATATCCAGTCAAGCAGCGGTTCATCCATTTTCGCAATGAATAAAATTAATTTCGCAGACGCGGAAAAAAGCCAGCACTTCAAACGAAGAAGCCAAAGTCACCCCGTTTTTCTGAGCATACCCTATTCTTATGGCAGTGTGTGTGTGCATGCAGTCACAAAAGAGGAGAGAACCCATTAGAAAAAATATAATAACAACAACAAGGAAGGCCAGTTTGTATTCGCCCAAGACTCGTGTATCGGAGGGAATTTGTGTGCCACATTCAAGGCTGACGCTGCCTAATAAAAACGCGTCAACTGCACTCCGCCTACTTTTGCAGACGGCAGCTTTTTATGTTATTGGTCGCTGGCTGCTGCTCCATTATTTGCGATGTTTGTGGATACGAGCAACTGGTATCGTCGTTAGCCTGAAGCGGGGACGAAGCACAAAAAAACCCACACACAACTCCCCAACAACATGAACAACATGAACAACAACAACAACACCACATCACAGTGTTGGCTAAGAAATGTTTCGCTTTGGTTTGGGAGCATAGCGCAGCAGAAATGAGGAGAAAAAGCGTAAACACCAGCAGCAACAACAACAACAACTGCAAAGCCAACAGTGTCGTTGTTGTTTTTTGTTTATTGTTTTTTTTTTCTTTGCTCAACGCAACACTCGAAATCACTGAATTGAGTTGAGTCAGTTTAAGTTTTAACTCATTTAAGGTGTTGACCAAAGAGAGACAGAGAGAGAGAGATAGAAAAAGTGTGCGAACAATGTGTTCTCTTATCGAAACAAGAAACACTCTTAACATTTGTGCAACAGAGAAATCAAAGAAATCTCTGCCGTCGTCACATTTTAAAGGAAACATTTACGTCCAGTTTCCCTAAAATGAATTCGTTCGTTCGTTCCAAGTTATTAAAATTGAAGTCACAATAAAATAAATAATTCCCAGGAATGAGAACTCATTCTTTTGGATATGTGTTCCATATGTCGATATCTGCAATATATCTGAAAACCCGAATTTAATTAAGTCTGTAAAGAGGATCCAGTTCGAAGGTCCAAATGTAAAACATTAATTCGGTTCGAAGGACCAAATGTAAAGAGGATCCGGTTCGAAGGACCAAATGTAAAGGGAATTAGATCGAAGGACCAAATATAAAGACCTAATATCAGAAATAAAACTCTTTATGCGTTGAGTGCTTATAAGACACTGATTTTATTCTCCAAAATGAGACACTCACTTAAATCATATAGAATTTGAAAATACGTCTAGTATATGCCACTGGCAAGTAAACGTTGTCCAGATCAATATCATCCAACTCCGACCATAAACCATTCACCAACCTCATTTTCGAAAAAGTAAGGTCCAATGGCCCCGTCAGACCATAAACCGGCCCCAAACAGTCACACGATGAGGATGGAGAGGCTTCTCAACAATAACTCTTGGGTTTTCCGAGCCCTTGATGCGACAATTTTGCTTGTTGACATAGCCACCGAGGTGGAAATGGGCCTCATCATCAGTCAAGATGATTTTTCGATGAAATTCCAGATCATTTTCATGCATTTCAAGGACCCAATCAGCAAAAACACGACGTTGTTGATGATCGGCTGGCTTGAGTTCTTGTGTTAACTGAACTTTATAAGCAAAATCATTAATCATATCTGGATAGGCAACCTCATTTTAGAAAAAGTAAGATCCAATGACCCACCGGACCAGAAACCGCACCACGTTCTTTACAATAACTCTTGGGCTTTCCGATGGAACTCCAGATCATTTTCATGCAATTTAAGGACCCAATCGGCAAATACACGACGTTTTTGATGTTCGGCCGGCTTGAGTTGTAATGACGTTTGTGGAATGCCCAATTCCAAAGAACAACGTGGAATAGACAAACCTTTGTTTTCTTCCACACTTTGGGCTACAGCCGCAATATTCTCAGTTGTTCTTGAGCGATGTGCCTCGGTTTTATTGTTCACATCACTAACTTGTCCCAACAGCTCGAATTTTTCCACCAATTTCTGTATTGCGGTTCGACGACCCAAAAATGCTTTAGTTTGGCGAACTGTGACAGCAAGATTTTAACAATTTTTGTAGTGAATTTTAAAAATTTCATTGCGGTTTCTACTTGTCAAATGTCAAAGAATAAAAGTTGCAAAAGTGAGAGCTACCGAAATACCGGTAGCTTAATATCCATGGATATATTGGATGAATTGGAATCCGAATTTTCACATTTGGTTATTTCGGCGACAAAGAGACGCTGTACCGCTCGAAGCGGCGAAAATATCCAAGCCGTTGAGCCAAATCCGTCGATTCGGAATTGGGCATCTCTCAAACCAAACTGTGGCGTATTTTGCGAAAAGATCTTGGCCTTCATCATTATGAGATCAAAATAACTCAGGAACTTGGTAGCTTAAAAAGACGAAACGTCGAAACATCTGCGATTGGGCTCTGGTAAAGTTTCACGATAATCCAGAAATTCATCGAAAAATCGTCTTCAGCGATGAAGCTCATTTGTGGCTGAATGGAATACGGGATCGTACTGGTCATATGACCGAAATCGAAGTTCATTATTAAAAACAAACACCTGAAATAAATTTGGACTCTATATCTTTAGATATTCAGCGTTTTATTAATATAGAAAATGTTGATGTCCTTAATGGAAAACCGGGTATTATTTTGGCCATTTCACTAACAATTTAATGACACTTCCTTAATTGACAATTAATCATTTTTATGACGAACACTGCATTTTTGTCCCAGTTGCAAATACAGGGCAGTCCATCTAGTGGTTTAGTCATATGTTATGAATCATATGTTATGTTGGCAGTGACAGCTCCTTTCGCTGGAAATTTAGACAGGAATTCAGTATTCAGTATCTCCCTCCGTAGAAGAAAATGATTATTAAAATATCTATAGAATAGCGATACACATCCCACATTCCGGCGATGCTGAAGGGAGGACAATAGAGTTGGATACCCTAATATCCCCAATCATCTCCTCTGTACACGGTCCAGAAGCAAGAAAGATATCTTTGGAGCTCCTGCCCATATATGGGAGTTATATTCCATTTTAGGCCGGATGTAGTGGTTGTGTAAATATTTACGAGATCGGATGGAGTGAAGTATTTCTTGCACTGCTTTAAAAAAGCCTAAACACTTGAATGCTTCTTTCGACACTTCGAATATATGGTTAGCCCAGCGAGCGTCACCCTGTATCTTCATGTCCAGAACATCATGTCTATATCCACACCACCCATAGATATTGACGACGGTGCGTCCTTTTAAACAAAACACTCATCTAAGAATGCATTCTTTCTTCCACTCTCTCTCTCTCTATTTATAAAATAAAAAGCCGGAAACCTAACATGAGAGAAAACCGGGATTTCATTGGTGATTTCGAAAGCAATACTGCCACATATTCATTGCATGTAAAAAATCTGGACAAGGCATTGTGAGCCGTCAGACTCACCTTGGTCTTCTTGATGGACGTTCACACGGAGAAGTCCACTACTTTGGCTGTACCTTGGTCTCCACGCCCGTATATCCTACAAAAAAAACGGTGCTTAACCTTCGGCGGTTAAGTGACCAGAAATATTTCCACTAATTCAGTCGATGGCAATTTGTTGAGAATATTTCTATATTCTGTGACAGATTTCTTGATAAAAGATAAGGTGCAAACCTTTGCTCCATAATATCCTCAATGGTAACTTAAACCCCCCTCTCGGTCTATTTCGGCCGATAACTCCAACTTTTCAATTAGAGCGGAAAGAAAAAACCGGCAAACGGCAAACATAACTAAAATTAAAGTTGCATTACAAGTACGAATTGTACTCTAACATGAATTGATATCAACCAACAAAAAGTCAACGAAGAAAAACACCAACAGAAAACAAAAACAAACAACATTAATAAAATTGTTAAAAATCATCATCAATGACACAAGACACAACCGACATAAACAATAATGAATGTAATAATACGAGTATCGCCAAAACAATTGCCACCATACAGTTACCTTCATGTATAGACAGACAGACAGTCTGTTTGTTAGTCAGTCATTCATGGCTGTTTTTCCTACTTTTATTTACTTTTTGTTTTTTGTGTTCCAACAAATGAGGGTAAAAATGCCAACCGAAAGAAAAAAGTCAACACCGGCTAATGCCAACAATACCAGCGAACAAACCAAATCGACCAAAAAAAAAAAAACACTCAAATTGATAATTCCATGTAATGAAATGCAGACAGATGCATGGAAACATTGCCATTGCCTGGACGGACGATGCGACGGTCAGTGTAAGAGTGAGACAGAGACAGAGACACAGAAGAAAAAAACGTGGCCAGTCAAATTGGATAACATTTCAATTTACGAACCGTGTTCAATTAAACTAAAAAGAGAAAAAAAATATGAATTTTTGTTGAAGTGTTCAATAATGATTACAACAATGGCAACAACACAAACAATGTATCAATTTTACAGGCAGAATTTTACGGTAACAGAAAATCTGCAGGCACCATTTACAGTTTCTTCTGTTGCTAATGAACGGAGATTTCCGGACGGTAGAACGAACATCATTGGAAAAACGCTAGAAATGAGTCCAGAATCTGGGCAAATAACAACAGCAGCTGAAACCTCATAGAAATAAAGTCTGATAGCCCGATAGGATAACATGGTCGTCGAATTTTTGAACGCAAAGACCATCCCCCCCCCCCGTATTCATAAAATTTTAAATCAACTTTACAAATTTTGGATAAGAAAAATGTATGAAAATACAAAAACAATTGTCACATATTGTGACAATTGTTTTTGTATTTTCATACATTTTTCTTGTAAATGTTTATGAATACGAGGACGAGTGTTTCAATGGCTTTGTGATTTGTTGAGTCCTTCGGCTGAAACTAAACGAATTGAAAAATATGTAACGAAATGTTATTAAACTCCTTCGAAATGGTGTTGAATATTTCCAAACACTCTCGGCACTGTTATATAAAACGCGGCACCCATCACCCAAATGGCTTTAACAGATCCAAATACACTTGGGTCTCTTTTTGTGCGGATTTTTTATATGCGGATTAGAATTTATGCGGTTTCTAAAATTGATTTTTTGGTTTTTGTGATTTTGCTAAAAATGCTTATTTTGGCAACACTGTTAATGTCTTTCAGTTTTTTTAGTGTGAACGAGACAGATATAGTGGCTCGTGGTGAGTTGTTGCTAATTCGGTGATTCCCATTTTAGTTTTGTTTGCGTAACAAGACGCATACAACGGTGAGAACTTTCTAATTTATGGTTGTTGATTGCATCATTTCCATATTTAGCAACATCTGAACATATAAAGCGGATCAACGTTTAATGCAAACATTGTAATATTTTAAATAACATTTTGTTTTGGACATTTTTAAATTGAAGCCATGAATTCAAAGGAGAGGAAAAGACAAACGATTTCTCTGGAAATGAGAATTAAAATTTTGGACCGCATTAAAAGAGGGGATAAATATGCAGCAATAGGAAGAGACTTCAAACTTGGCGAATCATCAATTAGAGCAATAAAAAAGAATGAGGAGCAAATAAGAAAATCCGTGGTTTGTGGCACTGATATCACTGTAAAATATTCTTCTTATTCGCGCATCCATATTTTTCTTTGCTAAAATATGGAGATTTTATTAAAAGATTAAAGCTTAATTATTGAAAGAGTACTTTTATGGAAATCAAAAAATAAATTTATTTGTTTTGTTTAATTCTAGCTCGTTGTTTTTTTTATTTGATTTTGGCCTTTTTTAACAAGGATTATTTGAATTTATGCGGTTTTTGAAGATGTTGGAACGCATCCCAAGTTTTTGTATGGAAGAAGTGTATTTTTATATGCGGTTTTTTTTATGCGGCTTTCCGAGGAACGCATATACGGCATAAAAAGAGACCCAAGTGTACTTATGTAAGGTGTCGCAGTTGTACAGGCTACGCCGTTTAACACTTTAAATTTGATTGGGCTATTAAAAAAAGTTCTGATAATTTTTTCAAATTTTTGGTTTTATTGGAAAATTTGAACTTTGTTATTTAATAATGGACCACAATATTATTCATATGACTTTGTTGTGAAAACTGTGTTCAAATTTTTTTATACGTGCACTCATTCTTCTTATCAAAGGTTTATAAAGCTGTTATAAATGTTCATGAATACGGGGGAAATGTTTTCCTCACATAAAGTGAAAAATATGAACAAGTTGTCACCCTTCGAAATATTTCTAAAATATATACAACTAGTAAGTTGTAATGCGCCTATGGCGCCCGTTGAAATATGGAAAAAAAATTTGTTGAAAAAATAAAATTTTTGTGGAAAAAAAAAAATGTTGTTGAAAAAGAAAAAATTTTGTTAAAAAAAAAATTTGGTTGAAAAAAAAAATGTTGTTGAAAAAAAAAAATTTGGAAAAAAAAATTGTGTAAACAAAAAAAATGTTTGTAAAAAAAAATTTTTGTTGAAAAAAAAATTCTGAAAAAAAAAAATTTTGTAAAAAAAAATTTCTAAAAAAAAATTTTGGAAAAACACAATTTCTGTACAAAAAAAAAATATTCTTTTTTTATTATTATTATTATTTATAGAATTTATATAGAATTATAGAATGCCTATTTAAATGCCTACGTACTGCGTGACAGAGTCAGTGAATCAGTGTATCAGTGTCGAGGGTAAATATATATTAAGATTGCTCAATCTTAGATGTTAATACCTTAAATCTGTTAGTCCTTGCAATCAATTTTTTCGAGAACTCAAAAATGTTTACTAGATCAAAAGTTACCGCCTCTTGGCCGTTGTAATTCGATTGTGGACCACTGTGCCGTTTAGAGTGTCCCGCCTGTCTGGCGATGAATCCCACTTTGCCGAAACCACATGTGCTCACTTCACGAAGTGTTTCTCTGATTTGAGTGCATTTCCTTCGAATCGATCTTGTAAAATGCGTCAAGGATTCTGAGAGAGAAGTATCTTTCATTGTTCCTCTTTTTGGAGGGTCCGATGTAAATGCTTTCGAGACCGAGGTGCTAGGCCAAATACCAGCTTAAGGATAAGAGGTCAGCGGACATGTTAACAGGCACCTGTGTTTTCGGTCTATTCTTGTCAGCCATTGTGCGAAAACTCCAGGGGAAGTCTTAATCCTTAATATGAATACTTCGACTTCCCCTGGTTCGTTTTGTTATATTTTTATTTACCCATATCTGTTTTGATTTCAGAACAAATTAATTTAATTCTAGGGAGTATTGACATGTTCAAATCCCGGGTAAAATAATAGAAGCATTTCTGCTGACTATGTAACAATTGGATCTCCTTTAGATCCCGTTTTTGGAACCAGGATACCAAATGGACCCGCCTTCCTGGGGGTGACATCCACATATTCACTGACGCATCAAAATCGTTTAGAGGAGTTAGTTGTGGAACTCCTCGATTTCAGAAATTGTCCCTTAGAAACTGCTGCTCGACAAGTTCAGTAGCAGGGATATCTGAATATTTACCGACAGCATGGCGGCCATTAAGCCCCCCTGGACACATAACTTCACAGAATTGCTCAAGAATGACAGGGTGTCTCTGAAATTTTGCTTGCTCAATTTTAAATCTCTCACCAAATTAAATCTACCAAATTACAAATCCCCTTCAGACACAAGCGTAGTGCTGGCCACATTAACCAGAGGCGTTGTTGGGGTTTCCCTCCCACCGAATCACATGTCCTGGCCATTCCAAAGTGTTTATGTGTTTGTTACACTTGTGATAGCGATATGTTGTGTCAAATACATTATTAAAATGCCACATCTTTCTGTTTTATGGTGATTTATGGCTTTTCTATTCACCGCCAGCAAAATCCGGCTAAAAAAAAAGGAAACTTTTCCCATATGCGAACTCATGGTATTTGTTTTTTTTTTTTTCGTCTCTCATTGCCGTCCTTATGGGGCATGAAATCTTTACATTTCATTTTTTTTTTAATATTCTTCGACCGTGTGTTGTTTGTTACCCTCACTACTCTGGAGTTTGTCCGTTACGGTAACACTTGTTTAAGTTGTTGACCACATGATGTGGACGCCTGCATCTGGCAAAGTTGCTCTGTTTTTCTTCTCATCTTTTCGGTTGCGAACAAACCAAAAAACCGAGGTAAATGCAAACCCAAACCAAAAACAAAAACAAAAAAATTGTTATCATTTTGAAAACATTTGTGGCATGTTTTTGCGGTGGAAGTGTGAACAGTTTCCCAGGATCTCCTTTAGCGTGCGTGTGTAAGTGAGGGGGCACAAAGTGGCCGTCTGTACGTCCATCGTATGGTCACAGATGTTGCGGTTAGTTTTTCCCAAAAATATAATTTTTCCATCAGATATTGTGAAAGTTTTGCCTGATGCCAGTGAATGTGTGAAAAACACAGAATTCGAATGTTTGGGCGAATTTTTATGTTGATCACGTTTTATTTGAAGTAGTTGCGGATGGGATTTTATTTTTATTTTTTTCTTTGTTTGCTTATTTTCTTTTCGGCTTATTGTTGGTATTAATGATAAGAGATATGCGATTATTGTCGAAAT